>CM030365.1:168662726-169262726 GCA_017893485.1 Hemerocallis citrina
CGAAGGGCAGTGGAGTTGAGGCGAGGAAGATGGTGAAGAAGGTGGGAGCGGTAATGTAAGATGGCGATGGGGCTGACGCTGGTTGCAAGGGGGAAGCGATGGTGGTCGTCGGCGAGGGGAGAAGGGGCATCAGCAGTTGAGGGGGAGATTTGTGGTAGTCGGCAATGGTGGAGAGGTGCTCGGATTGCAGGTGACGACGGGATGGGGGATTTGGGGAAGTCGAAGGAGGGGTCCTGTTCGATCGGGATCTGAGGTAGAAGAAGGAGAAGATGAAGGTGAGGGTGTGAATGGTGGCTGGTATAGGGGATTAGGATTTTGAGTTGGGGGATTTGGGAAATTAGGGTTAGAGATTTGTATTTGGGAGATTTTTTTAATTAGGGGTAGATTTTAGAGTTAATCACTAACCCTAAAATTGTATTAGGATTTATCACAAACTCTAATAATTTGGATCTCACTTGTATCACACAAAGAGAGAGAGAGAAGAAGAGCAAAAACTCAATACAATTTTTTTAATCAAGAATAGCATATCTTCTCATTAATCTCATGGCCTATAAATAGGCTCAAAACAAATCTTGATACAAAATCTCAAAATATTCTAAAAATCTCAATAATAGTCTCAAAATCTAAAAAAATACAAAAAGAATTACATATGGCTATAATTGCCAGAAACAAAAATAGTACTGAAATAAAAATCATAAACTAAATAGGAAAGATGTCCTCATCATCTGGGCTTGAATCTGGCTTTAGCCACTTTGTTTTATCTTTTTGATTTTTTTTTGATATATTGAGTTTTTAAGTTCTCTAAAATTGTTTAGACTTTATAAAAATTATTTATACAATATTTGGATATATTTTGTGAGAATTGTAAGAGGATTTTACATTAAAGAACTCTAGTTTATCGATTAAAAGAATTGGAAGTGATTTTTATATTGAAAATATGATTCTTGTATAATTTAAGAGAAATGAAAGTTTGGAAAGCACTTAGATTCTTCTTAATGAGATTTTATGATTATTAATGCTTGATTAAGATTATTTGAATTGCACACGATGTTATGACTGACTAAATTGACAAAAGAGGTTGAATTGAATCATTTCATGTTATGAGATTATAAAAGAAATGTTGTTTTCTTTGAGAAAGAGTTTTTGAATAAAGAAATTAAAATATTATTTTAAGATTGAATGTAACATATTGTTGATCTCTAGAAAGAGATAGTTGCTGGAATCAAAAAGCTAGGAGAGACCCTAGTAACCGGCAGTTTTTATTAATGATTTTGAGAGCTGATCAGTGTGGGTTGAGCATCTCTTGAGAAGTAGCCAAGTTTGGCTGACTGTCTCTTTTGTTTGTTTTAAAGTCTGGTAGGGTAAGCTAGCTCTAGATTGTGATGATTTTCTTCTAAACAAACTAAAATGTAAGGACTACACTATAGTGGAGTTGTGATGTAAGTAAGAGAAAAACACAAGTATGAGGGACTCAAGGAAATCGACCGTGATTTGGAACCTGTTCTTTCAGGTCTGTAGGGTCTGAGCTTATAGGGCTTTCATACAAACAATATGGGTCTTTCTGTGCAAGCTAGCTGATCTACGGTGTGAGAGTGTTCACAGGCTGTCTACATGATACGTCATGTCATGACATGAATACATCTCTGGAATTATCGGGACCGTGGTGATGCTTGTAGGGTGTTTGGTGACTACGTAGTGCCATTGTCCCACGACGGAGGCGAATTTTTCATAGGCTGTCTACATGATGCGTCATGTCATGACGTGGGATTTCCCTCCAGGCTGTCTGGACATGGGCTCGTAACTCATAGAACATCTAAGATATTTACCGTAATTACCGTAGTAGTTTAACTCATAACGAGGGATTCAACCCTACAAGATGAAGAACGATTAAGGGCTTGCCCTCGGACCTATGTAGTATGGGATGCATAGAATCCGAACAAGTTCACAATAATGTCATTTAATATAAATAACTGCATTAAGAATTAAGTGCACAACACCCACGACATCAATAAGATAGTCCATCTTAGCTTTGTTTGTGAGAAAGTTAGTGTTATCGTTATACTGTCGGCATAACGAGGATGGCCGTGTATAATATTTCGTCGGTTGTAAGAAACTGACGTGCCCACAGTTTTATATGGAGGATTTGGAATTTACAAGAAGATATAAAGATGAATTCGTTGCTGATGATTACTTAATTGCTAAAGTTGTTACAATTGTACATTTATCAATGTTGTATTTTATTAATTTCGCTACGTATTGATGTAAAAGACTCTGTTGTAATAAAAGTTTCAAATTCCTTGTAAAATTGTACGAAGTGAAGTGTAAAGACCCTGTGGAACTTCGAATTCAGTCATATTTGGAATTCGGGGTGTTACAAAGTAAATATATGATTATGGTGTACTCACGAAGAAGAACACAAATCCATTAAGATATCACTAATTCATATTGGATCTTACTCAAAAAAATTGTCTCAAAATTGGTTCGTAAAATGATGTTGACGCACCCATTTTCCAACAACTTCATCTTAAAGTTAGATTGTACGACTCATATCTTGTGTCTCTTTATTCAAGATATATCGGACGGCTAATATATCAAGACTACAACCTAGGGTTTTATCTAGATCTCTATATATGTTTATGTAATGACTCTTTTGAGAGTTAAGAGCAAAAAAAAACAGGGTACTTCATTGATAAGTGCAACTGAGAGTTCTCCATTGTAAACAGCTAGTTATCTTCTAGTGAGGCTTGAGAGATAGATGTGTTTTTGATGCGAGTGTAATACTTTGTATCTTGTCTAGTTGGAATAATATTTCCCTTCTTTCTCACACGGATTAGGTTCGCCCAAACCAGGACAAATCATTGTGTGCTTTGTGTGATTACTTTAATCTACTTATTTGATTTTTTGTCATTAGGATTTGTTGCCGTTAAACTTAACAGCGAATTTCCTAACAATTGGTATCAGAGCATCAAGTCAGAAATCTTTCGTAGTTCAGGAGTTGCTCGAGTTTTCCTTGGAGAAGATGGATGTAACACCCCGAATTCCAAAACAGACTGAATTCGAAGTTCCACAGGATCTTTACACTTCTCTTCGTACAATTTTACAAGGAATTAAAACTTTTGTTACATCAGAGTTATATTTACATTACACTTATACAGCTGAAGCAATTTACATTACATGAATAAAAATATACAACATTTAAATCAATCTTTAAGCAGCATTCATACTTTAATCTTGCCAGTCACTCTGTCCTGCATAGAAAACTGTAGGCACGTCAGCTGCTTATAACCGACGAAATATTATATACGGCCATCCTCACTATGCCGAACAGTATAACAATTTTCAATACTTAAACAAACCAAAAACTTGATCACAGACAAAGCTACAGAGGGACTATCCTATTGATATCGTGTTATGCTGTGCACTTAATCCTTAATGCAGGTGTTTACATTATATGACACTAATGCGTACTTGTTCAGAGTCTATGCAGTTCATACTACATAGGTCCCAGGGCAAGCCCTTAATCGTTCTTCATCTTGTAGGGTTCGATCCCTCGCCATGACTTAATCTACTATGGTAACTACGGTAAGTATCCTAGGTATTCTATGAGTTACGAGCCCACGTCTAGGCTCCCTGGAAACAACCCCACGCACTGACACATGACTCATCATGCAGGCATCCTATGGTCAATTCACCTCCTACCATAGACATGGCACCACCCGTAGTCATTAGACCACCCTATAAGCGTCGCCACCGAGACGGTACTCTGGAGTAGTATCCACGCCTTATTCATGAGCATCATGGGACATCCTGTGAATACTCTTATGCTGCCAATCCAATGGCCCCCATACTCATGTTTTTCTCTTATGTTCTTCACATATCCACTATGTATCTAATCCTTATGTATAAATGAAGGTCAATATTCTAGAATCTACCATTACTCCTACATCGACCTTTCCAACATGAATCATTATCAACGACCCAAACTTGGTCAAAATATAGCATTTCTCTTTTCAATACTTTTCATTCTTGCCGATGTAAAGTCTTAGCTAAAATTATAGTCTAAGTCCTTTTTTCATGTTCATAGAAGAAAGCATACTTGTTCACAAAATTTTACATTTCATCATGTTCTCTTTTTCAACACATTTTCACGCACAACTTGCATATTCTTGAACCAATTTCTCATTTAATTCCACTCAATAATTATAATGAAAAATCCCAATTAATCTCTTTTCAATTCTTTCTATGTTAAAAAAAAATTCATTAGTTTGTTTTGGAATTTCAAAAGAATCAAATCTAAGATGAATTCTTCACTCTCAATTTTTTTACTCTTATTTCTCATTTAAAAGTCCACATATTAAAAAAATAATTTTATGAAGTCTAAGTATTTTCAGAAAAATTTCATAATATTTTTCTCAATTTTTATTACATTTTAAAACTCACAAAAAAATCAAATGTATAAAAAAAAAATCAGAGTTTTCAAAAAGAAGTGGCCTCAGCCAATTTCGAACCCGCACACACAAGCCCCAAAGGTGAACAGCCACCGTACTAACCCCCACGCGCTAGCCAAAAGGGACACAGTGCCCAACTGTCTAAAGGGGAGCTTTAATATGGTTAAGCTCTGTTCTCGGGTTTCAAAGAAAATTCAAATGTTGGAAAATAAAAGCCTCTGCCGAGACTCGAACCCACACACAAAGAGTGTCACCGAGCTACAGTAGAGCGCTAATGTGCCCCCCCTCTAACCAGTATAACCTTAGGGGTTAACTGATATGAGAGTGAGTCAAAATAGGTTTGTTTGGAATCTCTGTTTATCAAAATTTTTTCGTTTTTCAAAAGCTCTTAACTTAGTTTCTTCTTCACATAAAGTCTTAAAAATTTCCAGAATACTGAGTTTATGTATAATTAACAAACCAGTATTTTAAAAACAGTTTTTTTTGACATTAAAACATGAATTTCTCATTCTAATTTGTGTTCTATGCCTACAATTGCAATAACTCAAATTAGAAAATTCTATACCAAATTTTGCATTACAACTACATTAGAAATATTTATTCTTGCTTTTCTTCCTCTTTTATTTCCACAATACCCAATGTCATGGTCTCATTTATTAAACTAGTGTCACAACAGTTTAATAAGCACAAATTCAATATTTTTAACCACTAATCATTCACAATCATATTCTACAATTAGCAGGGTTCCAATTTCACATTTTCATAGCAATAAAGTAATTCTACTACAATAAACATAACTTATAGCAAATAGCATGCAATTTTTCAAGTATTTATTCAATCATCTACCAAGTCTTTTTTAGAGCCACCACATGGTTATCTTATTAGTTTCTTTAGCATTCTCATTAATCAAAAACTCCTAGCATGATGTCTAAATTAGAAGTAGAGAAAACCGCCCACCTATTTGAAGAAAAACAACTACAAAAGCTTCTAGAATCTCCTTGAACACACGAGCGGTCCTTCTCCTCCTAGTTTGTGCCACCACGATCGCCTTCTCCTCCTTGCCTAATGAAACCCGAGCTCATTTTCCCCTAGATGAAATGGTCGGCCTCCTATGTGATGAACACACACAACTAGAACACTTCTCAATCTTTTTCTAACTTCCTCTCAATCTTTTTACTCACTTTTATGTTTTCTTTCTTTCTTTTCTTTACAAAATTTTAGTGTACTATATGTATAGAAGGGGGGGGGGGGGTATTTATACTAATTTTTGAGTGAAATGGATGGCTAGGATTAATCTAGATGGTTGGAGATAAATGGCTAGGATGCATTGGGAAGTTGTAGCAACCACCCATGAACAAGTAACCACCTATCCACTAAGCCAACTCACCCCATCCTCTCTACCATTTCCGGCCTACTCCTTTAATGGCTTAAGACACGTGCTAGTGCAATACACGTGTCAAATGTAGCACCCCTAGTTACTAGTTGTACATGATAAATTAATTAATTGTCTACAAAGATGATCTACACTACAAGTCATGTTAAATAAAAGAGAAATAAACTAGTGGGCTTTCAATTAGTGGGCTAAAACTCCATGGGCTAATTAAAATAGTTAAATAATTAGGATGAGCTTAAAATAAACAATTAGGCTTTCAAAAATATAAAAGAGAGAGATAGAAAAATATTTGTTCATGTTACAAAATAAATAATTTTCTAGAAAAATGCACATGAATTAGTACGTGCAAAACACGTAAAAATCAACAAACCCTTTATTTAATCATAAATAAAGAATCAGAATGTTACAACACTTCCTCCTTAGAATAGTTCCGTCCCCGGAACTACACATACAGAGTGAGAAGGAAAAGAAATACAACAAGAAGAAATGAAAGAAAAAGAAAGAAAAGAAGAGAAAATACAACTCAAACAAAGAGCTCAGGATAGTCTCTCATCATCCTCTCCTCGGATTTCCAAGTAGCCTCTTCAACCAACTGGTTTTTCTAGACTACTTCGACCATCAGTATCGTCTTGTTCCTCAAGACTTTCTCCCGACGATCCACAATCTCAACCGGGAGCTCAATGTAACTCAGATCCAACTACAAACCCTCCGGCACCTCAGGCAAATGGTGACTTGGGTCTGGAATGTACCCTCTCAGCATAGACACATGAAAGACATTGTGCACCTGAGACAACTCCTCCGACAACTCCAACCGGTAAGCAGTTTTTCCAATCCGCTTCAATATCTTGTACGGGCCTATGAATCTTGGGGCTAACTTCCCACCTCTGCCGAAGCGAATCACACCCTTGTTAGGTGAAACCTTCAGAAAGACAGAGTCACCAACCTCGAACTCAAGGTCCCTTCTCCGGTTGTCTGCAATGCTCTTCTACCCACTCTGAGCATCCACCAACCTCTTCCTGATCAGATCGATATTTTCAGAGGTTTGCTGCATAATCTCAGGCCCAATCATTTGCTGTTCCCCAACTTCAAACCAGCAAACAGGCATTCCTGCACTTCCTACCATACAGAGCTTCGTACGGTGCCATCCCAATACTAATATGAAAACTGTTGTTGCAGGCAAACTCCACCAGAGCTAGATGCCTTTCCCAACTGCCTCCAAAATTTAGAACAGAACACCGAAGCATATCCTCAAGAATTCGGTTGACTCTCTCGGTCTGCCCATCGGTTTGAGGATGAAAAGCAGTGCTGAAATCCGTCTTGGTACCCATAGCTGTCTGAAGACTCCTCTAGAAATGTGAAGTAAACTGCGCATCTCGATCAGATACAATGGTTAACGGAACACCATGAAGCCTGACGATCTTTCCAACATACAGCTTAGCCAACTTGTCCACAGACGAAGTGAGTTTCAGTGCCAAGAAGTGAGCGGACTTGGTTAGTTGATCGACTATGACCCAAATTGCATCATTGCCCTTTGAACTCTTGGGCAAAACCGTGATGAAATCCATACTGATGTTATCCCACTTCCATTCCGGAATAGGTAACGGTTGCAATAGACCTTCGGATTTCTGATTCTCAGCTTTCACCTGTTGATAGATCTCACACTTCGCTACAAACTCGGCCATATCCCGCTTCAGACTTGACCACCAGAAATGTTGCTTAATGTCCTTATACATCTTGGTACTATCAGGATGTACAGACAAAAGCGTAGCATGTGCCTCCTAAAGAATACTCTCCTGCAATTCTGCTTGATCCGGAACACACAGCCTCTCTCCAAACCACTTCATCCCTGATCTGAAACTCTGACAACTTACCAGCACCGACCTGCTCCTTCATCTTCTAAATCTCTGTATCTTCCTTCTGACTTGAGATAATCCTTTCATTCAGTGTTGGTTGAAGCCTCAACTGAGCTAAAGACGATCCCAAGCCTTACAAAACAACTTTAATACCAGCCCAATCCAACTCCTCTGCAAGATGTCTCTGAGTTGTAATCAAACTAGCCAGACTGCTCTTACGGCTAAGTGCATCAGCAACAACATTAGCCTTCCGAGGATGGTACTTAATCTCCGGATGAATGTCCTCAAGTACTTCCAGCCATCTCCTTTGCCTCAGATTCAGATCCTTCTGCTGATAGATGTACTTCAAGCTCTTATGGTCTGCGTACATGTTCAGCTTCTCACCATACATGTAATGTCTCCATTGCTTCAAGGTAAACATAATCGTAGCCACTACAACACAGGTTCGATTCACCGGTGTATATTCCCCGGCGTTTTACTATTCGCACCGGGGTAGGGAGTGACCAGGAATGGGGCGTCAGATTGGATGGTTATACACCGGCGGCCTCTATAAAATGCCGGGTAATCATGATATTCACCGGCGTTTTATTTAAAAACACTGGTGAAGGGTATTATTCACCGGCGTTTTAATAAAACACGCCGACAAATATACAGATACATTCACCGGCGTTTGTAATTTCAAATGCCGGTGAATTAACTGAGATAAATCTCCGCGAACCCTAACATTTCGCTAGCTAATTTCCCAAACCCAATATTTGGCCGCCTTCGTTTTCCCTCCTCCCTCTCTCTATTTCGCGCGCTTTGCCTTCGTCCCTTCGTCATCTTCGACAGCCAAATTCAATTTCCCTCCCCCCTCTCTCTATTTCGCGGTGAATTTGCGATCGAAAACCACCGCTCGTCGCCCCGCTCTCTCTCTATCTCCTACGCCACCGCTCGTCGCCCCCCCTCTCTCTTCGGTATTTTCTCTTGATTTCTCTCCTTTTCACTATCAAAGATGCTGAATTCATGCATCTGATTGTCATCTTAGCATGATTTTTTTACCAAAATGGGTTAACTGTCAACTAAGGATGCTAGCTATATACCAAAATCCTCCAAATCTGTACAAGAATTGGGCTGAACAAACCTTGTGCAGGTTTCTTTTGGAGCCACAAACATCAATGGTTTTGTTGGGATGAAGAATTAATAGAGAAACATATATGCTTAGATACTGGAAATTTTCATTTTCTTTTACTGTTAAAGAAGCTGAATTCATGCATCCGATTGTCATCTTAGCATGATTTTTTTACCAAAATGGGTTGTCTGTCATCTAAGGATGCTAGCTGTATACCAAAATCCTCCAAATCTGTACAAGAATTGGGCTGAACAAACCTTGTGCAGGTTTCTTTTGGAGCCACAAACATCAATGGTTAGGTGAAGAATTAATAGAGAAACATATATGCTTAGATACTGGAAATTTTTATTTTCTTTTACTGTTAAAGAAGCTGAATTCATGCATCTGATTGTCATCTTAGCATGATTTTTTTTACCAAAATGGGTTCACTGTCAACTAAGGATGCTGTATGTATACAAAAATCCTCCAAATCTGTACAAGAATTAGGCTGAACAAACCTTGTGCAGGTTTCTTTTGGAGCCACAAACATCAATGATTTAGTTGGGATGAAGAATTAATAGAGAAACATACATGCTTAGATACTGAAAATTTTCATTTTCTTTTACTGTTAAAGAAGCTGAATTCATGCATCTGAAGATTTAAGATCCAGGATGGCGAATTTTGATTGGGCTGTGATTGGATTGTTTAGTGGCTGTCGTCTATGTTCTTAATTGGGCTGTGATTAGAAAGAGAGGGCTTGAGTGGAGATCTGAAATCCATATAGAGACATCTCGTTTATAATAATTTATTATTATTATTGTTCTTGTCGCTCTTGCTGTTGTTGCTGATGTCTCTTTGTGTGCGTGTGCTGGAGGGAAAAAGGGATGAGAGAGAGATGAGGAAAATGCTGCTATGTTAGCCTGGTGTATCCTCATTCTCTACCATTTTCTGTTTCCATTTCTGGCTTCTATATTTGGTTTCCTTCCACGATGACAGTTCCTTAAAACTACACTTGATATGAGTCCCTTCTTATTTTTCTTATTTTTCTTATATTTGATTTCCTTCCACGATGACAGTTTCATGGATTGTTTGAACAATCCATGAAAGACATGCTTAGATACTGGATTTTCATTTGTTTTACTGTTTTAGATACTGGATATTCCCAATCAGAGGAGAATATAAAGGTTTCAAGTTAAATACTTGATTTTCATTTGTTTTGCTATTTTATATATATTCAAAAACAAAATTAAGTACTAGCTTTTTAGCACTGCAATATAATTATTTTACCTCTCTATATATCATTAACAATTCCATTTGCAATTGGCACTTTGATCTTAGAATTTATGAATTGGGTAGATCTTTTTGCAAGTTCAAAAAATATGTATATTCTGTATTGTGGTCTACTGTTGAACTAAATTATTGTTTTTTTTTTATAGAGCGGTCTCTGAGATGAAGGAAATTCTGATGATCAGAACTGAAGCTACTCGAGGGGTATGAATCTGTGGTCGGCCTATCCTTGCTGTTGTTATATCCTCCTTGCTGTTGTTATATCTTGTATTGTTGTTTTAAGTAATTGTTGGGATATTTAGGATGTTCGTTACTGTATTTGTTAATTATGACACTGTGTTAATTTTGCGGTGAATTTGGACGATGATATAACACGTGTGAAACTTTATTATCTTTAATTCTTGTGTTTGGTTGTGATTTGCGCATTAATATGCCTGAAATTGGTTGAATCAGTTGTGACTTAGTTTACATGTTTTTTAAATGAAATTGTGAATTGAAATCGAATGGAAAACTGGAGCAGGAAAAACAAATGGGCATACACCGGCGTTTCATAAAATGCCGGTGTATCTAATTGTTTAGTTAAAAATTTCGTTAAAGAGGCGTTTCCACACACGCCGGTGTACCCATAAGTTGCAACAGTACTTAGAAACACCGGCGTTTTATAAAACTTAAAATGCCGGTGAATATCTCTATAGCAGCGTGTTTACGACACGCCAGTGCTTGTAAGTAGGGAAAGAAGGGCGCTCAGAAACAAGCATACACCGGCGTTCTATGACCGCCCGTAAATATTACACATACACCGGCATTTTTACAATCGCCGGTGAAAAGATATATACCGGCGGAATGTGACCGCCGGTGAATGTATATTGGGGGGAAAGAACGACACCCAGAAATTCCCATATACCGGCGTTGTCTGGCCGCCGGTTTATTTTTAAAATATACCGGCGTCCAGTAGAAACGCCAGTGAATACGCCTATCTTTCCGCGATGCTCGATTCGGCGGCATTTGTACCGGTGTTTTTATAAACGCCGGTGAATGTTTCACCGGCGTAAAAAACCGCCGGTGAAGGTCTAAAAAAACGCCGACGAATAGCTTCTGTATTGTAGTGAGCCAACTCCAGATCATGAGTCGGATAATTCTTCTCATGCAGGTCTTAGTTACCTAGACCCATTAGCGATCACTTTCCCTTCTTGCATTAAGACACAACCAAGCCCACGATATGAAGCATCGCTATAGACATCATACTCAACACCTGCACTAGGCAAAGCTAAAATGAGAGCAGTAGTTAGCCTATCTTTCAACTCCTGAAAGCTTGCCTCGCACTGCTCACTCCACATGAAGTTCACATTTTTCTTGGCCAGACCAGAGAGCGGCACGGCTATCTGAGTATAGCCCTGAATGAACCTCCAGGAGTATCCAGTTAACCCAAGAAAATTCCTAATTTCCTTCACTGTAGTAGGCCTTGCCAAATCCTTCACTGCCTTTATCTTCTGTGGATCAGTTGCCACTCCCTCCTTAGAAAGGATGTGACCCAGGAATGCCACCTCAGATTTTCAGAAATCGCACTTGGATAACTTGGCATACAATCCATGCTCCTGAAGCTTTCTCAAAACTGCTGCCAGATGCTCTATGTGCTCCCCTCCCGACTTGGAGTACACAAGAATATCATCGATAAGCACCACGACGAAAGAGTCAATAAACGACCTTAGAACTTTGAAGCGAGATCAGGACGTTCATGCATATTCCTTTGTTGAAACAAAACCTTATATTCTTAGATACTTTTGAAGTATGAGACTGTAGGTACACAGCTTAAGGTGGATTTCTATCAGTTTAGGAAGGTTGTGGTAAGGTGATATTAGGAAAAAGGGATGTCTCGCACATCCTCTACAAGTTTTGTGGGATCGATGAATCTTGGCCAAGTGTTTCTATGCCCTATGTCCAAGAAGCATAATTTAGTAAGCCATTACTAGAATCTTCAAAGCGAGATCAGGACGTTCGAATATCATTGAGAGGTGGAGTGCCTCGGGGTAGGTAGAGTTCATGCAGAGGTACCTCCGTGTTAATGCCTACTCGGGTGTGTCCTTGAAGGAGCATATTGAGTGGAGAAAAATGTAGCAAATTGATTCAACTAGTTGAAGAAATCACATAACCGAGTTCGTTTGAAGGTGGATAATGAAAGAGTCTATATGAGTTTGATCACACATTGCTGACATCATGCGTATACAATCCAATGTGGAGATTATTGAGTTTTATGTTTTGCATACTTGTAGTTCGAGGAGTAGAAGATGATGAAGAGGTTGAAGCAGTAGTTGTGAGAAGAAGCGAAAAAAGGCAGCAAGAGCAGCATCCTACAATAATGTACAGTCGACCGTCCTACACTCTGGATGGTTTCAGAGCACTTGCAGTCGACTGCCATTTTGGGCAATCGACTGCCCGTGCGCTGTGGCTGTTATTGGGCTTAGGTCTTTTTGGGCCCAACTTCTTTTTCAAGTTAGATCGTACGTCTCCTATCTTGTGTCTCTTTATTCAGGATATATCGGAGGACTAATGTATCAAAACTATAACCTAGGGTTTTCTCTAGATCTCTATATATTTTTATGTAACGACTCCTTTGAGAGTTAAGAGCAAAAAAAAAAAGTACTTCATTGGTAAGTGGAACTGAGACTTCTCCATTGCAAACAGCTAGCGATCTTTTAGTGAGGCTTGACAGATAGATATGTTATTGATGCGAGTGTAATGCTTTGTACCTCCCGAGTTGAAATAATATTTTCCTTCTTTCTACCCCGGACTAGGTTCACCCAAATCGGGAAAAATCAATGTGTGCTTTGTGTGATTGGTTTAATCTACTTATTTGATTGTTCGTTATTAGGATCTGTCGCCGTTAAACCCAGCAACGAATTTCCTAACATAACCAAGTTCAGAGCCTGGCGTTGTACTCTGCTGCCGCTTGATCCCCTGAGTCTGAGCGTAGACTGAGGAGTTTGAAGAGGGCATAGGATAGGCAGATTTCTCTGTTCCTTTCATTCTCATACAAATGCTTATCAAGTGCCAAGAAAAATAACATCATTGTAGAAAATATATTGTCAATTTCGATTTTCGTTTGCCTTTCTTATGAGTTATGACCAACAATAAATATATAGCTGCCGAAACCAAAATTATTCTGTGAGTTCAAAAGTTGGAATTAAAAGGCTAAATTGAGAAGGATCGATCAGAGATTTGGAAAAGCACAGACTACATGTTATTTTACCCATGGATATAATTTTCAACAAAGTTTTAGCCCAAAAAAAAAAAAAAAAAAAAAAGCCCTAAACTAATCAAATGTTTATAATTAACTTGGTAATTAAATTAATAAGCATGCACCTCTCAGAATCATTTGACAATAACTGAGTGAAAAAACAATTTAATCCGTCAACCTTGCATATAAATAGCGCGAATAGAAACAACTGTGATTCAGCAAATACATAATGCAGTTTAGATTCTTTGATGACGAATGAAGACCGATATTTACTTATAATGAGCTTGAAGCGAAATTAATCTTGCAAATAGCACTAAAATTAATAGGTGCTGGTAGAAATAATCATAAATTCAATCCTAGCTAGGTATATTAAGTGATATTGTTTCTTGTCGTGCTTTCGCAGAAAACTGTGATGTACATAATCAAGTACGCAGAATTTTTTGATTTTGCTGGAGGTCCACAATCAAACTTTCCCATGTGTAATTTCCATTTTGGGCATGTTTTTTTTATTTTGCTTCAATTTCCTTCAATTTATTTCAAGATGAGTTTGCTCATTTGAGAAGGTACCAGTATACCAGTATGATCGATGTTGTAGACAAGAAGCCATACTCATTTGATAAACTAAGCCAAATAGGGGTAATTTTATCCAAAAAGAATGTAGGCATTTGATAAACTAAGTTTGAGTAGCTTTTAAAGAAATCTTTATATCTATCTATACTATAATGGGAGAAGGGCTTAGTGTCATTTGTCATTGACTGTCATTTTGTCAACACGTGCAGCGCACGTGTTGGTATTTTTTTTGTCCTTTTCATTCCCCTCCCCATTTTCTTGGTCCTTTTCATTCCTTTTCATACTAGATTTTTTTTTTGGTCCTTTTCATTCCCCTCCCCATTTTCTTGGTCCTTTGCACGTGTATAATACTAGATTTTTTTTTGTCCTTTTCATTCCCCTCCCCATTTTCCCCACGTGCAACGCACGTGTATAATACTAGATTTTTTTTGGTCCTTTTCATTCCCCTCCCCATTTTCCCTACGTGCAACGCACGTGTATAATACTAGTACTATTTTAATGGGAGAGTTGGGATTTGTAACCAAACAAATTCTAACTTTGTAACTAAATAAATCCGTGCAATACACATTTAAATTAAATCCAACAATATATACGTGTACCGCATGTGTCATCCAAATCAAAACATTCAAATATAAACTATTTTTTTTATTCGATATATATTCATTTAAATTTATGACTATACTAGATTTGCCCGTGGCTACGTGCCTATGGCACGTCTTCAGAACGATACATCATATGAAAAGCAACAATTATAACACTGAAGTTTGAATAGTATAACAATAATTAGTTGTAAATAAAAGTTCATGTTTCCATTAGTATATGGTGAAAAATAATTATAAATTGGGGTATAAACAACTTGCTCATTTAGTAAATGAGCAATTGACTATGTGGCATGCATGTGATATAATGAACAACTAACACTTTTAAGGATTTTCCAATCACATGTATGCCACATCATCAATTGCTTATTTACTAAATGAGCAAGTTGCTCATACCCATTTACTAAATGAGCAAGTTGCTCATATCCCTTTTTTCCATATATATATATATATATATATATATATATATATATATATAGAGAGAGAGAGAGAGAGAGAGAGAGAGAGAGAATTAAATAAATAAATGAGTTGTTTATTTTGGGGGGATTTGAATTTGATTTTTGGGAGAAAATGTGTTTTGTAAGGTTAGATGTGAGCTTTTAATTTTGGGGGATTGAAGGAGAGCTACTTGATAGCTTTCTTTGTGTTTTATTATATAGATGTACTAAGTTTGTCCGTTGACACGTGCCTACGACATGTCTTCAGAACGGTGCATCTTGTTTGATCATATAAAATAGTTTTGGAGGTCCAGCAAATTAATTGGAGTAGCAAACATAGAGCAAAAATCATATTATATGATTTTTTTTAATTTTTTAATATTTTAATATTTTTATTCTCTTAAATTTTTAAATAGAAGATGGAGGGAGAGAAAAAGAAAAATAAAATAAAATATAGGAGTTGTTTTGGGTGGGAGATTTGAATTTGAGTTTTGGGAGAAAAATATGTTTTGTAAGGTTAGATCTGGGCCTTTGATTTTTGGGGGATTGAAGGAGAGCCACTTGATAGCTTTCTTTGTGTTTTATTATATAGATTTTTAATAGGCGTGATGTGCATCGCACGTACATTCTACTAGTAACTTTTTTTGATGTATCGGATAGAGCCAAAAGGCTCCAGCCATCAAAAATATATTAATCAATTAAACAGTACAGATACAAATAAATAATCAATGGCTTTACAAGATGTAAAACGGTAAAGAGCGAGCTAAACAAAAATGAAATCCTAACTAGGAGGCAAAGTACGCCAATAAGGGAGCTAAAATACAACCGACGAAGCACCCGCTGAACAGGGATACAAAACCGTCAGCCCGGAAAGCAACTCGCGAAACGAGAACAGACCGCCCAGTCTCACCCACCAGAAGAGAAGAAACAAGAGGAGCGGTGAGCCAAACGCAGGCCAATAAGACAGCCTACCAAGCAGCTGACAAACTCCAGCAGCAGCCACCGAGGAGAAGCACTAACGGCACAAAGGGAAACCACCTAGCTGACAACGCGAGAACTCAACTGAGCACCAACTGACGGGCTGACAAAACATGAGCTTGCCTGGCGAGGATACGCGCACTCACTCGAGTTGGCCTAAGATTACCGACCAGCTTCTTGCGATATTGCTTAACGGGAGGAGGATCAGACTTAACTAAGAGGGATGAACTCGAAGCTGGGGCAATCAAAAACACCTCGTCTAAATTGGGGCAGGGAGGGGAATTGTGAACACTAGTACCCACCGATGACGAATTAGTGATGTAGTTAGAATGAAGGGAGGAAAGTACGAATGGAGAGTGAGACAGGCTCGGAGAAGACTTGAGTGGGAAAGAGAGCAGGAAAAGCGATATCTCCCTTCGGAGAAGATCGATCGAAGATAGCTCCCCTAAATATTGATAGAGCGAGTAGATGCTACTCGAAGAAAAGCAAGAGATCATCGACTGTTGGGGAGAAGAAATGGTCGTAGAGCAAAGAGATTTATCAAGAAGAGTAGGATCCTCCAAACGGTCATTGGCTCTGACCGATAGAGGTGGGATAGAAATGTTGCGAGACCCAAAGTCTCCCACCGCACAGCGATACCCGAAGTGGCAAGAAGAATAGGATTTAAACAAAACCGTATTATAATCTAAACTCAACCTCTGCGCAGGAACCACCACAGGAGAGTGGGGATGGGCTATTAAAGGACCCAAACGAGGGAAAGGAAACAGATTAGAAAAGACCTTGCGATCTTTAAAGAGTGAAGAAATATTAGGACGGATAAGTCTCGTAAGTGAATCACAAGGAGCAGGGAACGAGCTCGATGTGTTCGAAGCTGGAGAAGTAACAACTGCAGAGGATACAAAATCCTTTCCAGGAACACTACTGGGTTTCGAAACCAAGCCAACACGCAGCTTGCTCTTCAATAGAGGGAAGTTAAGGAAGGAGAGGAGTTTGGTTGGTAAAGGGAGGCCTCTGGGAAGGCCAAGAAGATTTTGAAGGGCATAGCAGTGACTGCGCGCGTGACCGAATTTATCACAGAAAAAAAACATTTCATTTTATACCTACACTCACGCTTGAAATGCCCAGGTTGGAAACATCTGTGACAAACCCGAAGCGGTGCAGGCTTACCAGCGGGAGGGGAAGAGTTGAGATTAAGAGAGGACTGATGGAAATCAGAGTTAGTCAAAAGAGGAGATGAATAATTGATCTCCACTATCTGTTTAGTCGCTCTAGCTACCGGAACAGCACGAGTCATGGTAGCAACCAGCTACAAGAAACCTCAATTCGAAACACCAACAGGCACCGGTCAAGGAAAAAAGTTTCCAGATCGATGGAAAAGAGCCGAAACGAACACAGATCATCAAAAGATGAAAGGAGGAGCTATAACTCCGAACAAGAACTATAATAGTACCAGTAAAGAAAAGTCTCGACCTTGCCACTGATACACAATAGCCACCGAGAAATCAAGGCCGAAGCCGAAGAAAACCAGCTAAGCCCCTACAGGCTGCCACAGAGAAAGAGAAAGAAAGGCCAAATCCCCAATCTTTCAAGATGGGGAAGGCAATACCACAGGATAGAAAGAAAAGAAGAAATGGAAGCTAGAGGGTAAGGAGAGAGGGAAATACGGGAAGGGGAGAAAAACCAGCGGGTCGAAGCACCCGAGGATCAAAGCACTCCAGCGGAACAAAGTACCAAACAATCGCCAGCACACCCAAAAAAGAGAAGGTGGCAAAAACTTACAGCGATAGGAAGGGGGGTGTAGGGCGACGCGATGAGATCCTGCTTCTTGGAGCGAGCGAGGAAGGAAAAAGAAGTGTCGGACAAAGGACTCGCAGCCACCGAACCGAAGCTGCTACACCTCCACTGGATCAATACAGCCGGGGAGCACAACACCCGATGGGGCTTGGACCTAGCACTCCAAAGCGCCGAGAACGTGGAGGCAAGAAGCGCGGAGAGGAGCCGAGAGCCAACGTGGAGACAACAACTGAAGAAAGCAAAATTGGGATGAGGAGGTAGATCAGGGAAGGATCTGCAACTTTAATGAAGTAGGGTCGATGGAAAAGGGACGAATTCGAGCGGATCTGAGGATCTAGAGAAAGGAAGAGGAAGGGATTTTGAAATCGCCAGAGGAATTTTGTTTGGGGTTCTTGTTTGCCCAAGGTTTTGTCTATTATTCTACTAGTAACTTAAACCAAACCTAAAAGTGGGTAATTTTTATGAGTCTCATTTTGCTGACAGGTTTTTGGACAATCTTTATTGGAGGCTCTAACACATGCATTGTGCTTGCTTCGATATTGTTTATCTTAGTATATCGCATAATTCACATCAAGAATTGAAGATATTTGTATTGGGAGTATTGTGCAAGCGGAGAATATATTTAAAATTGATATATTTTTTGGGCGGAAAGCATTAGAGCATCCATAGTCGTTGAATGTAAAAAATGGCAAAATGCATATTTTGTCCATTCAATTCGACGAAACGCTGCAGTCGTCGAATGGCAAAAAAATGCATAAGTTCGTTAAAAAAGAAACAGACGAAACATGATTTTCCTCTGTAATTAAAAATATAATTTAGATCGAGAAAATATTAATAAAAAAATACGGGACGTCATGTTTCGTCCCAAAAAGGAAAAAAAAAGGAAGTTTTTTTTTGCAAAAATAAATTGCAAAAATAAATTTTAAAAATAGTTTGTAAATAATATTTGTAAAAACAATTTAAAAATTTGCAAAATAAATTTAAAAATTTGTAAAAACAATTTAAAATTTTACAAAATGTTCCAAAAAATGACTGTAGCCAGACGAATCATGGTGATTCGTCCGGATTTGACGGTGGTTTTTTTGCAAAAAAAAATTGCAAAAACAATTTTAAAAAAAATTTGTAAATTTTTTTTGCAAAAACAATTTAAAAATTTGCAAAATCAATTTAGATAATTGCAAAAAAAATTTAAAATTTACAAAATTAATTTTTAAAAAAAAATTGGATTGGGACGAAGCATGATGTTCCGTCTCACATTGGGACGAAACATCATGTTCATTCCCACGCTTAAATTCATTTAATGGTTATTTTATTTGTTTTTTTTTTTTTTTTTTTATACTTCGGACGAAACATGATGTTTCGTCCGATCAATTAAAATAATAATTAAATAATCCAGACGAAACAACTATAATATGCATTTTGCTATATGGAATGCTACTTTTCCCTTTCTACTGTAGCCAATTTGCCAAAAAATGGCAAAATAGCTCACGACTGTGTGAGCTACAGTAAAAAAAAAATGGAAAAAATGGCAAATAAGCAAACGACTGTGGATGCTCTTATGTATGGATCAGAGTATTGGGGGTTAAGAAATAACATATTCGAAAATTGATTGTAGTCGAAATAAGGATACTAAAGTGGATGAATGAAAAAGAATGAACATACAATCAAAGACAAAGTAAAAAATAATTGCATACCGAGAACATCAAAGGTTTCTGCATTAAAAATACAGCATAGAAGAAGACATTAAGCTGAATCCGACTAAGAGACATATAAAAAAGGCTGAAATTTTCCAATTGGGGAATTGACTGGATGAAAGTTAGGAGAGAGGAAAAAGAGGGATAGAACCAAAGAAACTTGTCTTTAAGCTAGTAATAGTTAACGGAGTTTATGAAGAATAATCATTAGGTTTTTTTTCCTTTGGAAAGAATAAGCAATTTTTTTTTTTTTTTTTTTTTTTTTTTTTTTTTTTTTTTTTAAGAAGAAGGATAGAGTCTTGCCACTCCAACCTAATAAATTAATAGAAATAAACAAGTACAAGAATTTTTACACGCAGTAAAAATAAGAGAAAAAAAAAAAGACGACAACAAGAACGACAACGGCATACAGAAGAGACATCACATTATACAAGCACGACAGCAAGAGTTGATAGTTCCAGGCAATGGAGCACATTACACAAATGAGCTAAACAGCCGCAACAGCCACCGCTGACCGCAGAAGGAAGAAAGGCCAGAACAGAGACGAGGGAGTGACTCTCATCGGCAGAAAGAAAAGAGATCACCCCAGGACCAAATAGCAGACGAGGGGAAGGAAGGACGCGCCAGACTGCCAAAAGACCACCCCGAGCCCCCACCGCGGTCGGAGACACCGCAAACCCACGCGTAGACAACGCCAACAGGAGCACAAACAAAACAAAGCAGCGCCAAACAATCCACCTGCAAAAAAGACTAGAGCAGCCTCCAACAAGGGAAACACCCAATAGGAGAAAGAGCAGTAAGCGGGATGAAACCCCTCGCCCGCAGTGCCGCACAACAACAATAGAGCTGAAAAAACCAAGGGAAGCATAAAAAAGAACAACATAGACAAACCTCAATAAACGCAGAGACTAGCAACAGACTAAAGTGCCGAACTCACTCAGAGACCAAATTCTCTGAAGCAGCAAGCCTAAAACCCCAAAGCAACCCCCGAAAACACAGGAGCGACACAGCACCCAAGGGCGATCAGTCACAGGGGAAAAAAAGACACAGCGAAAACCCCCACTGGGCACACTCAGCCTCGCCGACCGGCAAAGCAATAAAAAACACGTCCAAACCAATATAATCGGGGGCCAACAAATCAGCCGAATATACGCTGCCCCCTCTCTCAAAGAGATGCCCAAACCAAAGAAAGGGGCCAGAGAAAAACAGCAAGTAATAGGGATACGGTAAACCCGTGAACATTGGGGGCATGGAAAGCACTAACACCCAATAAAAACAGGATTAAACAATAAGTCAAAAGAGACCAAGAGGTCCCAAGCATTCCTAAGTGACGAGGTCCCAACAGTTAAAAAGGAGAATAAGCATACAGCCAGCAATACACAGGAGCCACATCGGGCCAAAAAAGAAGACAACCTAGGCTAGTAGGCATAAAGGAGTGCCACCCACTGGATCTTACCAGTCAAAAACAGAACAAAATCAAGGCTACCTCTACCAATGGAAGAAGAGAGAACAAAACGCTGGACAAGAACGTTAATCAGCTGCCTGCAATATAAGAAAGAGAATTAAAGGTAAGTGAAAGAAAATAAGTAGCATTAAGGAGGCAGATAGTTAAACAGTCTAAAACAATAAACGCCCTCTTGAATTCTCTGTAAATTAAGGTCCCTAACTTTAGACATCGCTAAAGAAGAGGACCAGAACTTAGACAGGTAAAGAAAATCATCTAAAAGACAATTAATGGACCGAGAGGAATGGGAAAAAAATCCGATTATTCATTTCTTTCCAGATAATCCAAACTATAACCATAATGGAAAGATCCCAGGCGCAACGAAACCTAAACTTAATGAAACGGGCTCTCCAATCGGTCCAACACTTTAGGATAGAAGGAGGGAACTGCGTAACCTCCCACATGTGCAGACACGAAAGCCACAGAGGACGAATGACGATGCAGTGGAGGAACAAGTGGTCGACTACTTCTGCTTCAGAAAGGAAGAAGGGGCAAGACTGCCCCCACGCGATGTTCATTTTGTTAAGGTTCTCAACCGTCAAGAGCTTGTTATTCATAGCCAACCAGGTCAAAATTTTAACTTTAAGTGGATTACAGCAACTCCAAATGAACTTAGCTTATGGCGACTGGACACCACCGTACGAAAGAAAGGAATAAACGGATTTCACTGAAAAGGTACTCGAAGACGTCCATCGCCAAATAACATCATTAGACGGGCGCCAATCATAATTGGATAATAAATCCAGGAGTTTGGCATACTCTGAGACCAGAGAAGGCGATAGGACGGAAGAGAAGTGGATATGCCACTCCCTCTGACCGTCGGTAGTCGAAAGGTAATCAGAAACAAGGGCCTTGCGGTCCGACGCCAGATAAAAAAGGGCAGGAAAAGCATACTTCAGCTTATAATACCCAATCCAAAGATCGGACCAGAAGAGAGTTTTGGTGCCTTCGGCACAGACCTTGAGAATGCCACACTGAAACGGGGCGACTGCTTTCCAAACTCCTTTCCAAAAAGGAGAGGCATAACTGGAAAAGGGAGAATGAAAATCCTAAACTTTGTGGCGGGAATGGCATTTATTAGCTATAAGATGGGCCCACGATAGGGGCTTCTCTTTAAGCATCTTCCATAACCATTTGCCTAAAAGGGCCAGGTTTTGATACCTTAGATTTAGAACACCCAGCCCCCCACTAGCCTTAGAGGAGCACACAATCTTCTAGTTACAAAGGTGAGTACCAGCTTTGTACGACTCCCATCCGAACCAGAAGAAGTTCCTTCTGGTTTGATCAATCCTCTTAATGACCCAAGAAGGCACATAGAAAAAGGACATCATGTATAATGGGATAGAAGAAAGAACAGAATTAACCAAGATCAGTCTGCCTCCTCGAGAAAGTTGTCTACCGGACCAGGTATTGAGTTTGGATTTAACCTTATCGATCATAGGAATCCAGTCTGATCTATGCAGCTTACCCCATCTCAGAGGCACACCAAGGTAAGTAATAGGGAAGGAAGCACGGGCACAATTAAAGAATTGAGCAATATCTAATTGGCGATTTTGTGATCCTCCGAGCCAGAGGACGGAAGACTTCTGAAAGTTAATAGGTAGACCAGAAGCCTTTTTAAAGATATAGAGGAGAAGTTTCAAATTACGCAGAGAAAAACCGTCCGATTTCGCGAATATGATCGTGTCATCCGCATATTGAAGGTTGAGAACGCCTCTAAAACTGTTAGAGGAACACAACCCCTCAATAACGTGGGCATCCCACGCATTACGGAGAAGCTTACTGAACACATCTGCAACAAGCGCAAAAAGGAGGGACGAGATCGGGTCCCCCTGACGAAGACCACATTTACATTTAAATTTGTGGCCTTCAGAACCATTAATAAGGATCGAGGATGTACCCGCAAACAGACTGGATTTGATCCAAGCTATCCATTTCGGACCAAATCCACGATAAAGGAGGATATCAGACAGAAAATCCCAACATACATTATCATAAGCTTTTTGGAGGTCAAATTTTAAGAATATGCCCCCCGAGTTGGACCTATGACATTCGAGATAACTTCTTGTGCACTAGCCACACTATCCAGAATGAAACGCTCTTTAATGAATCTGGACTGAGCCGAATCGATGAGAGGAGGGATCACCCCACTAAGACGATTCGCAAGCACTTTCATGATGATTTTGAAAGAAGTGTTAAGAAGACTAACCGGACGGAAGGAAGCAATCGAATTGGCTCCCAAGATCTTAGGAATAAGCACTATATACGCATAGTTGATACGGTCGAAAGAGAAGTGACCACTGTGAAGGTCATCGAACATCGCAAAAATATCTTCTTTAAGAAAGTCCTAAAACTTTTGGAAGAAAAAAGAAGGAAAACCGTCGGGGCCAGGCGAAGAATTGCTTTTGACGGGTAAAGACCGCCAATTTAATTTCTTCCTCCGAAAATGGTGCCTCTAGAGAGGACAAGTCGTGGTGAACATCACCATAGAGCTGGTCCCAGTCTAAGTGAATGGATCTAGGTTTGGCTTGACCAAGCAGATTTTTGAAAAAAAGTGAGGAAGGTATAATGAAACTCCTCGTTGGAAGAAAGTTCAATATCGTTATCTATGATGGAGGTAATCCGATTGCAACTCTGACGATAAGACGCGAAATTGTGGAAAAAGGATGTGTTGGCGTCACCCTCCTTGAGCCAACGAACTTTGGCGTGTTGGGCTCATTTGATGTGTTCGTTCTGAAGAATGCCCTGCAAACTCGCATTTGTAGGAATTCCTCTCAAAACGGAGGGAGTCAGAGATAGGGCCTTGCTCTTCAAGAAGGTCAATAGCAGTAATAGAGGATAGGAATTGGGTTTTCAGTGCGATCGCCTGAGCGAAACGCTCCTTACACCAAATTTTGCACCCAAACTTAACCACATGAAGTTTCAGGAGCAGCCTCCCTAGCCCATGCGAGCCTGGTAATAGCAGAAAGACAATCCGAGATCATATTAATAAAAATTTGATCCTGAAGCCAGAACTTTTCAAATCGGAATTTGAAAGATTTAGAGAACTTGAAATTAGAATGGAGCACTATAGGCACATGGTTCGAAGCGGTGTTAGGAAGGGCACATGCAAAAGAACTATGAAAGGAAGCGGTCCAATCTTGAGAAACCAGGAAACAATCGAGCTTTGCCATCGAAGGGATCATCCTCATGTTCGACCAAGTGAAGGATCTCCCATTAAGCGGAATCTCGGAGAGGTTGAGACTACGAATCGAGTCATTGAAGAGGATGGAATCAGAAGAAATGGAGGCATTCCCCGTTCTCTCATAAGAAAAACGGGTAACGTTGAAATCCCCACAAAAATCCAAAAGCCATTGGTATTGTGGATAAAGGATTGAAATTCGGTCCAGAATAGAGGGCGACGATCAGCTGTGAATGGGCCGTACACAGAAACCACATTGATAGAACAGTTGAATTCAAACCAGTGAAGACAAACGATAAGGAAAAAATTGAGCCTCCGAATCGAGATAAGGGAAAGGATGGATGACTTAAATCCAAAAAGAATACCACCTCGGGTGCCAATAGCGTCGAGGGGGATCCAATTAGGAATAGAGGCACCCCCGATGGAACGGAGGATAGATGGGGTCGTGGAGTCTAATTTGGTCTCTTGAAGGGAAATCATATCACAACAAGAAGAAGTGATAAGGTGGAACACAGATTGTTGTTTAGTAGGACATCGGAGCCCCCGAATGTTCCAAGACACACTAATCATAAAGAAATTGGGACTCGACAGCTCTCGAGATTTCCATCTTACGGATATCATCGAATTCCTTAAGGAGATTCGCGGTCAACGCGAATCCCATACTGGAAGCTAGATGGAGAAACTCCGAAGAGGATACAGTGTCAAAATGCACCTGATAAACGGATCTCAAAAAGGGAGAGTCCCCAACAAAGGGGGGGGAGGAGGAATTTCCAGATTACGAATTTGAGCCAAGCCACTAAAGAGGCTTTTGAAGCGGACGATAAGTGAGAATTCTTTTTAGCCTTGAGACGAGCACTCGAACGAAGTAAAGGGGGGAGGGTTTTGGATCTCTTAATAGAGGAAGGAAGGTTAACGGGATGATAAGCGACGAATGGACTATCGCTACTCATGACATCCCAAGATCGATGCTCCTCGAGAAGAGGAAAAGAAGGACGTACCGATCGGCTGAACGACTGACGCAAATTTGAAGGCAAAGGAGAATCGCTAACCTCGGTATCTAAAAAATGATACTCTTCAGAAAGAGGAATAGAAGGACGTACAGGTCGAAGAGGTGGCTGACGCAAAGGAGTGGGGTTAACCCGGCAACTCTTCCGCAGTGGGGGAGCTGGAATCGGAAGCCTAGTGAATAGACCGAGGGTTGCAAAGGGGAATACCAACACCGTAGAAAGGGTAGTGTCTCCAGAAAGAATAAGCAATAGTTGATTGGAATTTTATTAAACTAGTAGTTTACATGTGCGATACACGTCTTAATAAATATAGTTTTTTTAAAAGTAAAAATTCAGACGTAATCTAGATTTGATCTAAAACCTCATTGACAAAAGTTATACACGTGAGTTGCACGGGTTGGTAGATGGAAAAATTACACTAAGGCATTCTCCCCTTTATAGTAGTAGAGATATAGCCTTATCAGCTGCTCATTTAATTGCTGAAAATAGTGCCTAGTTACGATATTAGAGTTGAAGCTTGAAGGCTCATCTAGGTAACTAGCAGTGGGTTATTTGCATGCTTATAGGCTCAACTAGGTACCTACAGTAGTTAGCTAGTTAGAGGTGGGCTAACAGCATCTATAGCATCTATAGTCCTTCAATCACAAATTTTGAGTATTTGATATATAGGAATATGAATTTTAAATTTCAGCTGTAGTCGTTTAAATCTAGACGGAGGATAGATGATGTCTCGTCTAAAAAAAATGTCGTTTTAAAAATGTGTCAGACAAGGAATCATTTTCCGTTTGAGGATTATTTTTTTAAATAACCACGGACGGAAACTAATTTCCCGCCGAACAATTTTTTTTCCAAATTAACTCCTAATTTAATCCTAATTAACTTTTAATTTAATCCTAATTAAATCTTAAATAGATCTTAAATCTTAAATAGATCTTAAATCTTAATAAAATTTCAATTAAAACATAATATATATCCATAATAATTTGTATAGGCCTATTTTAATTTTTTTTTTTCAAATTTGGTTTAGACGGGAGATCATCTCCCATCCGAGAATTTAAAAAAAAAAAAAAATCGACGAACGGAAAACCAATCATTTTAAAAAAGAAAAAAATTACCGGACAGAAATTATTTCCCGTCCGATATATTAAAAAAAGTTAAGGCAACGAAAGATCTTTTGTCTGATTCATTTAAAAAATAAATTAAACTTACGAAAGATCATATATTTTATATATTCTTATATCTCTCCCAAATATAGCATCTCACTGCTATTTTCAAACTCAAAATTTGGATATATAGCCACTAAAACCTATAACACTCTTTTTTTCTGTTTTTTTTTTGTAAAATTTAATATTTTAGCCAACGAAATGCTCTAACAGACTTTCAGTCAGAGTCATTGTAACCAATAATTGTGGACTGGCAGAAAACAACGCTTGGGCTATTTTAATCAAAAAATATATTGGAGAAATAAAAATACCTTTTTTTCTTTCCATAAAAGTCTGAAGTATGTAACAGAAATCCATCTCTAATATTATAATGGGAGAAGACCTTAGTGTCATTCGTCATTTTGTCATTCTACCAACATGTGCAACGCACGTACATAACTAATATAAAGGAGGTTTCTGATTCAAATTCTCTTTACGTCCGAGTTTTTATTTTTATTTTTTTTTTAAATTATTAAAACGTTCATCGCACGTGTAAATTACTAGTAGTCCATTAGTCAAAAAGTCCTTAATTAAGGGGGCATCTGGAATTTCTTCTTTACAGTTGATCCATTTCAAAAATGTACTTGGCAGCTGGCCACTTTCTTTGCAAATATGGCTTTGTTGAAAATGTAATTAGAAGACCTGAATATCCAAATTAACATTCTGATAGCACCGCACGATTCTGGAATGGATTGGTCGATCGACTTTGACTGCAACAGGAAGAAAGTGTGAGGACGGCTTGAGGCGTGAATTGCACTTTCTTTAATTAGAGATTTTTTTTCTTAGGAAAAAATCCCTGGAGAACATAGTAAAGAAAAACCACACATGATTCTACCAGGTGCAAGTTCTAGATGCCAGCACATTCCGACCTTATGCTTTATCCTCGTATAGGTGAATGTTATAGAGAATCAGCCCCATTCTCATAGAAGCAGCCACACTTCATAATCACCCCGGTGAGTCTATCAAAAGTGCTCTTGTAGCTAGGCACTCATCTCATACAGAGATATAGAACTTATTAAGAGCTAAGCTCATCTTTACTAAAACTACAAGACATCATGCAGATACACATTAAGATGGACTAAGGAGTGGTAAACTCCTGGGTTGCATGATTCCAATCACAGTATGATTTGTATTTCCCATTGAACCTATGTCTTGGGAATTCCCATTGAATATACGTCTTGGGATCTCCAGTCGTATAGGTTGGGTTCCCACCATATGTGATTCTAAATAGGCTTTAGTTCCATCCTTATCGATGTATTCCAAACTTTATCTCGAGACAATCCTTTCGTCAAAGGATCTGCAATGTTACTTTTCGATCTAAAAAAATCCATAGTAACATCACCAGACGTAAGGATCACTCTCACCGTACTGTGCTTGCGACGAATCACTTATAGTAAGCATTTTGTACTTTGGCTATGGCAGCGGTACTATCTGAGTGGATTATGATCGGAGGTATAGGCATAATCCATGAAGGAATGTAAGACAAGAGGTTCCTCAACCAGCTTGCCTCTTCACTAGCAGCCGCTAGAGCAACTAACTCAGACTCCATAGTAGAGTAAGTTAGGATAGTCTGTTTCTTTGACCTCTAAGAAACATCACCACCAACGATAGTAAAAATGTATCCACTTGTGGCTGTGGAATCATCTAAAAATGAATTCCAATCTGCATCGCTAAATCCCTCAAGGAAAACGGGAAACCTCTCATAATGTAGTCCTAAGTCCATGGTATTTTTCAAGTTCTCATGACTTTGTCAATAGAAGTCCAATGCTCAAAACCAGGACAACTCGTAAATCTGCATAATACCCCTACAACATATGCAATGTCAGGTCTAGTGCAGTTAGTAATATAGCGACGACTACCAATAATACTGGTATATTGACTGCAGCACCAAATTTTTTCAAAAGTTTAACCTGAGGGTCAGTAGGTGTACATGCAGGTCTATGGTCAAAGAAATTGTATTTCTTCAAGATCTTCTCAATGTAATGAGATTGATCAAGAGTAATACCAGTCTCAGTACATGTGATTTTCATGCCTAAAATAACATTGACCTCACATAGGTCCTTCATATCAAAATTTTGACTAAGCATAGATTTAGTCTCTGAAAATAATTCAAGAGAAGAACCACAAATGAGTAAATCATCTACATATAGAGCATAATGAAACTATCACCAGATGCTTTATAATCAAGGCATTTGTCAATATTATTAATTGAAAAACCATTTGAGAGTAATAATTGATCAATTCTATCGTGCCACTATTTAGGAGTTTGCTTAAGTCCATATATAGTCTTATTCAGCATGCAAACTTTGTGTTTCTGCCCTCGAATCACAAAACCTTCAGGCCGCTCCATATAAAGTTTCTCTTCAAGTTCTCCATTAAAGAAAGCTGTTTTAACATCCATATGGTGAATCAATAAATTATGCACAACAGAAATAGCTAATAAAACTCTAATGGTAGTCACACGAGTCACAAGAGAGTAAGTGTCAAAGAAGTATATATTTTCTTTTTGTACATATCCTTTAGCTACTAATCTGGTTTTAAACTTTTCAATAGTACCATCTGGTTTTAGTTTCCTCTTTAGAATCCATTTGCACATATAGAATGACTACCACGAGGTAAGTCCACTAACTCCCAAGTATCATTAGAGGTTAGTGAATCCGTCTCGTCATTTATGGCTTCTTTCCACGGTATCGGGTGAAGTTAAGACCTCTTTGATAGAACCAGGGTCAGATTGTAAAGCATATACAACATAATCATTGCCAATATCTTTAGCAGTTCCACCACGTTTACTTCTAGGAGGTTCATAATCTATATTATGATAATCAAAATTAAGAGGTGTATCAAATTAAGGTACACTAGAAGAAGTAGAGTGTTGTGAACCCCCACTATTACCCCCACTGTTCCTCAATAAGTAAGGAAATTTATCCTCGTAAAAATCAACATCTAAAGATTCAATAATCACATTATTATTCAAGTCTAGAAATCTTGAAGCCTTACTGTTATCTGCATAACCAATAAAAACAAATTCATATGCTCAACTTGTAAGTTTGATTTTTTAGGATCAAGTTTTCTAACATATGCTAAACAACCCCAAACTCTAAAATAATCAATATTAGGTTTTCTGTATCAGAAGATAGATGCAGAATTCTATTTAAAACATGACAAATAGATAAAAGAGCTTCACCCCATAAAGATTTGGGTGTATCTTAACTAATAAGAGAAAAAACTACTAATTCAGTAAGAGTTCTATTTTTTCTTTCAGCTTTTCCATTAGATTCAGGTGAACAAGGTGCAGTAGTCTCATGAGTAATTTATAATGATGCATATAATTGTTTGAATTCATTGGAATCATATTCAGCTCTCTATCACTACGAAATTTCTTAATATTTCTTTCAAATTGATTTTGCACTTTCAGCTACATAAGTTGTAAACATGTCAATTGCTTCACTCTTATGTGCCATAAGATAAACACGAGTATAATTACAATGATCATCAATAAAGGTAATGAAACATCTTTTACCATTTCTAGTTAAAGTTTCATCCATCTCACATATATCAGAATGTACTAAGTCTATAATATTTGTTTCTCTAGCTACACCTTTATGTGAAGTTTTAATTCTCTTAGCTTGACTACAGGAAGTACATTTCTCAAATTCATTTAAGTCAATTTTTGGTATCATGCCTAGTTTGCTCATATTATTTACCAATTTCTTATTATTATGACATGGTCTAGAGTGCCAAAAATTAACCGAAGACAAGGAGTAAACAGAAGCATTATTCTTATTCATTAAATACTAAGCATAAACATCCCATTACAAGCAAATCCCTTTCCCATAAACATGCCATTCTTAATTATAACATACTGGTCGGATCCGATACTCTGATGGAAACCCAGCCTTATTGAGAAGGTATCCAGAAACCAAATTCTTCCTCATATCAGGAGTGTGCAAGACATCATTGAGGGTTACGGTCCTACCAAAGGTAAATTCCAAGTCCACCTCTCTAGTGCCCAACACATTAATGCAATAAGAATCACCAAGTTGCACTTTCTGATATTCAGTCTCATTATAGGTTTTGAACCAGCTACGCTCATAGCAAACATGCCTAGTAGCGCCCGTATCAGCCCACCACCCGTCGGTTACACCGACCATGTTGATCGCAGTGATCATAGCCACTAAAGGCACTTCGATCGCATTTGCCTGTGGTGCAGGCGCAAGCGATCGACAGTTTTAGCGATATGTCCAAAGCGATGACACTTTCAACACTCGATAGGATCTGTTTCGAATCGAACTTCCGATTAGTATTCTTCTTGAATGGCTTGTTCTTTGGTTTCGATGGACCTTTGCTTTGTTATGGTGAACAAACAAAACTTATTCTTTCTAGTCTTGCTTCCTGTATTCCTCCTCAACTCTAAGTCTTGTTATCAAATTCTCCATTGTCTGTTACCTAAGATTTGGTCTTTTTCATAAACATCAACTAGTTCTGAGTTAGTCATAACATGACAGTCGGTGCTAAGAACATAGGCAACTTCCTTCAGCGACAGATAGTATATACATGCCCCACACTCGGTGTTCGAAATTTGGCTCTGATACCATTTGTAACGCCCCTGCCCCAACTCAGACAATTTATACAATTTATCAGATAAATTATTTATAGTATAGTACAACTCCTCACCACAGGCTGCCTCTCAAAAGATGGTTAACCGGATTGGTGACTATGCATCATAGGCTATATTATTTACTATTATTTATTTCTATTAAATTTCCGATGTGGGACTATTAAATCTCATCTCATATCTTTTACTGTGCGTGTGATGTCAGCAAGCAAAGACCCCAGGTGGGCCCCCCCTCACATCCCCACTCCACGTCACAGCACGCCCCCACCTACAATTGATGCCCCCTACGTGAGCACAACAAATTCCCAAAGCTATCCATCTCATATATTCCATTTTCATTTAATTCCAAGTAACACCTACCATAGGAAACTCCTATAGGCCACCTACCTCTTTATAATTTTTATTTATTTAGAGACACACACACACACACACACACACACACACATATATATATTAGAAATTACGGGGCGTTACATGTAATTAGAAGGCCTAAATGCCCAAGTTAACCTTCTGATAGCACCGCACGGTTCTGGAAAGGAATGATCGATCGACTTTGAATGCAACAGGAAGAAAGTGTGAGGACGACTCGAGGCGTGAATTGCACTTTCTTAAAGAAGCTATTTGACTGATTCTGAAGATGAATCGTTGATCACAAAATACTTTACCTAGGATACAACGAGCTTCTGTTTACAGTGTCACTTAGTACTCCAATGACAACACGTACCAAGCTTGCACCACTCAATGAAAAAATTGCTCAATAATTGAAATAATATTTGAGAAGAGAGGAAGAATTTATTTTTGTCTGCATTTTTTCTATCTGACAGAAATCATCTATTTAAAACCAAAGAAGAAAACATTTTACTGGTTTTTGCCATAAAAATGGGATTTATTTTCACCATAAAGGATTCTTTACTGCCATAAAACATTTCATTGATTTATTCTTTACTGGGAAAAGAAACGGCTAGTAAGAAATGAAACGTTTTTGATATTTAAAGCCAGTTAAAAAAAATCCCCCCCTTTTTTTTTCAAGAGACTACTAAGGCCCGACCCGGTCAAATATATATATATATATATATATATATATATATATATATATATATAGAGAGAGAGAGAGAGAGAGAGAGAGAGAGAGAGAGAGAGAGAGAGAAGTGAGCCTCATATAGAGTATAAGAAATTTTTCCTTATACAAAGTGATTATACTCACTTGATGGGGCCATTATGGAAGATCCACTCCGTCCATCATATTTATTATACTAATGGATGTATGTATAGAAAAAATCAAGTGGTTTGGACTTCATTCACCCATGCATCATGTGGTTGAAAAATGAACGATTTCAACAGTAATACAAATCGAACAACAAATTGGACCCACATGATGCATGGGTGAATGTCCTCCAAACCACTTGATTTTTTCTACACATACATCTATTAGCATGATAAAAATGATGGACGGACTGGATATTCCATCAGGGCCCCACCACGTGAATATAATCACTTTGTACGAGAAAAATTTTCTCAAACAAATATGAGGCTCACATTACTCATATATATATATTTGTATGAGAAAATTTTTCTCGTACAAAGTGATTATATTCACGTGGTGGGGCCCTCATGGAATATCCAGTCCGTCCATCATTTTTATCATGCTAATAGATGTATGTGTAAAAAAAATCAAGTGGTTTGGAGGTCATTCACTCATGCATCATCTGGATCCAATTTGTGGTTAGATTTGTATTACTGTTGAAATCGTTCATTTTTCAACCACATGATGCATGGGTGAATGACCTCCAAATCACTTAATTTTTTCTACACATACATCCATTAGCATGATGAATATGATGGACGGAGTGGATCTTCCATAAGTGTCACACCAAGTGAGTATAATCACTTTGCATGAGGAAATTTTTTTCATACTCTATATGAGGCTCACTTTTCTCATATATATATATATATATATATATATATATATATATATATATATATATATATAGGGGGCATTTGGTATGCGGTAATGTATAAGGGAATCTAGGATTACCCTCTTGATTACCTGGTTTGGTAAGACATTGGTATAGTTGTGTTAATAATCTTAAATTCCCACGGTTATCAAAATAATTAGTTTGGAAGGATAAACATTCCTCTTGAAAATGGTGGGATTTATGGATTCCTCTAGATAAAAAATGAGTGAGATTATTGCATACCCAAAACATCCTGCAGATTTCTGGCTTATCATTTAACCTTGTCCCGACCCAAAACACCCTCCTTCTCCGGTGACTTTTCAACCTCCGTTGCCACCTGTTTTCGACCCCCCCTGCTCAGCCGCCACCACAGCCAAGCCGAACCCCTCCTCTTCCGCTATCGACGCCAGAATCCACAGAACCCATCCTCTATTCTTTCCCCGTCCATCTTCCCCGGCGACCCCTTTCGACGACTCCCCTTGGCGAGCGTCGCCCTCGCCCAGGCCGTCGACCCCCCCTTGCTCCCTCTCCTGTCGACCCAGCACCCAGATCGAAATCCCCCCTTGGCTGCTCCTTTTCCCGCTCGACTTCGACCTCACCGTCGACCACCAGTCAACTAAGTAAACATTCAGCTGCATCACTATCAGAAACAAATCCAAGGGTACCAAACGATTTATATTGTACATTCGACGATTCTTCCTTGACATCTTCTCTCCCTAACATTGTAGCAGAAAAAGTAAAAGACTGTGGAATATCAAAATCTGGGTTGTTCTTGATTAGATCTGGTAATGTTTCTTCAAGTTTAACACTTGGTAGCTGAAGATCGACTAACTGCTGGAAATTATTTCTTGAGAAGCATAGAGATATGCTCTCCAGATATATCACTACTACCAATGCTCCTTGTTGTTTGACATAGAAAAGTTAACAACTGTTGTTGCAACCTGGATGCTTCAAGAGAAGATGTGCTGGGAAAAACTCCAGTTAGGAAATATTGTAACATGGTTCTTAAAGTAATAATAACGTGGGAAGAAGAATGCTAAAACTGATTCCTGAGAAAAGAGAAGACCCTCTATATACACTAATGCATGGACCACATAAATAAGATAGACAGGGTCCTAAATAAGAACAAAACATCAAAAGCAAAATAGAGCAAGATATGCCAGTCATTATAAACGATACCTATAAACATGTGAAATACTCGCTTTCTCATGAAGGGATATAAACTCACTATTTTTTTTACCACTACTAAGCATTTCTCAGCATCAGATGTTCTGTCCCCTTCAGTCGAAGGCTCCTCACCAATGCATTCTGTACTTGTAGGAATTGGGTTCTGTGAGATATTTTCATTCAGATCCTGAGTAAGTCTACTCAGCTCTCCAGATTTCATGAATATCACCTGCAGAATTAAAATACATTTGTCAAGTAATGTGAATTATATTATGCTGATGGGGTTCATCGTATGAGACTCCCACCCCTCTATTTTACTCTACTGTAACAAATTGAAAATCTAACTCTAATAATATCAAGAACAAACAAAATTCAAACCCATTATAGAAAAGACCGGAAAGATTTTAAACTCGAATAAAACATGTAATAAAATGTGTCTCTGTAACTACAATTCATTATACATTTGAATCATAGTGTATTTTTTTTCCTTTTTGAATAATAAATTTCATTTGATCTCTCACATAAACTCGAATAATACATTTTGAATAATACATTTGATTTAAAACTCGAATAATACATTTCAATTTCCCCCTTTTTTATGTTTTTCATCTAACTGGTTGAAATATATTTGAATCATAGTGTAATTTTTTTTAGTAATATATTTATTAATTTACTAAAGTTTTATAAGATATATATCAGTATTGCTTTTGCACATACATGCATATACATCAATTACTAAATTAGATAACTTATTTATTTATTTATTTTTAAATAAAGCCAAAAGGGTATTTTCGGTAATGTCTACTATAGAGATGGATTGATGGGAATGAATTGTTCGATACCAAACATGGTAATAAAGTATTCCCAAGCATGTAATGTCGTATACCAAACACAGTATTATAACATTCCCGGGAATTTTCATTTCCACCCTCATATTCCTGGGAATCCACCAATTCCTGGGAATTCTCCAATCCGCGTACCAAACGCTCCCTTATATAGGGAAAAAGGGGTATGAGCAACTTGTTCATTTAGTAAATAAGCAATTGATGATGTGCCATACATGTGATTGGAAAAACCTTAAAAGAGTTAGTTGTCCGATGTATTACATGAATGACACATAATCAATTGCTCATTTACTAAATGAGCAAGTTGCTCATATCCCTTTTAGAGCATCTGTAGTCGTTGAATGTGAAAATATGGATATATGGATAAATGGAAATAGGAATCGCACTTTTGCTGCACTCGTTTAAAGCTATTTTTTAGCTTTCTATTTTAAAATAATAAGCGACGGCACATGAAGTGCCGTCGGAGAAAAAAAAAATAAAAAATAAATTTTGTGGGACGGCACTCGAAGTGCCGTCGGAGCGCGAAAATAAAAAATAAATAATAATAATTGGAGCGACGGCACATGAAGTGCCGTCGGAGAAGAAAAAAAAATAAAAAAAATAAAAATCGAAGGACGGCACATGAAGTGCCGTCCGAGAGCAGTAAGTGTCTAGGTATATATGCTTAATGCTTTATTAAAGCTTTTATTAAAGCTTTAATGCTTTATTGCAGCTTTATTACTAAGGCTGGCAATTGACCAGAGCCCGATCAAGTCCGACCCGTTTTTAGTAGGACTTGGGCCTAATTTTTTCATTTTTTTTGGATCCGGGCTCAACAAATAAGCCCGATTACATTTTCGGGCCGGGTTCGGGTGTGTATGAGTCCGACCCGAACCGACCCAATTTATATAAGTCTAATAAATACTCCCCGTCCCTTCATCTCTCTAACCTTTTCCCATCTAATAAATGCACAAGAATGCTGAATGCGCACGGACTTTCTTGGATTAGAGACGAGACAAATGAGGAATATTGTTATTAAGGCATTAATCATAGTTCTGAAATGCGTGAAATTGCGTGAAATGCTTGAAATGAGGAATATTGTTATTAAGGAATATTGTTATTATGTACAAACTAGTGCGTCAAATTGAACAAATGGAGACATTAATCATAGTTCTGAAATGAAGAGAAAGAACCATATATCCTAATCAGTTTCCATTGTAAGAAGGATCAAAAACTCCAAAAGTAGCATTTCATCATCATCTAAGTATTTTTTAGCAATTGGGTAAATCGGGTCGGGCTTGGGCTTTTTTGGTTAATTCGGGCTCGGGCTTGAACCTGTATTTTGGAGCCCGATGCAAAATCGGGCCGGGCTTGGACCCAAAAAATAATTTCGGGCTCGGGCTCGGGCTTATATAAGTCCGGCCCGTTGCCACCCCTATTTATTACAGTTTTTTTTAAAAAAAATTTTGTTTAAAAAATACCAGAGCGTGGGACGGCACTTCAAAGTGCCGTCCGAGGGGAAATTTTTTTTTGCGCTTTTTAATTGTAAAAATTAATTTTTTTTCGAGGGACGGCACTTCAAGTGCCGTCCGACGAATTTTTTTTTTTTTTTTTTTGTGGGACGGCACTTCGAGTGCCGTTGCTCAAATATGGATAAAAGCTATATCGATTCCCATTTATAGCAATCGACTGTAGCAAATTATCGATAATATGGATATTTGGCAAACTAGTGCAGCGCTTTTTTTAGCCAAATATCCATATTATCGATATTTAGCAAACGACTACAGATGCTCTTACCATATATATATATATATATATATATATATATATATATATATATATACACATATATAGGGAAAGCTTCGGTTGTGCACTACCTCTAGTGCACATCGCGTGTGCACTAGGCCTTCGGGCGTTCATATCGAAGATCCGAACCGTTCACATTGATCTACACATCTAAATTAGTCTAAGTATGTAAAATCAAATCATTTGAAATTCATTTACCCATCCATTGAAGTGTTACAAAATTGTATGGCTGAAAATCATTATTTTTTATAGTCATATGATGGATGGGCAAATGAATTTCAAATAATTTGATTATACATATTTAGACTAATTTAGATGTGTAGATCAATGTGAACGGTTCGGATCTTCGATATGAACGCCCGAAGGTCTAGTGCACACGTGGTGGGCACTAGAGGAGTGCACAACCATTGTGCATAATATGTGGAAGATGAGAATTGATCCTCCAACCTCACGTGAGCTCAACACTTTAACCATTGTGCTATAAAACAATGTTAATAGTAAATAACAAAATAAGTGTTTTAAATGTATACTAATTTTCAGCCTGCTTTGATTCTCCATGTCTGCCTCAGCCAAATTTGCAAAAAGAGGTATCAGAAGTTACAGCCCCTAATCACATTTGGCTAATTTGTCTGAGGTGGAGACGAGGGTTCACAATCAAACTTGCAAGATAGTGTGCAATAGCAAATGGTAAATGTGAGAGGAAAACTGCAAATTTGCTCAAATTTACACAAATTTTCAAATAACGCAATTCTAAATGCATCTTAAATAAATTTTCCGCTTCAGCATCGGTATCTGTCTTAAAAAATGATAAGAGAAGAAAATAAAATTGAGCCTTATACTTTATAAGAGGAAAATTTACTCGTATGGTGAGATATTATGACATAAGACACTATATGAACGATCCATGATATTTATTTGTTTCTAATATCATAAGACCGCATGTGTACAAAATAATTAACTTGTGTGGAGACTTTTTATTCATGCATCTTGCAACTCCTTTAAAGTATGGATAAACAATCTCCAAGCTTCTTAATATTTTATAGGTCTAGATATTACAAAATAAATACCGAAGTAAACAATGTTGATTATCGATAAGGAGTCATAATAAATATTTAGAGAAAATCATTTTCTACGAGTATGAGTAAGTGATTTCGTTGTCTATAACTAGGGCTGCAATCGAGCCGAGCCGAGCCGAATACCTTCAGGCTTGAGCTCGGCTCGTTTACGAAACGAGCTCTGCTCAGTTCGAGCCGAGCTTTGACCGTATTCGAGCCGAATAGCTCGCGAGCTTAACCTTAAAAAAACCCGAAGTTCGAGCTCGGCTCATTTACGAAACGAGCTTAGTTTTAAGCTTGAGCTCGGTTCGAACCTAGTTTGACCGAATTCAAGCCGAATAGCTCGATTCGTTTGAAGCCCTCTCTATAACAAAACAAAACAAAAAAAAAACCACTATGTTTCTTTGTTTTGTCCTGTTCAGTTTTTTTTGATTGAGAATATTTGTCCTTTTCAGTTACCATTTTTTTAATTCATTTATTTGCCGCGTCTTCAACGTCGGTTTTCTTTTTGACCCTACTAATTAATTAGAGCACTAATTACACCCCCAACACGTCATTCATTTGTAGCTTACCTGTTAACTTACTTGGCGCCACTTTGTTTTATTATACTGGACTCAGCAACTCCCTGCTTAGCTCACAAACCATCCTTTTGAAGTTGCCATGAACCTTCCCTTTACCGCCATTAAAACCTATATATATATATGAGTCATCCATCACAAGCTAAGAATCCTACAATCTCAACAACTTCAATTTCTCCCTCTCATATACAATGGCTAGCGAATTAGCAAATGCTTCTACTAGTACCACAATTTCTCATCGAAACAAAGGAGTTTTCCTCCTCATCAACATTCTACGTCGTAAACTATCATCATTCAAGATGCTCCCAATGCAGACTACACTTCCTTTAGTCGCACAACATGCTCCGGTCGTTCATTCTGCGCCTTCCAAATCCAAAATGTTGGACCGTGTCTTTGGCTACTTCGATGAAAATGGCGACGGAAAAATCTCCCCCTCCGAGTTGCTAGGTTGTATTAATGTCGTAGGTGAGATATTGTCGTTACAGGAGGCCGAGGAGTTGGTGCAGTCAGCTGACTCTGATGGCGATGGGTTGTTAGGGTTTGATGATTTTGTGGCTCTAGTGGATGCGAAGGAGGAGGAAGAGAGAGGGAGGAGCTTGAAGGAGGCATTTGAAGTGTATGAGATGAAAGGGGAGGGTTGTATTACGGCTAAGAGCCTTAGGAAAGCGCTCCAGCAGTTGGGGGAATGGAGGAGTGTGGAGGAGTGTAAGGGTATGATTTGTATGTTTGATCTGAATGGAGATGGAGTGATTAGTTTCGAAGAGTTCAAGAGCATGATGCTCTAAATTCATTTCAGTTCAGTTTTGACAACTATTTTTGGTTTAAGCTCTCAGGCTTTTTATCTTACTGCATTAGTAATTGATGTTCACCTATAAATTTGTGGAATGTATATTGTTAATTTATTTTATTTTTTTAATAGATATTCTTATTCTTATTTATAAATCAACTTTTGAAAGTTGATTAATTCTTTTGATCAACTTTCAAAGAAAACATACGAGAACCGCACTGAACAGCACTTACTTAACAAATGCAAAAAAATTATAGCTCTCATTTCTTTTAAATTTTATGGTGTTTCTCATACAAGTAGTCGACAAAATATGAAAGTCCATATAAGAGCATCCACAATGGTGTTTCTCATTTTGCCAAAAATGACTGCCACGGTAATAGCTAATAGGATCGTAGGGTGCAGTGGTTGTTTGCTATATTCTGTGCTTTTTTTCAAAAATTACGTGCGACTGTTATACCGTCGCGCAATTTTTTTAAAAAAAATTGCGTGGGACGGTATAACATATACCGTCTCTGTCGTTTTAAAAAAAAATTAAAAATTTTAATTGCTGATTAACTATTAAAATATATTAATTAACTAAAATAAATAATATATTAATACCTAAACCTAATTAACTAACTAACTAAATCTAATTAATACACTTAAACCTACCTACCACCTACCTATCAGCAGAATTCAAGGACGGGATATCTTATCCCGTCCGAGAATATATATATATATATATATATATATATGTATATATATATATATTCCGATCGGATGAATCTTCACCGTTTATTTTAAAAAAAAAATGGGAAAACTCCTTGGACGGGATATCTTCTCCCGTCCGATTCAGACGGGATTATATATCCCGTCTGAGGAGTTTAAAAAAAAAAAAAAAAAAAATCGGAGGGACGGTATATGATATCCCGTTTGACGGGATTAAAATATTATAAAATCGGAGCGACGGTATATGATATCCCGTCCTTTATAATTTGAGAATGGGTATTTCGTTTCTCATATATGAGAAACAGATATATAAGGTTTGCTAAAAAATGAAAAAATAGAAAACCATCTGGGATGATCGTTTCTTATAAAATGGCAAATTGCCAATTATAAGAAACTGCTGTGGATGCTCTAAGTTCTCCACAAATCAGTGTTTCCTAATTATAAGTTCATTGAATAACCCCTAAGGTCTACGATCCAAGCGTAATTAGTATGGTGATATTCTAATCCATGGAATCAACTTTCGGGAAAAAAGTCTTAATTAGAGCTTAGAAGGTTTCACATTGTCAGAGATCTTAACTGATATCTACTGTTAGAAAATGACAGTCCTAATGCTAATAATTAATTTAAAGAGAAACCAATGCGGCAAAAAATGAAGATAGTAATTAGTAAATATGGAAGTTTTTTTGAGAAAAAAAACAGTGGGTAATAAGTCCCGAGCATTCCATTAATAAAAAATTAATAAAACAGTCCTCATAAAAGATAGAAATCAAGCATCATATACAATTACAATATCTTTAAAATCCGAATACGTGAATGTAACGCCCCGAATTCCAAACAAAGATAATTCGTATCAGTAACACGATCTTTACTTCAATTTCATACAAAAATATAAGGAATTTAAAACTTTTCATTATAATGTTTTTTTGATGAATCGGATAGAGCCAAAAGGCTCCAGCCATCAAAAAATATATTAATCAATAAAACAGTAATAATACAAAACAAACATCAATGGTTTTACAAGAGGCAAAACGAAAATAAGCAAACAACAAGAGAAATACAAAAACAAGCAGTAAACACCGAAGGCAAAGCCACTGCAAGACGCACCACCCCGAAAACCAGAAAGCGGAACAAAGGCCCGACGACGCAAGCAATAAAGAGACCAACATCGAAATTCCGCACTCGAAAGAGGAGCTGGAGAAAAAGACACCTCCCGCGACGACGACAATCAACTCCACTAGCAGTCTAGAGGGACTCTAGTGGCACAACGTCGGAAAAGCACTACGAACTCCAGGGATGAGAACATGAAGGCGAAACTCAACTGTTCTCTAATTGAACAGCTGAAACGGAACCAGCTTTCCTAGCAAGAAGGCGAGCACTCACTCGAATCTTCGAATGATCGAAAACTTTCTTATTGTATCCTCGCTTGATAGGGAGATGGACCGCCCTCGCGGAAGATGGCGAACACGCCTCAATGTCAGCTAAAGAAGCTCCCACAATAATGGAGCACGGAGGAGAAATGTGGCCATTGGGAGCAGCCAATGAGGCTGATGATATGGACTTGGTGGAGCCGGCCCAACGGGGCAGTGAAGGAACCTCAAAACTCGAAGAATACTTGAGGGGAAGGGAGAGCAAGAATAGTTTGAAATCCGTCAGGACCTGATAGAGCCATGACAGAGCTCCTAAACGTTGATACCAAGAGTATAGACAGCCTGGATAATGAAATGAGAACGCAGAACATAAGGGATCAGTGAGCATTAGAGCACAAGGATAGATATAGGATAAAGTTATTCTTTATAATGTTATTCTTTACAATACGCAGCAAAAATTTACATAAAAGAAACACAATTTATAACATCAAACATCTTCAGTCTTGCAATATCCATTGACATCAAACTCATGCTCATGTCGATCGCTAATCTGCATCCTGCAACTTGAGAATTGCGGGCACGTCAGTTGAATGCAACTGACGTAATGCTATAATACAGCGATTTCTGAAGTTAACAATCGCAAACTTGAATGCAAAATGAAAAGTGACTATTCTTATTATGTCAGCGTATGATATGAACCTAAAGACTAATGCAGACACTCATGCTTATGAGGCAATTCTAATTCACACTTATTCTGATTCGATGCATCCTATACTACTTAGGTCTGAGGGCAAGCCCTTAATATACTCCTCATTATAGAGTTCAATCTCTTATTAAGAAATCCTACCACGATAACAAAAACAAGGTGTTGACGTCCCACAAGTATGGATTCCAGCTCCGGAGTACACCACCCGACTATACAGAATCCTCGTCGTGCGAACATCCCGCAAGTGTCGCTCTAGCTTGGAAAATATTGGAGATCTGCCTCCCTTCCACTTGACTATTCATGATCCCGGAGTACACCGCCCGATCATTTATAATCCCGAAATTAATTAAGGCATGTCTCGCTCCACACGATAATTACAGTTCTGAAGTATGCCGCCCGACTGAATCTATAGTCCAGGAATACACCGCCTGACTATATAGAGACGCTTCACTTACGTTTTCCCAGGTCTCATCACATCTCCTTTTGTAGTGCATGTACTTAGTCCAATTATAGTTTTCATGGCCTAGCGTAAGCTTACCCTGCCGAACTTAAACTAATTCATCAACAACTCTGGTTAATTTGCCAGTCACTATGGATCTCGCCCAGCTTTTAGAAACCACACATCTCAATTTAGAGATCTTCTAGGTTATTATTAACTTCACTCATAAAAATTTCATTCATCCATTTATAAGACTTTTCATTCACTTATTCATTTCTTTGAATTCATCAATCTCAAACCACTAGATCACTTCTTACCCGTTATAATAAAAGTTTTCAATAAGATTTCACATTGATAAAACTTTACCAAAATAGCACCAGCCTAATTCTTTTTTCCAAACACATACTTTAGTTAACTCTTAATTCATTCTCCAAAATAATTTACATCGTAAATTTTTTTCACAAAATGAATTTCTTAATTTTTATATAATCGTCTCAAAGTACGCCAAATTTAACTCACCTTAAAACAAAATTTTTTTTGGAAATAATCCAAATCCATCGATTAAACATACCTTCTAATTTTGTAGTTTAACTAAATCCCCAAATAAGTTCTAATTTATATATTTATATATATTCTCCTTCAAATTAATTTAATAATATATTAGAAATCCTTTCCCAAAGTAAAATAGAAAAAAACAGAAGAATTTATTTAAATAAAAAGGGAACTCCGGGTCTCAAACCAGAGCAAAACGAGCACCTTAAATCACACCCAACAACCAGATTTCCAACTCCATATTCGTGTAGAACTCTTCCTCAAAATTTACCATGTGTTTCTGCCCATTGTTTAGAAATTTATCAGTTTTTAAAAAGAAAAAAACCTCCAAAGACTCGAACCGGCGACCTGGGTACTGTACACAACACCCAAACTGAGCACATTAACCAGAGTCCCAATCCTATGATTTTGTCGATAAACTTTCAATTAATTATTATAAACAACTATCACTCTGAATAGGTTAAAAAAAAAATTTTAAAATTTGGCACTCATGTAGTATCGAACCCGAGACCACCTAAGCACCCAACATCACACTCTCAAACCAGGCTCTCAAGCCTCTATTTGTGTCAAAATCTTCTCATAAATTTGACCATAACACGTTTTCATTATTTTAACAGTCGAAATGCACCCCAATTCTTAACTTGTAAAAATTGAGCTCTACACTTCAATCACAATATAGAAAATAATAACATGAAATTTTAATATTCATAATATCCACAATTATATCTATCTAAATTAAACATCAACATAAGACATCAACGTAATCTATTCATACTAATACGAGCAAAGCATTTCTGCAATTACATCTCGTACAATTTTCCAATGACAATGTATTCATTCCTACTTAAAAATTTGGCTAGCAAAACAGAGCATTCTTACATTAAAAAATTAACAAAATTTTAGAATTTTAACACATGATATCGGGATTTTTCTTTTCTTTTATTATAAAGTCATTAAACTTAAATCAACCAGCAAGTATTCGATTCTAAATTTTTTATCTACACTTAAAAGAGAGTTTAAAGCTACTCATAACATAATTTCTATTTATATAACATAGCATGATCTTACTCAAGAAAACTATAGAAATCAAAGAAACACCCACCTATTGACAAATTCCTTGAAATTGGAGCTCCTAGAAAAATCTCCAAGCCTCCTCCTCCCAAGACTAGATTTCCAAATTAGAGTGTAGGATTTTCAAAATGGAAATGAGAGCTAGACTTGGCCGGTGGGGATTAATAAAGAGGAGGCTGATGGGGAGTTTTTAAAACTACCCACACGCTTCTAATTACTACCCAAAAACTCATAAAACTCATTCAAATTTTCTTTCCATCTCATTCATATTGGCCGTCCATTTATGTGGGTAAACATGTGCTCGAGATGTGTTGTATGTGCACATAAATTACACACAAAATATTAGGAATTTTACTTAATACCATTACATGTGTTACTCAATTTAACATGGATTTAATAAAACTAGTTTAAATTAATCATAATAAAAAGTTCTATGCACATTTCATTATTTCTATATAAGTAGAAAAACATAATCAACACGTACATAAAAAGAAAAACACATGTAAGGCACGTGTGGAAAAAATATTAAAAAAATATTTTACGGCTGTTACAACACTCATTTATTAGAATAGTTCTGTCATCATAATTACGCTTAAAAGGATAAGAGAAGAAAAGAAAAGAAACATACACAAAATACAAAGTTTAAATGACAAGCTCGGGGAAGTCGTTCTTCATTCGCTGTTCTGGTTCCCAGGTTGCTTCTTCAACCAATTGGTTCCTCCACATCTCCTTGACCATAGTCTTGTTCATCATGACTTTCTCTTGTCGATCCACGATCTCTACTGGCCGTTCCTTATAGCTCAAATTTAACTGTAACTCTTCTGGTACTTCAGACAATGTATGATTTGGATCTGGAACGTAACTCCAGAGCATGGACACATGAAAAATATTGTGTACTTGGGCTGGCTCTTCGGGTAATTCCAATCGATATGTGGCCTTCCCTGTAATACCCTGAATTTTTATTTATGAGAATTATTATTTTTGTATTATTAGTTTGTACGTATTGTGCACGTGCAATCTTGCGGTATAAATTTTTTATAATTATTTTCATTTCATAGAAAAATGAGTGTATATATATATATATATATATATATATATATATATATATATATATATATATATATATATATATATATATATATATATATATATATATATATATATATGTCTTTTCTATTATTTTTATTAAAGCCTATTTTTAAACAAACATAAACATTCCTTTATTTTGAGCCAAACTTAATTTATTTTAAATGTAGACTAATTTGGCCCATTAAATAAAGGCCCATGAATCTATTTTCTCTTTTTATTACAACTTGTAGTGTAGACAATTTTTATAGATTTTTTATAAAAAAATAAAATGCACAACTTTTAAAATATGGGGGACTATACAAACACGTGCATTGCACATGCACGTGTTTGTGCACCCAATTGTGGCCGGATGACATGGGAGGGAAGAAAAGAGAGAGTGGAGTTGTGGGAGGTGGTTTTTGTAGTCATGGTTGGTTACTACAACTTTACCTTGAATCCTAGCCTTTGTTTCTTAACTCCTAGATCAATCCTAGCCTTCTATTTGTCCCAAAATTTTGTATAAATACCCCCCCTAGCCTAGTTATTCTTGCACTCTTCATTCTACAAACCTATAGTGAAAGAATACATTTGTTAGTAGTAGATTGTTGGTAGAGAGTGAGAATAAAAGATTGAGAGATTAAGAGTTGGGTGTGTTTGCATTCAAGGAGGCCGGCTACATCAATTTGGAGCTCTTGGGTTCCACTAGGAATAAGGAGGAGGAGCACTCGTTTGGGCAAGTTCAAGCTAGGAGGAGAAGGGCTCTTTCGGTTAGGAGTTGTTGTGTGATTTTCTCTCTTAGGTGGGTGATTTTCTATACTTCTAATTTAGATGCCATGCTAGGAGTATTGAAATAATGATGCATGAAAGAAATTAATAAGAGTACACTTAATTTGAAAAAGGACTTGCTAGTTGATTAAATTAATGCTTGATAGATTGTATGTTAACTTGTCATGAATTTTAATATTGTGTGCAAATTTCTTGTAGTTATGGAAATATTGAATTGGGAATGTTGATAGTGTCAAAATTGAGTACGAAATGCTAGTAGATGAAATTATTGTTTTATGTGCTAAATGGACTATCGTGATATTGGTTCAAATGAATAAAATTTTCCTATGCATTTGGGTTTATGAAAGGGAGAAAAACAGGGAATTATAATTATAATGTGAGTTTTTAATACCAATTTGTGTTTGAGAAATGTCAAATTAAATTATGGAAAGAGTAGTATGGAATTTAAATTATTGTATGAGAAATGTGTATTAAATTACTGAAAAATTATTTTAAAAATACTGGGGTGTTACTTTAAGTTAAAAAATACATTCTAGAGATTTACATGGCTTTTGGTGCAAGCAAAATAAAGATAAGGATTTTTGAACATCGAAATGTTTTAATAACACAGAGAACCGAGTTAAATAGAATTCAAGTTATAATTGTGACAACTTGAGCCTATAGCCCAAGTGGTTGGTGGGTCGCTTTGGCGCTACAGTAGCGCGAGCGTGTGTCTTGAGGTCACTGGTTCGATACCTGTGTCCACCTTGTTTTTGTGCGCGGTTAAAAATTAACCCAAACCCGAACAAAGAGTATAAAACTCTCTGTCTCCTCTTCATATGGCTAAGCGCATTCAGCCAGTTGGCTAGCGCGTGCGGCTGTCTTCTTAAAGGTTGCGGGTTCGATTCTGGGTGTAGCCAAGATATTATTTTTTTGACAATTTGATTTTTGGGGGTTTTCTAGATGTATAAAAATTCTGAAAAAATACCGTTATTATTCTAAAATCATATACAACTTATGAAAATTAATTGGAAGTAATTGGAATGAAATAAAGTGTATTTTGGAGGTAAAATTGTATTCGAAACTATGATTTCTTACTCGTATAATTTCATAAAAATGTGAGATTTCACGAGGTGATTAAGATAAGTATTAAAAAGGAAAATTGATGGAAAGAAAATATAAATGTGAATTTTGTATGGGTTATTCTGTTAAAAGAGTAGCGTGACAATGGTGATTTTGTGAATATTCACTTTGACTAGATATTTTCGTGATATGATTTTAATGTGGAAATAAATGTTGGTTATGGAATGCATGATTTATAATTGAACTCCACGTATGATAATTGACTCATGAAAAGATTGGAAATCATGTAATTGGAAAAGAGAAATTTCTTTGAGTATGAAAAACTCAAACATGTGAATTTGTGAATTGAAATTAAAAATTAGGGTGTAGCCAAGACTCACACCGACAATTGAAAGTAATGAGATATGAAAATTAAAATTGAAAAGACCAAGTTTGGGTCATTGAGAAATGAAAGAAATAAGACCGGTATTCGTGAGAGTGCTGACTCTAAGAAATTGATTTTGTTCATGATTTCATTAAATTAAGAATTACTACATAGTGAAGAGGTGATGAAAGTGAGAGAAAAACACAAATATGAGGGCCTCGAGTCTACGATGTGGGTGTGATTCACAGTTTGTCTTCACGATGCATCGTGACATGACGTGGGCACTACTCCGAAATTATCGGGATCTTGGCGACGCTTGTGGGGTGTTTGGTGATTGTGAGAGGATCGTGTGCCATGAAGGAGGCTGAATTGTCCATAGGTTGTCTTCACGATGCGTCGTGACATGACGTGAGATTCTCCTCCAGTTTTTCTGTACATGAGCTCATTACTCATAGAACATCTAGGATACTTACCGTAGTTACAGTAGTAGATTAAGTCATGACGAGGGATTGAACCCTACAAGATGAAGAACGATTAAAAGGCTTGCCCTCGGACCTATGTAGTATGGAATGCATAGAATCCGAACAAGTGCGCATTAGTGTCATGTAATATAAATAACTGCATTAAGGACTAAGTGCATAATCACAACACGACATCAATAGGATATTCCCCTTAGTTTGATATGTGACAAGTTTGTGTTTGTTAAGTATGAAAAATCATTATACTATTTTCGGCATAGAGAGGATAGCCGTGTATATTATTCGTCGGTTGAATAAACTGACATACCCACAGTTTTGTATGCAGGATAAATGGCATGATAAAGATTAAAGGAGAACTGATGCTTAAAGATTATTTAAATGTTGTTGTAATTTCATTTATATAAATGTTGTAATTTTGCTTCCGCTGTAAAATGTAAAGATTCATTTGTAACTCTGATGTAAAGTGAAAAGTTTTAAATTCCTTGTAAAATTGTACGAAAGAAGTGAAAAGATCCTGTGGAATCTCGAATTCAGTTGTATTTGGAATTCGGGGTGTTACAGTCCCAATCCTCTTTGCTACTTTGTACGGCCCTATATACCTTGGGGCAAGCTTTCCTCCCTTTCCAAGCCAGATCACACTCTTCATCGGAGATACCTTCAAGAAGACAAAATCCCCTTCTTCAAACTCAAAGTCCCTTCTCCGATTATGTGCACAGCTTTTCTACCTGCTTTGTGCCTCGACCAGCCTCTTCTGGATCAACTTGATTTTCTCTAATATTTGTTGCACTATATTTGACCCGTACATTTGTCGTTCTCCTACTTCATACCAACACACTTGCATCCTCCACTTCCTTCCATATAAAGCCTCATATGGCGCCATGCCAATACAAGTCTGAAAGCTGTTGTTATATGCAAACTCTACCAGAGATAAGTGCCTTTTCCAGTTTCCTCCGAAATCCAGTATACAACATCTTACATGTCTTCCAATACCCGATTCACTATCTCAGTCTGCCCATCTGTTTGAGGATGGAAGGCAGTACTGAAATCATACTTGGTTCCCAAAGCCGCCTGAAGACTTCTCCAAAAATGCAACGTGAACTGTTCATCTCGATCTGAAATAATTGATAAGGGAATTCCATGCAACCTTACTTTCTCCCCAATGTACAATTTGGCCAATTTCTCCATCGACCAAGTAATCTTCACCGCCAAAAAATGATACTATTATCCATATCGCACCAGTTTTCTTGGGGCTTCTAGGAAAACCTGTTATAAAATCCATACTGATATTTTTCCATTTCCACTCTAGAATGGGTAACGGTTGCAACAAACCTCGGGGTTTTTGATTCTCTGCCTTGATTTGCTGACAAATTGTGCATCAATCTACGAAGTCTGCTACATCTTTTTTCATTCCTGACCACCAAAATTGTTGCTTAATATCCTTATATATATTGATACTCCCAGGATGTACTGATAACAAATTGACGTGTGCTTTTTGTAAAATGTTCTTCTTCAATTCTTCTTTATCAGGTACACAATCTCTCTCCGAACCAAAACACTTCGTCCTTTACTCGGAATTCTGCAAATTTTCATGTGCCAACTTGCTCCTTCATCTTCTGAATCTCTGAATCGGATTTTTGACTGTCAATAATCCTCTCTCTCAGCATAGGCTTAAGTCTCAACTGTGCCAGTGTTGCTCCTAGTCCTTGCAATACCACTTCGATTCCAGCTCGATCGAATTCTTCTGCCAGTTCCTTCTGGGTTGTAATAAAAAAAGATAAACTGCTTTTCTGGCTGAGTGCGTATGCTACTACGTTCGCCTTTCTAGGGTGATACTTGATCTCTGGGCGAATATCTTCTAACACCTCCAACCACCTTCTCTGCCGTAAATTCAGATCTCTCTGTTGATAGATGTATTTCAAGCTCATGTGGTCAATGTACATGTTGAATTTCTCTCCATACACATAATGCCTCCACTACTTCAAGGAAAATATGATCGCTGCCAATTCCAAGTCATGTGTAGAATAATTTTTCTCATGTGGCCTCAATTACCTGGACCCATAAGCTATTTCCTTCCTCTCTTGGATTAGTACACAACTCAAACCTCGATGTGAAGCATCGCTGTAAATATCATAATATATTCTTGTGCATGGCAAAGCCAATTTAGGTGCGGTAGTCAATCTATCCTTTAACTCTTGGAAGCTGGCTTCACATTAACCTATTCACTTGAAACTTACATTCTTCTTCGTGAGCCCTGTGAGTGGCACTGCTATCTGTGCGTATCCCTGTATGAAACGTCGATAGTAGCCGGTCAACCACAAGAAACTCCTAATCTTCTTCACAGATCTGGGTCTTGGACATTCTTCCACTGCTTCATCCTTCTGTGGATCAGTGGCCACTCTCTTTAGAAAGGATATGACCCAGAAACGCGACTTCGGACTTCCAGAAGTCACACTTGGATAGCTTGGCATATAGTTTCTGTTCTTGTAGTTTCTTCAACACTTCTGCTAAGTGTTTGACATGCTCCTCTCCTGACTTTGAATATACAAGAATATCGTTGATGAACACCACGACGAAAGAGTTTATGAATGATCGCAAAACCATATTCATTATATCCATGAATATGGTTGGTGCATTCGTCATTTCAAATGGCATAACTAAGAATTAGTAATGCCCATGACGAGTTCGGAAAGCTGTCTTATGCACATCCTCTTCCTTAACACGAATTTGATGATATCCTGATCTTAGATCAATCTTGGAGAAGACTGCCGCTCATTGAAGCCGATCAAATAAATTATTGATCTGTGGGATCGGATACTTATTATGGATGGTTACTTTGTTCAGTTTGCAGTAATTGATGCACATCCTCATTGATCCATCCTTCTTCTTCACCAATAAAACTCGCGTTCCTTAAGGTGAAGCACTAGGTCTGATAAATCCCTTGTGCAATAATTCTTCAATTTCATTCTTTACTTCATCCTGTTCCACTGGTGCCATTCTGTAAGGTGCCTTGGACGTCGGTGCACTTCCTGGCTGACGTCAATGCTGAATTCCACATCTTGACAAGGTTGTAATCCAGATAGAGCCTCCAAAAATACCGTCGAAAAGTTTCGGACCACCAGAATTTTTTTAACTTTCTCAGGAATCTTCTTCTTTGTTAAAGCTGCCACCAACTCCTTGTATTTCTTCTTACCTTGAAAATTTACTGCTTGCCCTCCTGGTGCCTTCACCATTACTTCCTTACTCTTGCATTCGATACTAGCATTGTAGATCGATATCCAGTCAATACCAATGATGACATCGACTCCTAAAACCTCCAACATTATACTATCAATTCCCAGAACTCTCCCTCCAATCTCGATCTTACAGTCAGTGTAATACCGATCAGTAGTCATTGTTTCTCCTGAAGGAGTAGCTACTGCCAATATCTTGGCAGGAACTTTTTTTTTGTTCAACCCCCAATTCTTTTGCAAATTTAGGAGATACAAAAGTATGTGAAGACCCAGTATTGCATAAAACTGTAGAATTCATTCCATTCACTAGAAGTTCTCTTATTACATAGTGAATTACATCATTCAATACATAACACTTCTTCTATTATATGGCTTAAATAAACAACATAAATTTTATTCAGATACTCTCATACTGGTAGTAACATCGTTGGAGTTTTCTGCATCCTCCTCTGTCAGAGCGATCACCCGTCCTTGCCGGTACAGTTTTCCATTCTTCTCTGATGAGTCCTTGCTAACACCTCATTGGTCCAGTTGTGGACAAAATGGACGAATATGCCATTCCTTGCCACAATTATAGCAAGTCTTGACTTTCTGTGCTTTAGGGCATTCTGTTATGTTATGGCCCAACTCCCCACACTTGAAGCAAGTGTTTGGCCTTCCAGCTATGGCAACACAATTTGCCCCAGTCGGCTTGAACTTCTGTGCTAAGGGCTATCCCTTGAAGTTGTTCAATGTTGCAGGCTTTTTGCCATTACTCCAGTTGTTTCTCTTGTTCTTCACCAACTGGTATTGCTCCATGTCGGCTTCAGTCATTGCAAGCCTCCGAACAAGTTTGTCATGCTCCGCTTTCCAAAATACGGGAATACGAGCCTATGACGAAGGCCCAGCGAATGATTTTAACAGCATCCATAAGCTGTACCAGTCTTAACTCAACAATATGAAAAGAAATAATCACAACCACGCATAAAAACATAATCACATAAACGAGAATAAAATCTAATAACCAAATCTGGGATACAAGAACTTACCAAATAGTTCGAGAATATGCAATGCAGTAACAGTTCGACGAGTTCCTTTTAGTTACCCATCACTGTACCTATATAACATAACTCAAAAGAAAGAGGAAAAGAACCCGTTAGAGCAAGTTTCGGGCGACAAGTAGTAGGAAGCAGTAAAATAGGGAATAAAGGCCTATATAACAAGAGCAGAAATTGGAACGATATCGGAGTCAATAAATGATAAACAGTAACAAAATCAAAAATTGATAATCAATAATTTAGAATCGAAATCAGTGTTTAATAACCAGTATTCAGTATTAGTGTCAATGTTCAGTGTTTATTTATGTATATAAGTCTTTTATCAAACCTAACTAATGTAGCACTTCATGCATCCCATCTATTTACCGCATGGTTGCTACATGCAAATAAGTTACGTTTAGACTTAGTGGTGGATTTTATAGGGACGTGTACTCAGGCATCATTATATCATGACCTGTAATCAGGTAATAGGTTCTAGAGGTGGCCCCCATCAATTCTAGACGTGGCACCTAGTTTCATGTAATGGGTTCTAGAGGTGGCCTCCGTAGGTTCTAGAGGTGGCCCCCGTCAATCCCTGACGTGGAACTTAGTTTTACGTGGCACTTAGTTCCAATGAACTGGTAAACAGGAAAACCAGTAAACACGTTCATGAATCATGTAAACATGTAATGGGTTCTAGAGGTGGCCTCCGTCAACCGCTGACGTGGCACTTAGTTCTACGTGACACTTAGTTCCATTTAACTTGTAAACAGGGGAAACACGGGCCCTCTTTCGAGTACACTTACCTATATATCCACTACTATGGTCAACCCTTAACCCCGGCTTGATTATTTATTATTATTATCAATCTTTTATGAACATGCATGTGATCAATGTGGACGACGGTATCAATACTCATGCAACATGTACAATTGATGAGACCGGTAGTCCTAGTACAATTTCAAGATGATATCAAGACTATACGATACACGAGATATACATGGTCCAATTCATTAAATATGGAAAACACGGTTTATATGTAAAATATAACAATATATGGACTAAGTGTACTACGATTTCTATGTGTAAGATTTAAGTTATTGTGTCAGGAACCGGGCTGAAACCTCAGTACAAACTCAGGCAATAACAAGGCAGTATATTTGAAAGTTCCATAATACAATAAATTTACAGTTCAAGTTTTATTTCAATAGTAATGACACGATAAGACAACTATGAATCAATATCATTATACAATAAATAAACAACGGAGTTCAATTAAATGTGATATTACAATTGATTACTACTTGCCGGATTTCAAAGAGAATTTTCTTGAACTAGAAACAATAAAAATAAGTTCAAGAGATGCTTGCCTATTAGGAGACAATTCTGAATATAAAAGGATAACGGGATTAGGATCCCGGGCGACAAACCACGATCATACGTGCAATGGCAAAATAGTGAAAAACAACGAAGCACACAATAGGAAAACAACAACACAAGCACACCACAGCGAATCCACCCGAACAGCAAACAACGCTCTCGGATCCGCTACACCCAGAACACCAAACAACGACTTTGACCACTGATTCTTCTTGTTCCTTACTTCGAGAGAGAGAGAGAGAGAGAGAGAGAGAGGGAGAGTAAACGGCGACCACGATGGCGGCTGCGGTCGGGAAGCGATGGCAGCGGCGACCACGGCGAGGGCGGCATCGACAGTGCTGCGGTCGGGAAGCGACGACAGTGGCGAGGCGGCGCATCGAGCGAATCTGTTTTTGCTTTTGAGAATAGGGGGGTCGACGATGAAGGCGCTGGCTTTGGAAGGCGACGACAAGGATGGGGTTCTCCGGTGGTTGCGAGAGTGAGCAGAGAGACGAAGACGAAGGCAATGGATGGGGAGAGGGTCTGGGGCAATGGGTAATGGGTTTGGAAGCGGAGATGACGAAGATGGTGGGTTCGAATGTGCGGCAATGGGTCATTAAAGGAGTAGCAATGAAGGGATTGAGAGTGCAGTAAGGGGAGTTCGCTACGGGGCTTCAAGGTGGTCGAGGGTGGTGCTGGAGTGCAGGCGATGAGGGGGATGAGAAACACGACAATGCCGGTAGAGGGTAGAGGACGATCGGGGAAGGCGAGGGGTTCGATCGAGGTGCAGGGGTACGGGGATGAGGATGGATGGGTCGACGGCAGAAGGGAGACGAAGACGAGGTGAAGGAAAATGGCGGAGGGTGGCGATGGGAGTCGAAGAGACGGAAGGCTAAGGATTGGGGAAGACGAACAATGGGGAATAGGAGGGCGGCTACTGTGGGGTAATAAGTTTCAACAGTGAATAGGTTTTGGGTTAGGGTTAATCTGGGTTAGGGTTTAAATAGTGTAGGGTTTTGGATTTTGGGTTATTGGATAGCGGGTTTGAGTAGGATCCAAAGGGAGATTGAGTCAAAAATCAATATAATTAGGCTATATGAATTAGGTGAATTGAATCGATCAATTCTCCATAAAGAATAGCAAATTAGAGCTGATAAGAACAATGCAAATTGAAATAGATTAGACACCAAAAAATTGAGTCGAACAAAAGAAATGATTTTATTTGAACTGGAAACAAAATACAGAATCTTGGATTGATAAAAGAGTACAGTGAAATGAAATGCACCAGAAAATACAAATACATGAAACAGGGGTTACCAATCCTACCTACCTTACAACAAAATTTTGTCCTCGAAATTTATTCAGGTGGCGATAGGATAACCCCGAAAAACTGAAAAAGAATCACACAAAAAGAGGGGGAAACTTCTTCTGGATCTCATTCTCAAGCTCCCAAGTCGACTCACCCGGCGAGTGAGGATTCTAAGCAACCCGAACTAACCTTATGATCCTGTTCTTCAAAATCTTCTCCCGTCGGTCCAAGATCGAAACCGGACGGATCTCACAGGACAAATCTGGCCGAACAGAAAATTTTGAGTAGTCGACGAAATGACTATCATCCCTGACATTCTTCATGAGTTGGGAGGCATGAAAGATATCGTGCACTCCCGATAGAGCTAGCAGAAAGCGAGTCTATAGGTCACCTTGCCTACTTGCTCCACAACATCGAACGGCCCAATGAATCTAGGGCTTAGCTTTTCCCCGCCTCCAAACCGGATAACTCCCTTCCATGGTGATACTTTGAGGAACACTTGATCACTCACTTCAAACTCTAATGGTCTCCCATGAACATCTTCCCATTTCCTCTGTCTGTCCTGAGCTGCCTACAGGTGCTTCCTGAACTGGGCCACTGCCTCAACAGTTTTCGTGATCAGCTCAGGCCCCAAAAGCTTCCTCTCACCAATGTCATCCCAGCACACTGGCGATCTACACTTTCGACCATTAAAGGCTTCATACAGAGCTTCCTTAAGACTTTCTTGGTAGCTATTGTTGTATAAAAACTCCACCAAGTGTAGATGATCCTCCCAAGATCCTCCAAACTGCAGAACACAGGACCTCAACATATCTTCCAATGTCTGAATGGTCCTCTCCGATTGCCCATCTGTCTGCGGATGGAACGCAGTACTATAGTTCAACTTGCTCCCAAGATTGCCTTGAAGACTCTTCCAGAACTGCGATCGGAATCTAGTGTCTCTGTCTTATACGATGCTGATAGGGACCCCATGCAATCTGACAACCTCCTGCATGTACTTCTGTAACCCCTGTTTTTCATTTTATGTATTTTAGAGTGTATTTTATCTGTCTTGTATTTTTTCGGAACCGTATATTGGATTGGTTTTCAATATATATATCCATTTTATTTCATTTTGAGCTCCTTGTGTTGTTTGATCGTCGCTTTTGTTCGTTTTCGTCATTTTGATTCTTTTCCCCATTTTTGGCCTCGTTATCTTTATTTTACTTTGCCATGGTGATTATGATGGAATTTTAGTGGTGATTTCCCAAACCTATGATTTTTGACTCCTAATTAGATTTTCCAAGAGTGCTATGATTTTTGACTCCTAATTAGATTTCCCAAGAGCCATAGAATTCACTCCTAAATTGTATCCCCATTTGTTATTGACCCAATACCCATTACCCAATTGTATACCTATTACTACATACTAATACCCACAATCCATTAGCCCACATTAAACTCCTATATATAAACCCCTAAACCCTAAAACCCTAAACCTAAACCCTATTCTCTCTCCCTCTTCAATCCCAGCCCTCTCCCTCTCCTCCTTGTTTCTGGCTGTACCCAACCCGGCCACAAAACCCTTCCCAACCCGAGCCTCCTACAGCCGACCACTACTCCCTAGGCCGATCACCATCTCCGACTACAACCCCACCTTCGGCCACCATACACAACCCGATCCATCCCCTTGCTTGTGTGCTGAAAACCACCATCACAACCATCATCAATCCTTGCATTAACCTTCTCTTGGGGGATTCTCAAAGTGGGTATTTGCCACTTTGTTTGTTGCTTCAAAGGAGATCGTTTGTGGGTGGATTTCGTTCGTTGGGCTTGGATTTGTTGCTTGTAGCGGATTTCGTTCGTGTGTTTTGCTTCTCATCGTGTTTGGATCGTTCTTCATCCCCTAACTAAGGCAAGTAACTTGTGCTCCAATTTATTTGTTTGATACAAGTCAAAAAGTTCACCTATGGTATAGTTGGGTCTAGAGACAACCAAAGATTTTGTTTTCCTTTATGGGTTTTGTCTCTATTGTGATAATTTGGCCATAGATGACTCATGACACAAATCTTGATATGTGATAACCTAGGATTTGCCCAGTTCTTTATTCTTAGTCATGTATGTGAATAATAGTGTGAATTTGTGTTTGGATTGATACCTATATGAAATAATAGGTGTGGACTTGTTAATAACCCTAAATCATGATGTTTAGATGCTTGGTAGGTTGTATTTCAAGTTTGGATGTGTTTGGATCAATATTCTTGAAGTTATGATGTTTTGTTTTGAAGTGTGAAATCTGTATTTATTAGGTGTTCTGTTTTGATTGCTGGTTTCGTCTATGCTATAGCCAGTATCTTGATTCCTGTATAACAGATGAATTTTAGATAATTTTGTCTTCTTTCAAACCCCACTGGTTTTTCTTGATTTGGCTTTCGTATGACTGAGTTATGACTGTTTTCGTACATAGGTGTCGAACTATTCCTGATTCAGTTTTTGGTTGATTTTGTTAACAAACTATTTTCAAGAACTATTCTATACATATTATCTTGATCCAATATTTTGGTTAGTCTTTCTTTATGAAGTTAGGGATTACCCAGAATTTTGGTGAATTTTATTGATAAGTTTTATGTGATGTTTCATGCTCGTTTCTAAAATCTACTCATGCTGTATTTTGCTCACTGTCCAGTAAAGAACCCTATTTTCACTATGATTCCTTATACTGTATGAAAAATATTTGTGAAATGTGAAAGCTAGTAAATTCTATCTATTTTCATATCCCTTTGGCGTAATTGGATTTTGATTCACTGGTTGCGAGATATCTTAGTTTTCGTACAGCAGTGTTGAGATTTCCAGATTCGTTAAACTATGTTTTCTTGATGCTTTGGTATTTTTGATGACTAATCTATTCTTACTGTAATATTATGAAACTTCATATTTTGATTCTAGACATATAGGGAAATATCCCAGAATTTTCTTGGATTTATTTAATGTGTTTTCATGTTGTTTTCACGCTCTTGAGTTTGTTTTCCTAATTTCTGACTGAACATGTTATCTGTCTTCGAACTTATTTTGAGTTAAGATGTTGTGAAGTACTATATGACTTATTTATATGTGTTGGATTCGTGTGGATATCTAGTTTACAGATACTTTGACGGATCTAGATTTGCATTTCTTTAGAGACGAGAATCACTGTTTTAGTACTGATCTATCATGCTGTCCCGATTATGAACATACACCATTTGGCTCGTTTATGTGACTCTATATCATCCATGCATGATTATTTGTTTCTCTGAACCTAATACGGATTATACCGTGTTAGTTTGACACTATTTAGTGCACATTCATGTTTATTTGATGACCATAATTAAAGTAACCAAGCTGGGGTTTATGGGAAAGATCTAGTAGTGGGAAAGCATAGAAATGTGTACTTAGAAGGGGGCCCGTGTGTCCCGTCTGTTATCTGTTGAGATCATTTTACATGATCGTCTGTTGAGATCATTTTACATGATCTTCTGTTGAGATCATATTATATGATCGTCTGTTATCTGTATGAGATCATATCACATGGTCGTCTGTTATCTGTATGAGATCATGTTACATGATTGTCTGATATCTGTCTGAACCCTGAGTACACGGCCCTATATGATCCTCTACAAAATCTAAAGTGAAATTGTTTGTTGTAGCAACCACGTGTTATGTTTTTGGGGTGCATGAAGTGCTTCCTAGATAGTAATCACACAAGACTTATAAGAGCATGACATCTGAAATCCGAAATCTGAATATGTATCTGTATCTGAATCTGAATCTGAATCTGTTATCTGAATATCTGACTATCTGTTATCTGAATATCTGAATATCTGTTATCTGTCTGACACTACCATGTGACACATTACTTGACGTTGTCTGTATATATGTTTGCATACTATTTGACCCTTGACTCTTGACATATGTTAGTATACCATGCTAGTTGATTCTGCCATACTATGCTAGGTACGTTTCTACTATTAATTAGATATGTTAGTTTTCCCCCATGTGCTTGTATCCTACATTATTTGTGACCCGCGACATGCAATTGACGGGTACTTGTTTTCTTCTTTTTCCCTTTTTCTACATATTTACTAATTGCATATCAGGATGGTCAGCTGCCAGATGCTAATGGCGAGAGGATGTATTAGTGTTGAAATTTTTGCTCTATTATTATTATTAGTTGTTGCTTGAACATTGAATAAATTGTATTTGGTTTATTGGATATTATTTGTATTTGGGCGATGAGACCCAAGATATTTGTTTTCTCCAGACTCTGCTTTATTTGAGAATATTGTATTTGGTTTCAAGTAAGTTTCTGTTGGTGTTTTGTTTCAATTATGCATGAATGGTTGTGCCTTTTGCTTCCGACTCTGATTATATCTGTGATGTGTTGTAAAGATTCTGAAACAGCTTAAGGATGATGAAAATCATTCGCTGGGCTTTTGTTACGTATCCGTATTCCGTATTCCTTTTTGGGAAGCGGGGCGTGACAACTTCTCCGCAAGGCTCTCTGCAGACTGGCCACTCTTCGTCAAGCGATCCACAATTACCCAGATGACATTGTGACCCTTGGGACTTCTTGGCAAGGAGTCACAAAGTCCATGGTAATGTTCTCCCATTTCCACTCCGGAATAGGAAGAGGTTGAAGAAGCCCAGCATTCCTCTGATGTTCTGCCTTCACCTGCTAGCAGGTCAAACACATACCTCGCCACGGCTCTCTTCATACCATGCCACCAAAAGTGCAATTTCAGATCTCGATACATCTTTGCACTACCGGGATGGATAGAATACAGCGAACGGTGAGCTTCTTCGAGCAACTTCTGCATGACTTCCCCCTTCGGAACACATAACGGGTCCCAAAAGCGGAGAGATCCATCCTCATGAATAACCATGTCAGTCCTCAAACCTGTTTCAATTTCAGCTCGAAACTCCTGCAATTGCTCATCACCTGAGTGTGCTTCTTTAATCTGTTCCACCAACGATGACTGTAGCTGAAGCATCATACAACTCTGCTCGGTACCAGGAAAAATCACTTCCAACTCCAATCTTCTCATCTTTTCGAAAAACTCCTTCTGCTCAGTAAGAACCATGGCGGTTGGTCTTCTGCTCCGAGCATCAGGTACTAAGTTGATCTTACCAGGATGGTACTGAAAATTAATATCGAAATCTGCCATCAGTTCCAGCCATCGTCTCTGCCTCATATTCAGCTCATTCTGAGTAAAAACGTACTTGAGACTCTTGTGGTCAGTGAAAATTTTCACTCGGTCTCCAAGTAGGTAGTTCCTCCAAAGCTTCAGGGCAAAAATCACAGCAGCAAGCTCCAAGTCATGTGTAGGATAGTTCATCTCATGCGGCCTCAATTGCTTAGAAGCATAAGCGACAACCTTGCTTCGTTGCATCAGAACAACACCCAAACCTCTGCCTGAGGCATCACAATGAATTACGAAACCTCCTGATCCATCCAGTATTGTCAACACAAGTGCTGATGTCAACCGATCTTTCAGCTCAGCAAAGGCTTCATTACATGACTCATCCCACACGGATTTCTGCTATTTCCCAGTCAACTTGGTCGACCGTCCGACAATCATCGAGAAATCCCGAATAAACTTTTTGTAATAACCTGCTAGCCCAAGGAAACTACGAACTTCAGATACAGGTTTCGGCCTCGGCCAATCCTTAACAGCAGAGATCTTAGACGAATCGACAGAAACTCCATCACCAGAGCTAATATGCCCAGGAAGGCAACCCGGTCCAACCAAAATTCGCACTTGCTAAGTTTCCCAAATAGTGGATGCTCCCTCAATGTCTGCAAGACAACCCGCAAGTGCTCAGCATGCTCATCACGACTCCGAGAATAGACGAGGATATCGTCGATGAACACCACAACAAACTTATCCAGGAAGGGAGAGAAGACCCGATTCATCAATCTTATGAACACGGATAGAGCATTCGTAACCCCAAAATGCATCACCAAGAACTCATAGTGACCATATCGAGTGTGGAAAGCAGACTTTTGTACATCTTCAGCTTTCACCTTGACCTGATGGTACCCTGAACGAAGATCCAGCTTCGTGAACACAGAAGCACCTCCCAAATAGTCGAACAAGTCATCAATTCTCGGCAGCGGGTACCGGTTCTTCACTGTGACATTGTTCAGCTTACGGTAGTCGATGCTCAACCTGCAACTACCATCCTTCTTGTTGACGAACAGCACAGGAGCTCCCCAAGGCGAGACACTCGGCCTGATAAAACTTTTATTCAGCATCTCCTTAATCTGCTCCTTCAACTCTGCCAACTCAACTGGCGCCATCCGGTACGGGCCCTTAGAAATAGGAGTTGTGCCCGACTAAACATCAATCCCGAACACAACTTCTGGGTCTGGCGACAGCCCTGGCAAATCATCCGGAACCACATCGAGAAACTCTCGCACAATCAAAGGTGCAATAACCCCATCAGCATCTACTTCCTGCATTACTCTAGTTTCAAGACTTGCCGACTTCTCAACACGGCCAAGCGATGTTTCACCAGCGTGGAATTCAAATTCATGATGGTCTGGTATTTGGAATACCACCTTCTTCTTACGGTAGTCAATCATAGAATGAGTAATACCGAGCCAGTCCATGCTCAAGATCACATCAAAACCCAAATTGCTGATGACAATAAGGTCAGCTACAAAATCAACTCCTCCAATAACCAAAGGGCTCTCTGCTCACAGATCTGAGAGCACGCAATGGTACCTCCACCTGTAGCGATATTCCAGGCTGCTGACATATCGTTGTAGATCCAGCAATGCCGATTGACGAACTGAGCAGGCAGGAAAAGAACGGATGAAACCGGAATCAAAAGAATATGGGTACAAGAGAACAAAATTATACCTAATAAGGAATCAATGAATATGAATGAATGGAAGGGAAGAAACAACTGAGAAATGAAGGAGCTGAATATGAAGGATTCAAAGAGGAATCAAATAAGAGGAGTATCCAGATATATGTTGGTTATTACCTGTTTATGTGATTGACGTGGTGCACATATTATTGAGTTAGACTGACTAGAGTCAAACTTGACTATTATATTAGCCAATCATGACCAATACATTAGCCAACCCTGGGAAAATCCAACGTAGTTAGACCCTAACCTAGCTCTGATAGCACTAAAAACCCTATCACGCCCTGCTTCCCAAAATACGGGAATACGAGCCCGTGACGAAGGTCCAGCGAATGATTTTAATATCGTCCATAAGCTATACCAGTCTTAACTCAACAACATGAAAAGAAATAATCACAACCACGCAGAAAAACATAATCACATAAACGAGAATAAAATCCAATAACCAAATCTGGGATACAAGAACTTACCAAATAGTTTGAGAATATGCAATGCAGTAACAGTTCGACGAGTTCCTTTCAGTTACCCATCACTGTACCTGTATAATATAACTCAAAAGAAAGAGGAAGAGAACCTGTTAGAGCAAGCTTCGGGTGACAAGTAGTATGAAGCAGTAAAATAGGAAATAAAGACCTATATAACAAGAACAGAAATTGGAATGATATCGGAGTCAATAAATGATAAATAGTAACAAAATCAAAAATTGATAATTAATAATTCAGAATCGAAATCAATGTTTAATAACCAGTATTCAGTATTAGTGTCAATGTCCAATGTTTATTTACGTTTATAAGTCTTTTATCAAACCTAGCTAATGTAGCACTTCATGCATCCCATCTATTTACCGCATGGTTGCTACATGCAAACAAGTTACGTTTAGACTTAGTGGTGGATTTTATAGGGCCGTGTACTCTGGCATCATTATATCATGTCCTGTAATCAGGTAATGGATTCTAGAGGGGGCCCCCGTAGGTTCTAGATGTGGCCCCCATCAATTTCTAACGTGGCACTTAATTCCATGTAATGGGTTCTAGAAGTGGCCCCCATAGATTCTAGAGGTGGCTCCTGTTAATCCCTGACGTGGCACTTAGTTCTATGTGGAACTTAGTTCCAATGAACTGGTAAACAGGAAAACCAGTAAACACGTTCATGAATCATGTAATCATGTAATGGGTTCCAGAGGTGGCCCTCGTCAACCCCTAACGTGGCACTTAGTTCTATTTAACTTATAAACATGGTAAACACGGGCCCCCTTCCGAGTACACTTACCTATATTTTCCACTACTATGGTCAATCCTTAACTCCGGCTTGATTATTTATTATTATTATCATTCTTTTATGAACATGAATGTGATCAATGTGGACGACGATATCAATACTCCTGCAATAGGTACAATTGATGAGATCGGTAGCCCTAGTACAATTACAAGATAATATCGAGACTATACGATACACGAGATATACATGGTCCAATTCATTAAATATGGAAAACACGGTTTATATGCAAAACATAACAAAATATAGACTAAGTGTACTACGATTTCTATGTACAAGATTTAAGTTATTGTGTCAGGAACTGGGTCGAAACCTCAGTACAAACTCGGGCAATGACAAGGCAGTATATTTGAAAGTTCCATTATACAATAAATTTACGGTTCAAGTTTTATTTCAATAGCAATGGCACGATAAGACAACTATGAATGAATAGCATTATACAATAAAGAAACAATGGAGTTCAATTAAATGTGATATTCAAATTGATTACTACTTACCGGATTTCAAAGAGTGTTTTCTTGAACTAGAAATAATAAAAATAAGTTCAAGAGACGCTTGCCTGTTAGGAGACGATTCTGAATATAAAAGGATAATGGGATTAGGATCCCGGGCAACAAACCACGATCATACGTGCAATGAAAAAACAACGAACAGCAACGAAGCACACAACAGAAAAATAGCAACACAAGCACACCACACCGGATCCACCAGAATAGCAAACATCGCTCTCAGATCCGCTACACCCAGAACACCAAACAGCGACTTCGACCACTGCTTCTTCTCCTTCCACACTTCGACACAGAGAGAGAGAGAGCGGATGAGTGAACGGCGACAACGGCGGTGGCTGCGGTCGAGAAGCGACGGCAGCGACGACCACGGCAAGGGCGGCGGTGACAGCAGTGGCGAGGCGACACATCGAGCATCTCTGTTTTCGCTTCCGAAAATAGGGGAGACGACGACGGGGGCACTGGTTTTGGATGGTGACGACGAGGATGGGGTTCTCCGGTGGTTGCGAGGGTGAACGGAGAGACAAAGACGAAGGCAATGGGTAATGGGTTCGGAAGCGGAGATGACAAAGATGGTGGGTTCGAAGGTGTGGCGATAGGTCGTGAAGGAGTAGCAATGGAGGGATCGAGAGTGCAGCGAGGGGAGTTCGCTGCGGGGCTTCAAGGTGGTCGACGGTGGTGCTGGAGTACAGGCGATGAGGGGGATGAGAAAATGGCAACGGCGATAGAGGGTAGAAGACGATCGGGGAAAGCGTTCGATCGAGGTGTAGGGGTACAGGGATGAAGATGGATGGGTCGGCGGCGGCAGAGAGATGAAGACGAGGTGTAGGGAAATGGCGGAGGGCGGCGATGAGAGTCGAAGAGACGGGAGGCTAGGGAATGGTGAAGACGAACAGTGGGGAATAGGGGGGCGGCTACTGTGGGGTAATAGGTTTCTACAGTGAATAGGTTTTGGGTTAGGGTTAATCTGGGTTAGGGTTTAAATAGTGTAGGGTTTTTGGGTTTTGGTTTATTGGATAGCGGGTTTGAGTAGGATCCAAAGGGAGATTGAGTCAGAGTTCAATATAATTAGGCTATATGAATTAGGTGAATTGAATCGGTCAATTCTCCATAAAGAATAGCAAATTAGAGCTGATAAGAACAATGCAAATTGAAATGGATTGGACACCAAAAAATTGAGTCAAACAAAAGAAATGATTTTATTAGAACTAGAAACAAAATACAGATTCTTGGATTGATAAAAGAGTACAGTGAAATGAAATACAACATAAATACAAATATAAGAAACAGGGGTTACAAAGTTTGTCAAACTTTCTGATTCCGAGGGGTACCATGCGAGACCTCAGCCCTGGCCGCAGACCTTGTTCAAACTTTCTTGCCTTCTTGTCTTCATCCATCACCACCAGTCCGGGTGCATACCTCGAGATTTGCGTGAATTTGGTCTCATACTCCCTGACGAACATACTTCCCTGTTGCAAGCATAGAAATTCTATCGCCTTCTTCTTCTATATATCCATTGAGAAGTAGTGTTTTCGAAATTCCTCTAAGAAATTATCCCAAGTAATTGGCTCGTAGCTCAGTGCCCTCTTCATGGATTGCCACCACACTCCAATATCTCCCTCCAACTGGATGGTTGCTGTTGATTTTTGATTTTGATAATTACAACACAATGCAAAGTTTGTTGTGCTATTTCTCATTTATTGCAGGTTGTATCAAAGCTTATCTTGTATGATAAACAAAGGCCTCAAAGCAAATTGATCAAGCAAGTCACAATGTTCTAAAGCTGAAGAATGATCAAGCAAAGCTTCATACAAAGACAATAGTTAAAGCTTCACTCAAGACTCAAGACTCAAGTCAAGACCAAAGCTTCAATGTCTTAAATTTTGTGTCTTGTAAAATCAAATGTAATTTTTTCTCTTTGTTAATTCTTAGATTGATGTACAGCCTTGTCATACACACACTCACACATAATTTTATAACTGTGTGTTTTACAAAATCTAAAGGTCGAAACAGCTTGAACTAGATCAGCTGTTGAGTACCAGTCGACTGCCGTTAAGGACCGGTCGATTGAAACTGTATAAAACTTTCTGATCTTCTTCAAACTCTGGCCAGTCGACTCATAACGGCAACCCAGTCGACTGTTCAAGACGTTTCGACAGTTTACTGATTTCAAAATTTGATTTTTCGAATTCAAAAGATTTATTTCTGTTGGTTGACAGTTGGTACAACTGTTTTTCAACGTCTAGTGATTCTAACTCTATAAATAGAGTGTAGAAATCACTTGGAAAAAGTAACATACACTCTCTTTTTAATAAGCTTTCGAGTCCTTAGTTTCAAAAAGAGAACAAGAGTTCAAAAGCTTTCAAATTCTCTAAAGTATTGGTTCTCTGATTTCAGTCCAGCATAACATCGAATTTGTTTTGGACTGATTTCAGAAGTTGACCGAATAGCCACTTGCAAAATCACAAACACTACAAGGCTATAGGTTGATTGTAAACATCTTTATTGTTCTTCTTTTACTCTCGGTTGTGAGAGTGGTTCCTCTCGGTTGGAGAGTAGGACTCTAGGGTGTAGAGTCAGTTTTTCACTATTGGTAGAAGAGTGGGTTTGCTCTCTCTAGTTGTGAGGGAGGACTACGGGTTGGAAAGGTTGTTTTCTAATGCCGTAGGGTATTCTTGTACATTTTTAAGAATAGTGAAAAATCTCAAGTGGGTTGCTTGGGGGCTGGATGTAGGTCGGGAGGACCGAACCAGGATACATCGTGTGTACTCTGTGATTGGTATCTCTGTGGTTGTATCTCTTTGAACTCTTTTCATTACTTGCATTTCAATTTACTCGAAATCTTTCCGGTAAGTCGACTGATCTCCATCCTAAGTCGACTGATCTCCATCCTAAGTCGACTGATCAGACTGGTATAACAATCGTCTTAAAAACTCTTCTGGAAAGTCGACTGTATCTTCTATTTAAGTTGACTTATCAGACTAGTCTAAAAAATACTCTTCTACTCTGACGTCCCAGTCGACTGATATCTCTTTTATAGCCGACTGGATAGAAGAAAACTTTCAATTCCGCAATTATTTTTTATACAACACTATTCACCCCCCCCCCTCTAGTGTTCCTTGCGTTGCCTACAGAATCCAACACTTGGTATCAGAGCTTGGTTGAGTGCAATGACAACTACTTCTAATGCAAATCAATACCATGAAGGCCAATCTACACAAAGGCCACCCCTCTTCGATGGAACCAATTACAACTATTGGTAGTGTAGATGAAGATCTACCTTCAGTCCATCAACTATGAAATATGGAACATAACAGAGACCGAGTACACCGCTCCTACCATACCATATGCACAATGGAACGATGACATGAAGAACCAAACAATGAACAATGCAAAGGCGATGAATACGCTATTTTTTGCCCTTACAAAGGAGGAGTTCAACCGTGTGTCCAATGCAACAACTGCACATCAAAATTGGCACACACTTGAGGTGACTCATGAAGGAACAAATAAACTAAAAGAATCTAAAATATCTGTTCTTGTTCACAGGTTTGAAATGTTCCGCATGAAGGAGAAGGAGAATGAGAATGTGTCTGGGATGATTACAAGGTTCACTGACATTACCAATTCACTTGTGGCACTTGGAAAGACGTACACTCAAGCCGAGATGGTGAGGAAGGTACGTCGTGCACTAACACCTGAATGGGTGAAGAAGACCACTGCCATAGAACAGGCCAACAATTTAACACAACTTTCTCTTGAGAATCTTGTGGGAAATCTTATGGCGTATGAGGTACAACTTGAAGAGCGCAAGAAGGATCAAGAACCTCAACAATCCAAGAAAAAGACACTAGAATTCAAGGCCATGTCGGAATCCGAGGATGAAGAAGAAGATGAGGAAGAGATTGCCATGTTCACGAGAAAGTTCAAAAAGTTCCTAAGGAAATGTAAGTTTAATTCAAAATCTAAGAAATCTAATGAACTTTTAACTTGTTTCAGGTGTAACAAAACATGCCTTATGAAGAAGGATTGCCCACTAGAGAACGTGAAATCTAAGGGAAAGGAGTCCAACTTCAAGAAGGACAAGTACACAAAGAACAAGTTCATGAAGAACAAAAAGTCCTATCAAGCAACTTGGGATGATAGCGACTCTTCATTGGAAGAAGAAAATGCAGAGACAAACGAGGTTGCTAATGTGTGTTTTCTGGCGTTTCAAAATCAAGTAAGTAATGACTATGACTCTAATGATTTACTTGATGCTTTCAACGAGATTTTTCAAGAACTAAAAAAAAAATTAGAGTTAAGAACTTGGAGAAAGTTAATCAAATACTTCCTCAAGAGAATCTTGACCTTGATAAAGAAGTGAAATCTTTAAATTCTCGTCTTTCTAGTTTAGATACAGATCTTGTGTCTCTAAAGAAAGATTATGAAGAGATATCCAAGAACGTATCTAAATTTAATAAAGAAAATGAGAATTTAAATGATGTTCTTCAAAACCAAGCTCAATCCAATAAACGGTTTGGACTTGGTTTTCAAAAATCTCTTGAAAAATCTCATGCTTCTAAGAACACTAGTGTAAATAAAACTGCATCTATTTCCAGTGTTAAGCATAAACTGTATGAGTTTTTTGAAAAATCTAAAACTGTAATTTTTCATGATAAAGGCAAATCTATAGATCAAACTAGTCGACTGAACCCATCAATCAGTCGCCTGTCCAGAGGTACTGAGTCTTATTCAACGAGACAAACACCTCAGATAAGTCGACCTATACTACCTCACAGTCGACTGCATATCAGTCACAGTCGACTGAAAGGTATAATAAAGTCAACTGGACAGAGCAAAAATGTATGGGTTCCAGTCAACCTGAGTCCGAAAGATAGAATTGCCTATATTAATTCATATATGCTTACTTTATGTAATTCTGCTAATTATATTTCTGCATATGCTAGAAAATCAAACTTTTCTTAGGTTTGGTTTCCAAATAACTATTCTATTTTGGACCCAATGAAAAGGGTACCATATTCACATTGAATATTTTATAGGTTCTTAAAAGAGATTGTTGGATACTTGACAGCGGATGCTCAAAGCACATGACTGGTAATGCCAATCTCCTATCTTCCATTCAAGACATTGATGGAGGAACAGTCACATTTGGTGACAACAACAAACAAAAAGTCATTGGAATTGGTATGGTCGGTAAGTACACTAATCATTCTATAGAAGATGTTTTATTAGTTAGTGGACTTAAGTATAACTTGTTGAGTATTAGCCAACTATGTGATAAGGATTATAAAATCATGTTTGAAAAAGATGCATGCTTAATTTATGATTTTACCATGCAAAATATAATTATTCAAGAGTTTAGGAAAAATAACATTTATGAACTATGTTTAAAGGCATATGATTTTTCGAATGATTTTTGCTTAGTAGCTTCTAATAATGATTCTTGGCTATGGCATAAATGTTTTGTCCATGTGCATATGAAAAATATCTTTAAATTGTCTAAATACAACTTAGTTAAAGGGCTGCCAAGACTATCCTTTAAAAAGGATAAGTTATGTGATGCATGTCAACTAGGTAAACAAATTAAATCTACTTTTAAAACAAAAGTAGTAATTTCTACTAGAAGGCCGCTCGAATTAATCCACATGGATTTATTTGGCCCTACTAGAGTTGCTTCTTTAAATAAAAGTAGGTATGTATTTGTTTTAGTAAACAATTTTTCACGATTCACTTGGACTTTCTTTTTAAAACATAAGAATGATGCTTTTGTAGAATTTGCTAATTTTTGTAAACGAATTCAAAATCAAAAGTCTCTAACCATAGTCACTATTAGAAGTGATCTTGGTGGAGAATTTGAAAATGAAACGTTTGTAAAATATTGCAACAAGAATGGTATAACTCATTCGTTTGCATTTCATAGAGCTTCACCACAAAATAGAGTGGTTGAAAGGAAGAATAGGACTTCGCAAGAATGTGCACGTACCATGCATGTTGAAAGCAATTTACCTAAGTATTTTTGGGCTGAAGCCGTTACTACAGCTTGTTATGTTTTAAATAGAATTTTGATTAGGCCTAAGCTAAAGAAAACATGTTATGAGCTATTTTTTGATAGAATTCCTAAGGTTTCTTACTTCAAACTATTTGGATGTAAGTGTTTTATTCTGAACACTAAGGATAATTTAGATAAGTTTGATCCTAAATCTAATGAGGGTATCTTTATAGGATACTCAAATAGGAGTAAGGCATATAGGATATTCAACAAGTCAACAATGACTATTGAAGAATCCATGCATGTTGCATTTGATGAATCTCTGTCTTCATCAACTTTAATTGAGGATGATAAAACTGATTCATCACCTTTAAATAAAGTAATTACATCTTGATATGGCTAAAAATGGGGTTAATTCGGAACCGTTCAAAGTGGACATGAATCTTGAAGTCGTAGGGACAGGATGGTAATTTCATCTGCAGACGGATCTGATCGGGTACCGGGCCTCTTCCCTTAGACCCGCTAGCCTGCGAACGGATCTGACAGATAGAGAACGGGTTTCAACCCGTTAGAGACCAGTTAAATAGGATAAGAGCAAATCCTACTCTGTCCCTATCTTAAGAGGATGGTTGTAACCAACCCCAACCAGCCATACCGAGAAGTAGGGATTTACCTTTATCCTGAAAAGGATCTCCATGGCGACTATAAAAACCTCCTACCTCCTACTGTAAAAGGTGATCACACTTTGAACATTTGTGCTCTTTTCTCTTGACTTTTCTGTGTATTGACTTGAGCGTCAGAGGGTTCGTCGCTGGGATCCATCCCGGTGTCTCGAACGTATGTGCAGGTTTCAAGGGAGCACCAAGGAGCCAACAAATTAGCAAGGAAGAAGAAGGGGTCAACCTATGTGAGTTCCTCATGAACCTACAAATCCCATCTATTGCCCCCACACCCGAATTCAATGGCAACAGATTGGCGCCGTCTGTGAGAAATCACTCGACAAGCAATCTTATCTTCCTCCTTCAACCCACGTTACTCCCAGCCATGCCTCCCAAGAAGAGACCCGCAAACTCCAACCAAAGGAAAACCTCTTCTCATCCTCCTCCTCCTCTGTAGGGGGATCTCCCCCATCCTGACCAACCAACCTAGCAGCTCGATTCTCTGGCTCTGCAGTCCATCAAGCAGCCTTTGGGATCCCAGGCTACAGTGGGGGAACCCTCTCGACGGAGTCGCCACAAGCAACCTGCCCATCAGGTTCGAGTCTCCATCCACAATGCTGACACCAATTCCATGGCTTCCTATACTCCCCCCACTTTAAAGGATCTGCGAAACGTGATCAACAATCGGTAGACCGAGCACAGACCCGATCTCTGTACCCATCTAGAGGAGAGGCGGGCCCAAGAGTCAAACCCTCGTCGCGAGCAGGCCAGGGACCGTTCGCCACGCCGATCCAATCGAGGGGGGTCCAACTCTCCCCGTAGACGAAGAGAGTCGCCCCAACATTGCTAAAGACGGACCCGCTCCCCCGCAGGTTGCCATGCACCTCGGGACCATCATGAGCAGGAGGACCCCATCACAAGGGCAGAATTCCAGCAATTCCAGGAGGTGGTCCTCCGGGCTCTCAACATTGCCCCCAACAATGGCCGTAGGGCTCCCAGTCCTCCGCCAGCTCCTCACCATCCTCGCCGCTCCCGAAGTCCTAGGCAGGCTACAAGCCATCGCCGCCCTTCTCCCGAGCACTGCCACCACTCCCAAAGTCCTAGACAGGCTGCGAGCCATCGCTGCCCTTCTTCCGAGCACCGCCACCGCTCCCGAAGTCCCAGGCAGGCTGCAAGCCATCGCCGTCCTTCTCCCGATGACCACTGCCGCTCCCGTAGTCCGCGCCCTACCCTAAGTCACGCTCGTCTCTTAGTCAGTCCACCTCCTACTCTGAGCCATCACCGGTACAGCCCCAGCCCACCTCGACATGAAAACGAGTCTCGGGGCTCAGCCAGACAAGATCGAAGGGAGGACTCGGTCTACCGCCGTCTCCACGAGATGGAGAGGCGCCTCAGCCAGTTCGATCAAGACGAGGGGCGACCTGCAAGGGACCCTCGTCCGAGCAGGCCCCATTCTCCCGTACCATTATGGAGGCTCCAGTTCTCGATAACTTCAAGCCTCCACATTTCGATACCTATACCGGGGAGTCGGACCCCGTAGATCACATTGAGAGTTTCAAAACTCTCATGATGATCCACCATGCATCCGAATCCCTCCTTTGCAAGACCTTCTCGACCACACTCAAGGGGCTGGCTCGGGAATGGTCCTCTCGGCTTGCGTCGGCATCTATCTTCTCCTTCGACCAGTTCGAGGGTCTTTTCCTCACGCATTTCGTGAGCAGTTGGCGCGCCGAGAAGACGAGCGACACCCTATTGTTCCTCAGCCAAAAGAAAGGCGAACGAATAAAGAATTATGTCAAACGCTTCACTACCGAGGCCAGGTCCATTGCTTCTTTGGAACCCTCGGTCGCCACCATCGCCTTCCAGTCCAACATCCTCAATGCTGACCTCAGGGCGTCCCTCGCCAAGAAGCCCCCTCGGGACTTCTCAGAGCTCCTACTTCGGAGCAAGAAGTACATTCGAGCGGAAGAAGCCATCCGCCACCCCACCTTCGAGGCCTCATCTTTCGCGAACAAGCGGAAGGGTGCAGAAGAAGAAGGAGCTAAGAAGATCCAAAAGACAATGGGGGTTATCGGCGTCCTCCTCCTCGGATCGAGAAATTCACTCTGCTTAATGCGAGTGTATCTGCCATCCTCATGGAGATAGGGAATGATGGCCTCTTACCGCCTCCCCAAAGGATGAATACTCCGGCAAAGAAGAGGGACCAGAGAAAGTGGTGCCGTTTCTATCGGGACCACAGTCACAACACAGATGAATGTCGGGCCTTGAAGGATGAAATCGAGGTCCTCATTCAGCGAGGGCAACTCAACCGGTTCGTAAAAAGGGACCGAGCCGATCCGCCCCCGTCGCCTCGGGGGGCTAACAGGCGAAATGAGCAGTGCACGGAGACTCCGGAGGCCGAAGTAGAGGGCATCTTGCACCTAATACACAGGGGCCCAATGGGGGGAGATTCCAACTCCTCCCGAAAAGCCTTCATAAGGGAGGTTAACTTCCTGCAGAGCCATCCTCCCCAAAGGGCCTCGGAGTCCCGGTGACGTTCTCCGATAGGGACCTGGAGGGCGTTTACACGCCCCACTGCGACGCCATCGTCATCAATCTTCACATGGCGAACTTCGAACTTCATCGCGTCTTTGTAGATAATGACAGCTCCGTCAGCATCCTTTTCTTGGAGGCCTTCAAAGGCCTCCCGCTATCTAGGGAGCGGCTCAAGCCCGTGGGCTACACTCTCCAAGGGTTCACCGGGGTCCCGGTTACGGTCAAGGGAATTATAACCCTCGACGTAACGGCTGGAAAGGCCCCGACAACTCGCACGGAGCAAATGGATTTCTTGGTGGTCGATGTCAAGGCCGCTTATAATGTTATCCTGGGTAGACCAGGTTTGGCTGCGCTTCAAGCCATCCCTTCAGCCTACCACATGAAGATGAAGTTCCCCACCTCCTTGGGAGTGGGAGAAGTGAGGGGAAGCCAAGAAGTGGCTTGGAAGTGCTATATGACCTCGATGGGGGGTCCGGTTCTCTCTTTGGAAGCACTCGAACTTCCTCAGGAGGGTGGTCAAACTATCTCCGAGCCTGTGGACGAATTGGAGGAAGTGGCCTTCTCTGTAGAAGACACCACTAAGATGTTTCACATCAGCAAGGCTCTCTCCCCCTCCATCAAGCAAGACATCTCCCGGTGCATACGGGAGAATTGCAACCTCTTCGCATGGACTGCAGTAGACATGCCCGGGATATCAGAGGAGCTCTCAATGCCCTGTCTTAGCGTCACCCCTGGGGTCAAGCCTGTCCAACAGAAGAGGCGGAAATTTGCCCCCGAGAGGCAACATGCGATCAAGGAGGAGGTCGAGAAACTCCTCAACCCCCGCTTTATTCAAGAGGTGAACTACCCTGAGTAGATCTCCAATGTGGTAATGGTCAAGAAGGCCAATGGGAGTTGGAGAATATGCATTGACTTCACCGACCTCAACAAGGCGTGCCCGAAGGACCCTTTTCCTCTTCCCAGCATCGATGCCCTGATCGATGCGACCTCCGGGCATGAGCTCCTCAGTTTTATGGATTCCTTCTCAGAGTATAACCAAATCAGGATGTTCCCTCCCGAAATCCCGAAGACCTCGTTCGTGACGGACCAAGGCCTCTACTGCTACCGTGTTATGCCCTTTGGCTTGAAAAACACGAGAGCTACTTATCAATGCCTTGTGAACAAGGTCTTCCAAGACCAAATCGGCCGGAACATGGAAGTCTATATAGACGACATGTTAGTCAAGAGCACCCGGGGACAGGAGCACACTCTCGACCTTCAAGAAGCCTTTGGGGTGCTCAGGAGGCACAATATGAGACTAAACCCGAACAAGTGTGCATTCGGTGTCTCATTAGGCAAATTTCTGGGGTTTATGGTCAGCCAAAGAGGCATAGAGGCCAACTCCGAAAAGATCCAAGCCATTCTCAAAATGGCTCCCCCCTCCAACGTCAAAGAAGTGCAGAGGCTCACGGGGCGCCTCACAGTAATCGGGCGAATCCTCTCCAAGTTCGGGGAAAAGTGCTTCCCTTCTTCAAAGCCCTCAGAGGGGCTAAAGGCTTCGAGTGGGGACAACAACAACAAGAGTCCTTTGACAAGCTCAAAGAGTATCTGGCCAACCCCCCACTCCTGAGCAAGCCAGCACCTGGGGAGGTCTTCTACCTCTATCTCGCAGGTTCGGAGCAGACGCTCAGTATGGTCCTCATGAGGGAAAAGGATAAGATGCAGAAGCCCATCTATTACGTGAGTAAAGTGCTCCGCGATGCCGAACTCCGTTATCCAAAGCTGGAAAAGATGGCTCTCGCCCTAGTCATGGCGGCCCAAAAGCTCCGCCCCTACTTCCAATCCCATTCGGTGGTCATCCTTACTAACCAACCACTGAAACAAGTTCTCCACAAGCCTGAGACTTCTGGGCGACTCATGAAGTGGTCCATCGAGCTGAGTCAGCACAACATCAGCTACCAGCCCAGGATGGTGATAAAAGCCCAAGCTCTGGCTAAGTTCATCGTAGAGAACACCATCCCCGACTCATGTGAGTTGCCTGCCGACCCCTCCGTCTGGACCGTCTATGTGGACGGGTCCTCCTACATCGATGGAAGCGGGGCCGACGTCATCCTAACTGGCCCCGACGCCTTCGTCCTCCAGTACTCCCTCTGCCTCAACTTCCCAGCATCAAACAATAAGACAGAATATGAAGCCCTCATAGCGGGGCTCTGCATGGCTCGCAAGGTGGGAGCCGAGCACATAAGGGTCTCCAGCGACTCCCAGTTAGTAGTCAATCAGGTGTCCGGGGAGTACGAGGCGAGAGACGACCGAATGGCTAGGTACTTGGCAAAGGTGAGGGAGCTTCTAGCTCTATTCAGAGATGTTCAACTCCAGCGGGTTCCCCAAGAGGAAAATGCGCAAGCAGATGCCCTCTCTAAGCTCGCCTCCTCATCTCTCCAAGGTCTAAAACGAAGCGTCCTAATAGAAGTCCTTCTCAAACCTAGCATCGACGAAGATGGCTCAGAGCCAATGGAAGCTTACCCCCTAACACTTAGGGAAAACTAGATGAACCCCTCCTCGAGTATCTCTGAGATGGAGTCCTCCCCGAAGATCCGAAAGAAGCAAGGAGGACCAGGACACGAGCAGAACGATACACACACCTGGATGGGGTCATGTACAAACGCTCCTACACCCAGGTCGATGGTCGGCCCTATCTGAGATGCCTCTCCCCGGAAGAGGCGCTCTACGCCCTAAGGGATGCCCATGATGGTCTATGTGGTGTGCACTTGGGAGCGAGATCCCTTGCCCGAAAGCTTTTGAACTACGGGTAATTCTGGCCTACACTATTAAGTGATTCCGAGGAGTACGTCCGCCAGTGCGACTCCTGCTAGAAGTTCGCCCCAATCTGTCACCTGCCCCAAGCACAACTTGCCTCCTTGGCAAGTCGAATCCCATTCGCAATGTGGGGGATGGATTTACTCGGACCTTTCCATCCGGTACCAGGCTAGCTAAAGTTCTTGGTGGTAGCAATAGACTACTTCTCCAAGTGGATAGAGGCCGAACCTCTCTCAACGATCACTGAGAACAAGGTGCAAAAGTTCTGTTGGAAGAACATTGTCTGTCGGTTCGGGGTACCTCGCATTCTCGGAACCGACAACGGGACCCAATTTACGGGAGCCACCTTCCACGAATTCTGCACCGACCTCGGGATTCAACAGCGGTTCTCTTCAGTGGCGGACCCCCAGTCCAATGGCCAAGCGGAGAATGCGAACCGACAAATCCTCTCAGGCTTGAAGAAGAACTCCGAAGGGAGAATCCCCTTTTAACCTCACATACAGATCGGAAGCTCTTATCCCTTTGGAGGTGGTTCTGCCTTCACCCCGACTCATAGCTTACAACAAGGCGCAGAACGCGAACCAGCTTTGCAACTACCTAGACCTAATTGACGAGATCCGCGAGAGAGCCGCAATCCGCCAGGAGACCTACCGTCGTAGGATTACTCAAGCTTACAAAAAGAGGGTACGACCCATCCACCTAAAGGAAGGGGACTTAGTGCTGAGAAAGTTATCAATTTCCGATCCAAGCAAAAGAGGCAAGCTGGCAACCAATTGGGAAGGACCATATAAGGTCTCCAGAGTTATACGCCCGAGCGCGTATCAGCTCGAAAACTCGGGGGGTAGGAAGATGCCAAGGACTTAGAACGCTGAGCACCTGATGAAGTACCGACAGGGTGTCTAAACACCGCTCTAAGCAACTTCCCCAGGATTGCAAAAACCTTACTTGTATCTTCTTTTTAATCAAAATGTAAAGGCGGTCTGCAACTTAAAAGCGGCCGCCCGGTTGTTTTCAATAAAGAGAAATTTCTTCTCACAGCTTCCCTACCTCTTGAATAACCTAACTTTACCTAACAAGTTTTCTATTTTTTGGGGTATTCTGACTCTACTTGCAAAAAAAAAAAAAAAATTAAACGACGAGTTCGGAGTCCAACACTTGGCTCGATTCCATTTCAGCTACTCGCTTATAAGCGAGTAAGAAGTGGTTCGCCATTCAGAACTGCTCCCACAAATGTTGACACTCTTAAAACGACGAGTTAGGAGTCCAACACTTGGCTCAATTCCATTTCAGCTACTCGCTTATAAGCGAGTAAGAAGTGGTCCGCCATTCGGAATTGCTCCCACAACCGTTAACACTCTTAAAATGACCAGTTAGGAATCCAACACTTGGCTCGATTCCATTTCAGCTACTCGATTATAAGCTAGTAAGAAGTGGTTCGCCATTCGGAATTGCTCCCACAACCGTTGACACTCTTAAAACGACGAGTTCAGAGTCCAAAAATTGGCCCGATTCTGCTTCGACCTAGTTGCTCATGAGCGAGTTAGAACTGCTTCGCCATTCGAAATTGCTCCCACAACCGTTGACACTCTTAAAACGACGAGTTCGGAGTCCAACACTTGGCCCGATTCTGCTTCGACCCAGTTGCTCATGAGCGAGTTAGAACTGCTTCGCCATTCGAAATTGCTCCCACAACCGTTGACACTCTTAAAACGACGAGTTCGAAGTCCAACACTTGGCCCGATTCCGCTTCGAACTACTCACTCGTAAGCAGGTAAGAAGTGGTTCGCCATTCGAAATTGCTCACACAACCGTTGACACTCTCAAAATGACGAGTTCGGAGTCCAACACTTGGCTCAATTCCATTTCAGCTACTCACTCATAAGCAAGTAAGAAGTGGTTCGCCATTCGGAATTTCTCCCACAACCGTTGACACTCTTAAAATGATGAGTTCGGAGTCCAACACTTGGCCCGATTCTGCTTCAAACTACTCGCTCGTAAGCGGGTAAGAAGTTGTTCGTCATTCGAAATTGCTACCACAACCGTTGACACTCTTAAAATGACGAGTTCGGAGTCCAACACTTGGCCCGATTTTGCTTCAAACTACTCGCTCGTAAGCGGGTAAGAAGTGGTTCGCCATTTGGAATTTCTCCCACAACCGTTGACACTCTTAAAACGATGATTTCGGAGCCCAACACTTTGCTCAATTCCATTTCAGCTACTTGCTCATAAGCAAGTAAGAAGTGGTTTGCCATTCAGAATTGCTCCCACAACCATTGACACTCGTAAAACGACAAGCTTGGAGTCCAACACTTGGTCCGACTCCACTCTGAGTACTTGCACCCAAAGCGAGTAAAAAGCGAATCACCATTCAGAATTGCTCTGACAGCTGTTCACAACTACAAATGCCAGCAAAACGCGCAAGTTCACAAAACAAGTATTATTACATTGAAGTTTAAGGAACAAGTCTAATTACAAGACCAACTACTCGTCCTTACAACGAGATACAAAACTTGAAGAACAAAAAGTACAAGACTATAGAAAACTACTTCAATGCCTCCTAGGGGCAGGAATACTTCGGTTTAGAGACACCCGGGGATGACGAATGCTGTACTGCCGACGTCTCACCTCGACGCTCGTCTCTAGGCCGGAAAGCTGAGACACATCTTCTGCACTACTTCTAACGGTAGCCCCAACAGACGCTCCGCTCGACGAAGCAGCCACCCCACTTTGTGCGTCACCCGGGCTCCGACGGGTAACGGGCAAGCGAGTCACAAGCTTGTAAGAAGAAATCCCTCTATCGCTCTCTTCCCGCATGCACGAGGTGGTTCTAACGTTGATCCGCTCAGGTTGGGGCTTAAGACGAGTGACCTCCGCCTCAAGTTCAACGATTCGTTCCTTCAGTGAGTCGTCCTTCACAGTCATCTTCAAGCGAGGCAGCCGCGCCGAGCCCGCACCACCAGAGTTGTCAGTGATAATCCGACGAAGATGAGTAACCTCAATGCTCTTGTCGACAGTCACCCTCTTCAGTTCGTCTCTCTCCGCTGTCAGCTTGTCCATCGCTGCTGTCAGCTCATCTCTCTCCGCCGTAAGCTCGTTCCTAGCTGCCGTCAGTTCGTCTCTCTCAGCTGCCAGTTCATCTCTCGCTGCCATCAACTTAGTCAGAGAATGATGGAGTTGCCTAAGCCTCAGGCTAAGGTTAATAGCTATCGACGAACCGTAATCATCACCTTCGGGGTCGTCTCCCTGAGCCTCTCTTCTAACCGCCGGATCTTGAGGTCTCGATGGCCTAAGACTAGTCACAGATGATTCCACTCACATTCTGCACTGCGAAGCCCCACTTGACTTCGTAAAGCCGCTCTCGGCTCCCAGCGAGGCACAACTTCATCACCCCTAGGCCAGCCTCGGGACGAGTCACCTCGGTCACATAAGGCACTTCGGCGAGCTGCATCACTTCAACGATCTGAAAATTTCAAAGTGAAACCGCGGTGAACACTTAGCCAAAACTTCAAGGCAAGGCGACGTGAACACTTAGCCAATTTCAAAAATTTTGGGAACACTTAGCCAAAACTTCAAGGCAAGGAGACGTGAACACTTAGCCAAATTTCGAAAATTTTGTGAACACATAGCCAAAACTTCAAGGCAAAGCGACAGGGACACTTAGTCAAATTAAAAAAAAAAGGTTAATTCATTCAAAAGAGCGGTGGCCAGTCCGCAATTAGGCGATACATCGCTGATATATATAAAAAAAAGAAGAAGCGGAAAAAACTAAAATCAAGGAGCGACCTCTTTGTCGTGGCTGCTCGCAGCTGCGGGGTCGGACTCCTCCGGAGGAGCGACGATTGCAAGGGGGTAACCTCGGATCCATGACCGTCGCCAACGATTTCGACCTCAGCATCCGCATCCTCGTCCCCACCTTCATCCTCGTCTGAATCTTCGTCAAAGCCATCGACGTGGTCAAGGAAGAGGCGCCACCCGGAGCAGTCAACCTCAGGGATGCGCTCGGTCACTTGCTCATTGGCGCGAGCATAGGCCTTGGCCTTGTTGGCTGTGAGGAACCCTTGGGCCTTCTCCATGGTCGCGGCTTCAGCCTCCTTTGCGGCCGCGATCTTGGCAGCTTCGACGGCTTCTGCCTGCTGCTTTGCCGCTGCCTCCTTCCACCGAAGCAGATCATCCTCGAGCTTCTTCACAAGGCCGTCGAGGTACTCCAACCTCATCGTCTTCCCATCTACCTCGACCTTCAGCCTATCAAGCTCGTTCGCGATCCGAGCTTTCTCGGCCCGAGCCCTGTCGACCTCCTTCTTCAGGTCCTTCTCAAGTTCGGTGATCTTCTCCATGAGATGACCGAAGTGACAGGTTATCTGCAAAAAGAAGACAAGTTAGCAAGAAAACCAGACAGAAATACACAAGTAATTCATCTAACAAGCGAAACCAAGCTACTCACCGACACTGTTGCTCGGGCAATCCCGAGGGCATCGTCTTCCATGCCGCCGGCGTCCATGGCGGCATGATCCTTTGGCATCACCAGATGTTTGACGGCCTGAATACTCGACATCGAGTCGCAGAGAAATTCGTCCAACTTTCGGACCTACTAGTTCGGAACGAAAATTTTCTTGTGTTCCTTGGTCAGGAACACTTCGGCCTCAGCCGTTAGCAGAGCCGTCTCCATCCTTAGAGCGGCCGCCATCGGGAATGTAGCGCCCCGAATTTTTAATATAATATCTTAGAAAATACGTGGCACAATCCCAGCATCAACTTCAATGTAACATTAAACACAACCAACACCAATAAAATTTTCAACTTTTATTACAATAATCTTTTACATAGCACAGCGGAATACAAAATATCTCAAAACATAAATTTCCCTTTAATCACAACACTGTCTTTTACAATTTTACACAAAACTCCATTAAACCAATTTATCACAAAACAAACTCAAGCATCCCACCTCCAAACTCTAAGCAACAACCTGCAACACATGAGGCTAGAGATGATCCCTAACCCCCAAAACTAAAGGGGTCAGCCATAAATGGTGTGAGTGACATAAACAAGCAACATAAATGAACATTAAGCATGAATTCTTAAACAACATGTAATGAACCAAAATACATAAAATATGAAGTAGCAAGAAATGTAAACAACAAGTGATACTAAACTAAGTGTCAAGTGTAGAAAATAGGAAAACCACATGCATAAAACCAAGTCAAGAAAACACAATTTCTATATGCGGACTCTCTAATGCGTACTTGTCGAAGTCTATGCATCCCACTCTACATAGGTTCGGTGCAAGCCCTTAATGTCTCCACATTATAGGGTTCAATCCCCGCTATGAAACTAATCCTAACACGATGACTACTACGAGATAAAGATAAGCTGTGAGTAGTAGCCCATGCCCGATAATTCCGGAGATCAATCCCACACCACAAGTAATTACAGTGATAATTCCGGAGATAAATCCCACACCACAAGTAATCTACCGTGATAATTCCGGAGATTAAATCCCACACCGAAATATTGACACATCATCACACGAATACCACATGTGCGTCGCCTCAACTCCGATAATTCCGGAGATCAATCCCACACCGAAAGCAACTACTTGGATAATTCCGGAGATATATCTCACACCCAAAGTAAAATACTTGGATAATTCCGGAGATAGATCCCACTCCCAAAGTAAGATACTTCGATAATTCCGAAGATTAAATCCCACACCGAAAGCCATACTGAGGTACTTTACCCATGTTCTCGTTCATCATATCACCACTAGTGCATTTCCTTATTATTTTGGGTTACTTAATTACTCAACGAATCTCCTAGAGTGGTGTACCCTACCGGACTTAACTCAAAACTGAATAACTGAAATGCCTCAACAGACCTCAACAAAATAACTCAACACCGGTATACTAGGGTTACATACATCATCTAGAGACTCAAACTCAAAAAGTCTAAACCAACTTTCCACTAAACAAAAATAGCTCACTGATGTCTTCAAATCATATGCTCAACTGAATATCTCAAATTCATATGCTCAACTGAAGACAAAGTATAATCTCAAAATATCTGAAGACTAACCATTCGAAAGAACATTCAAGTTTAAGAAAACTCATCAGTACCAGTCGATTTATACTGTAGTAAGTCGACTGTCCAGAGGGAAAATATCCATGGTTTTAAGAAAATAAACTAAGTAGTATAAGTCGACTTAGAAGATCATCGGTCAACTTACCCGAGATAGATTCCAATAATTTTTGAGAAAATATTCTAAGTATTATAAGTCGACTCAGGATGTCATAGGTCGACTGTCCAGAGAGGAAATCAACACTAACTTTGCAAAATAATTTTAAGTATACTAGTCGACTGTAAAAGGGTTAAGTCGACTGTCCCGAACGAATTTTCAAAAGAAACTAAAGACACAGAAGCTGGGTCGTACCAGTCGACTGAAAAGGCTACCAGTCGACTGTCGGCCTACAGTTTACATAATTTAGGTCTGTATACAATAATCAAAACTGGAGTTTTTCTAAAGATTCATTGTTTATGAAAATAATTCGTATTCAGGTAAAAATGACCAATCTAAAATAATCCTCATTATGGATACATTACTCAAAACATCCAATATCTCAAAACTCAATTCTCATGTTCTAAATTCCTAATTCTTCCATTAGGGTTTCTCAATACTAAATTTCTTCACAACTCACAGCCAAGATCTGATTTGTAAACACAAGATCCAGATGTTTACCCATCCGATCATAACCATACTCAAATCTTAAACATGCTTTCTAGCAATACAATTTATAAACCAAGATCTACTCAACATTTTTAGATTCCACATACATGGTACAAACAACAACCTTTGCATCGTTCTCATGCAAAATACACCAAATAAATAACATATCAAACAAACAACAAACAATCGTTCGCATAGATCAATTCGCAAACAAAGTTCATATCATTCACAAAACAAAACAAAACAAAACAATGTCACTCACCTTTGAATTGAAAAGATCCAACGAAAAAGCCTTCCTTTTTGCGAGATCCAAATCTTCCTCTTGTTCCTCCAAAACAAATCACAAAATTCTGTATATTACAGCAAATGACGGCTGCCAAAAATCCTTTTAAATATCCGGAAATAGGTTTAGGATTTTGCCCAATTTGCAAAATGATCCCTTCAAAATACAAGTTTACATATATAGTTCTATTCTTGGAAATTCAATAGAATTCATTTAAATTAGGATTTAAAAGTAAAATATAATCCTAAATCTCAACCGGTACTGTTCAAAACGTCCATAAAATACCTTTTACATTTTAACCCCTAAAAATGACAAATTTGCAAAAAGGTCATTCTTTTCTCAAAATTTGCAAATAGTTCCAATTAATTTCAGAAAAATCTGGAAAAATACTAAATAAATCCCAAATATTAAATAATGATTTTTTATGAAGAAAACTTGACTTTCAAACTTCTCAAGAAAGTATTTGCGCATATTTTGCACGTGTAAAAAGGTAAATTTTTCTGAAAATATTCATAAATTCTCCAAAAATTATTTTAATTCATCATAAACATTTAAAAATAATATTTTAAAAATACGGGGTTCTACAGGGAACTCGCTTGCCTCGGTCGATACCGAGGTCACCGCAGTCGCCATCCTCGGGGTCACCGTCGCCGAAGCCGACGCCTCATGGATAGTGCTGGCGACTGTCTTCGGCTTTGGGGAAGTCAACTTCGTGGCAACCCTCTTCCGTTTCCGCGGAGCCTTGTTGCCGAGCGCCGCCGTCTGAGCCAACACCACTTCGTAATCCATAGTTTCTGTGACAGAAGAAAGTATGGTTAAAATGCAAGATAAAATCGAATAAGGAAAGAAAAACTAAAAAGGAAAACCGCATACTAGGGTCTATGAGGCTGACCCCCCCCCCCCCTGAAGAGCGCCTCTTTCGTTAGGTCCCTCTAATCGAACTTCGGTCAGTCGAGGAGAACCTGGACAATTTCTTCTTCGTTGGGATAGAGCACCGGGAGCTCTCTCACCCTCTTCGTCAGTTCCTCAACCCAATCCGAGGGGATACACCACGGCTCGCGACCCCGGATGATGAAGTACTCATCTCGCCAATTTTTTATTGAGTCAGGGCAGCTGACGGGCCGAGCGCCATGCCTTGGGGCCAAATAGTACCTGAACTCCAACTTGTGCTACTGATGGAGCCAGTACAGCGTCTGAAGAACCCTCAGGTCCGGCTCGATCTCGGCTGCCTGGCAATGGAGTACGAATCCGTTGATAACCCTCCACCCATTCGGCATGAGCTGGATGGGGCTGACCCCGAACCACCGCAAGACTTGGACAGCGAAGGGGTGGAGTGGCTGGCGTGCTCCGGCAATGAAGGCGTCGACCAGCCAGAAGCACATATTCACCGGCATCGGCAAATTGGCCCTCACCCCGGGACCTGGCAGCATCAGCTCGAATTCTTCAGGGATCTGAAAACATTTTTGGATCGCCACCAAGTCAGCCTTGTTGAGGATCAAGATAGTGTCGTCGACTTCCGAGGTCTCCCTCGCGGCGTTCTCCTCAAAAGTCTGCCCCCTCCCGTATACGATTCGTTCGGCATGTTCCTCCGGAAGTTCCCGAATCCTATGGAGCCCCGTCAGAATGCCTGGCAGTCTCCCGAACTCCCCCATCCTGCTCGGGTTCTCCACTGTGGTTTCCACTACCATCGAAGCAGGATCTTCGGCTCTTTTGCCCCTGTTGACGAGAGGAACCTGGCTCGGAGACGGTTCGTTGGCAGCAGAGGGGGAGGGCTCTGAACGTGGGGTGAGGGAAGACATTTGAATAAAAAAATAAATTAAGTGTTAAGTTACCTTGAAGTGATAGCTGCGGCCGGAAAGATCACCAGAAAACGGTCAGTGGTCGCCGGAAGCTCTCGTTAGTAAAAACTGTCGCCTGAGTAAAAATCTGAGAAGTGAACAAATGAGGGGGGGGGATGGAGTCGTATAGAGCTGGCACACGAAACGAGAATAGTGGGCTCTAAAAACCTAACAGTTTGGCCCATTTACCACAAAACGACAAAGGAGTTTTTCCGCCTCATTAATGGCCAACGGTCAAATGGTCAGAAGTCCAACGGTCAAACGACCAACTGTCATCCACGAATTTTCGACAGGTCGTCTTGGACTTCGGCACACTTCGCCGAGCGTTCTCGGCACCGACGCTCAAACGCGAGAAAAAATCTCACTTGGACTTCGGCACGCTTCACCGAGCGTTCTTGGCATTGACACTCAAACGTGAGAAAAAATCTCATTTGGACTTCGGCACGCTTCGCCGAGCGTTCTTGGCATCGATGCTCAAACGTGAGAAAAATTCTCACTTGGACTTCGGCACGCTTCACCGAGCGTTCTTGGCACGGACACTCAAATGTGAGAAAAAATCTCACTTGGACTTCGGCACACTTCGCTGAGCATTCTTGGCACCGACGCTCAAATGTGAGAAAAAATCTCACTTAGACTTCGGCACGCTTCGCCGAGCGTTCCTGGCACCGACGCTCAAACGGGAGAAAAAATCTCACTTGGACTTCGGCACGCTTCCTCGAGCGTTCTTGGCACCGAATTTTATTTATTAATCCAAATTATTTATTCAAAAAATTTCGAAAAAATGATTAAAAATACGGGAAAAATAGTTTAAAATTCTAGAAAATATTTATAAATCCATGGGAACATCTTTGAACCCCTGGATAAATAAATATAGGCTAGGATGTTTAACTATTGCTCCCGAAAAGTAAATCATCGCTTGGCAAAATTGAATAAATGGTCCGAAAAAATAATATAGAATTGGGAAAAATCACCAAAAAATTCAGAAGATCCCGAAAGCAAACTTGGGCACGCTGCCAGCTCAGAAAAGCGACATCACCCCCCAAACAAGATTCGAACACCCGTTGAGAACTCCGATAAAGCCCTATACTCCATTAAAACAACAAAACTACTCCCGCAAGGCTGTAACACACAGTCTTTGTGAGTGGGGGGCTCGTGATATGGCTAAAAATAGGGTTAATTCGGAACTGTTCAAAATGGACATGAATCTTGAAGTCACAGGGGCGGATGGTAATTTCATTCGGGTACCGGGCCTCTTCCCTTTGACCCGCAAGCCTGCGAACGAATCTGGTAGACAGAGAACGGGTCTCAACCCGTTAGAAACCAGTCAAATAGGATAGGAGCAAATCCTACTCTGTCCCTATCTTAAGGGGATGGTTGTAACCAACCCCAACCAGCCACACCGGGAAGTAGGGTTTTACCCTTATCCTGAAAAGGATCTCCATGGAGACTATAAAAACCCTCTACTTCCTACTGTAAAAGGTGATCACACTTTGCACACTTGAGCTATTTTTCCTTAACTTTTTCTGTGTATTGACTTAAGCATCGGAGGGTTCATCGCCAGGATCTATCCCGGTGTCCCGAACGTTTGTGCAGGTTTCAAGGGAGCACCAAGGAGCCAACAAATTAGCAAGGAAGAAGAAGAGATCAACCTGTGTGAGTTCCTCACGAACCTACAAATCTCATATATTGCCCCCACACCCGAATTCAGCTGCAACACATTTGTAGAGAAAACTAGCCTTGCGGATAAGTCGACCGATAAGGAAGTCAAGTCAACTGCTGTAAATCAGTCGACTGATAAACTGGTCAAGTTGACTGATCCTTTCGTGATGTCTCCAACTTTACCAAAATTTTTTGTTGAAGTTAGAGATCATCCTCATGACTTAATAATTGGTGACATTTCACATTTTATTCAGACAAGATCACATGTTAACATGTTTTCTCACACAGTTTTCTTGTCGAATTTTGAGCCGAAGAATATACAAGAAGCTTGTGAGAATGAGTTTTGGATAAATTCCATGCAAGATGAGTTAAACCAATTTATAAGGAATGATGCGTGGGATTTAGTTCCACGACCTCCTGATCATACAATAATTGGTACCAAAGGTATTCAAGAATAAGTTAGATGAATCAGGACAAGTTGTTAGGAACAAAGCTAGACTAGTTGCTCAAGGGTATAATCAAGAAGAAGGCATAGATTTTGATGAAACATATGCTCATGTTGCTAGATTAGAATCAATCTGTATCTTATTATCTTTTGCATGTTTCATGAATTTTACACTCTTTTAAATGGATGATAAAAGTGCTTTTCTTAATGGGTTTATAAAGGAAGATGTTTATGTTAAGCAACCACCAGGTTTCGAACATGAACAATTTCCAAACTACATTTCTAAATTGAAAAAGGCTTTATACGGTCTTAAACAAGCACCACGTGCTTGGTATGATCGATTGAAGACTTTTCTTTTAGAAACGGGTTTTGAAATAGGTAAAGTAGACACTACCCTGTTTATTAGGAAAATCGACACAGATATCTTGATCATACAAATATATATAGATAACATAATCTTTGGTTCTACTAATAGTAATCTTTGTCAAGAGTTTGCTAACACCAGGAAAAACGAGTTTGAGATGAGTCACATGGGTGTACTCAACTATTTCCTTGGACTGCAAATTAAACAGTCACCAAATGACATATTTATTAATCAAGGAAAATATGCTAAGGAATTACTCAAACGGTTTAATACGGATGGCACGAGTAGTAAGACCACACCTATGACTACTACCACTACCCTTGACAAAGATGAATTAGGTAAGAGTGTCAATCAAAAACTCTATCAAGGTATGATTGGCTCACTCCTATATATAACTGCCAGTAGACCGGACATTATGTTTAGTGTATGTTTGTGTGCTAGATATCAGTCAAGTCCTAAAGAGTCTCACTTAAAATCTATGAAACGTATTTTAAGATATCTTAAAGGCACGTCAGAATATAGTCTATTTTATCCACGCACCGATAACTTTCAACTTCTGTCATATAGTGATGCTGATTTTGTCGGTAGAAAAACTGACCGCAAGAGCACTAGTGGGACATGTCACTTGTTGGGACATTCACTAGTCTCTTGGTGCAGTAAGAAGCAAAATTCGGTATCCCTATCTACTACAGAAGCTGAATATATTGCTGCAAGTTTGGCTTGTGCCCAAATTTTGTGGATGAAACAAACCCTATTAGACTATGGTATTTCATTTGAAAAACCTTCAATAATGTATGATAATACGAGTGCCATTAACTTATCTAAAAATCTGGTTCAACACTCACGTATGAAGCTTATTGATATTCAACATCATTTTCTACATGATCATGTTTTAAAGGGAGATATTTCTTTAGACTTTATTTATACTGATAAATAGATAGCTGACATCTTTACTAAACCACTTAAGGAAGACACATTTATCACCTTAAGGAGAGAACTAGGGATTTGTAGTTTTCATGATGTTTCTTGAACTTTTCCATGGTAAGTCGACTTACAAGTATTTTCCAGTCGACTACCAAGTATTTTTTTTTTCTAAGTTTTTTATCTGAGTTTTATGCTCTGAACAGTCGACTGTGCGGAGTACCCAGTCGACTGACCCATTGTATTAGTGCTATGTTCGTTTTTTTTTTGTTTTCGACTAAGTCGACTTCCCTCTAAGACCAGTCGACTGTCGCGAATCAGTATTCTTCAAATTCGAAAATTGACACAACTTTTGAGGCGATTTTTTCACTTTACTGCTACCCTTTGACCGATCTGAGCCTTTGAAACTCCTTAACCTTCATCTCAGTCGTCCATTCAAAGTAAAAACCCTAACTCTTTACTCTCATTCTTTCACTTTTACCCTAACTCTCTATCTCTACCGAGCTCTCAAGTCGGCTGCTGCTGCTTGGCAATTTCAAGGATTTTGAAACCCCAGATTGAAGCTCTCTTTCAATTTCAAGTGACTCTCAGAAGATCTCTTGAATTTCTTTAGTTCTTTTTGCTACCTCTTTGTCGGTATATTTTCTTAGTCTCTTTCCCTCTCTTGATTTTTAGGATTTTTTGTTATCGCCCCCAAAAGATCTCGTTCCTCTAATGTAGAAGAAGGAAAAGGATCTAGAAACTATCTTCAATATTTGAGAAATCAAAATCTCATTGATAAATGGTACATTATTTGTTCCATTATCATTTTTCCGGGTAGATTTGTGAACTTTCCGGATTTAGATAGGTTCCCTCTTGCCCCATTGTTTGAGCAATGTGGGTTATTTGATCTTTTGTCTCTTGCAAATCAACCCTCTTACTATCCTCACCTAATATATTTGTTTTATACAAATATGAAGATTACTACTTCGGAGGATGGTAATGAGATATCGTCTGTCAAAGATAAATGTATGAAAATCTCTCCTGCTAGACTAAGTCTTATTTTGAGTCTGTCTGATGAAGGGTGTGACTTAGTAGATGTTGATATGGATGATGACTCCATTTTTTCTAAAATTTATTTGCCAAATCATGGTCCTCCTATGACCAATCGATCTATTACTCCTATTGCTAAACTAGTTGCACGCATACTGTCATATAACATTATTCCCAAAACCGAGAGTTATGATCAGTATTCCCTTGAGTTGCAACAAGCTGTTTATGCAATATTCAGCAATATTAAAATAAATTAGGGTCCAGTCATCTTTAAATGTCTTGCTAAGGCTCATACTTCGTTTCTTCCATTTGGTGCTTTACTCACTCATGTCTTCTATGCTCATGATGTTGATCTCGAATCTGAGACGGATGTTGTAAAACACTTTGATTCATTTGATCGTGCTAGTTTAGCACGTATGAAGTTGCTAAATTCTTTACCAAGGTCTCCTTCTAGGAACGTACCTCCTATCCCCTTAGCCACTTCAGCTCGTTGGTCTTCTGCTTCTAGTCCAGCTCGTCCTCGTGCTGATTTTAATGATCCAAGAAGTCTTTACACTTCTGTTAATTATATTATGAATCGTCAAGACGTTCTCATGAATCGTCACGATGCTCTTGAAGCAAGTATTTCTCATCTCACTCAGTTGTTCACCTCTCAGTTTCCTCCTCCCTCTCAAGGTGCTCAAGATGAAGACGACGAAGACTGATTCGCGATATTTTTTATTTTTTTATTTTAATGTATTTTCTACTTTTCTGTAATCTTTTGAACTTTGCCTTTTAAGTTGCCATGTATAAACTTGGCATTGTTTGTTATCTTTTGTTGTCTTGCATTGCTATATATATATTTTTCCCTCCTATTTTTTTTGTTGTTTTTTGTTGATGACAAAGGGGGAGAAAAGCGCTAGTATGTGTTGCTTTGTTATGTGTTGTTTGTTTTGAGTAGCATATTTTTGTGCATTTTGAGTAGCATATCTTTGTGCATGTTTTTTAAACCTATGCATGTTGTACATTTGATAGGGGGAGCATGTGTAATATCTATTTCCATTATTGTAAGCTATTGTGTTGTCATCATCAAAAAAGGGGAGAATGTTGATTCTCGATTTTGATGACAACACAATGCAAAGTTTGTTGTGCTATTTCTCTTATATTACAGGTTGTATCAAAGCTTATCTTGTATGATACACAAAGGCCTCAATGCAAATTGATCAAGCAAGTCACAATGTTCTAAAGCTGAAGAATGATTAAGCAAAGCTTCATACAAAGACAATAGCTAAAGCTTCACTCAAGACTCAAGACTCAAGACTCAAGTCAACACCAAAGCTTCAATGTCTTAAATTTTGTGTCTTGTAAAAACAAATGTAATTTTTTCTCTTTGTTGAGTCTTAGATTAATGTACAGCCTTGTCACACACACTCACACATAATTTTATAATTGTGTGTTTTACAAAATCTAAAGGTTGAAACAGCTTGAACTAGATCAGCTGTTGAGTACCAGTCGACTGCCGTTAAGGATCAGTCGACTGAATCTGTACAAAACTGTGTGATCTTCTTCAAACTCTGGTCAGTCGACTCATAACGGCAACCTAGTCGACTGTTCAAGTCGTTTCGACAGTTTACTGATTTCAAAATTTGATTTTTCGAATTCAAAAGATTTATTTCCGTTGGTTGACAGTTGGTACAAGTGTTTTTCAACGTCCAGTGATTCTAACTCTATAAATAGAGTGTAGAAATCACTTGGAAAAAGTAGCATACACACTCTCTTTTTGATAAGCTTTCAAGTCCGTAGTTTCAAAAAGAGAACAAGAGTTCAAAAGCTTTCAAATTCTCTAAAGTCTTGGTTCTCTGATTTCAGTCCAGCATAACATCGAATTCGTTTTGGACCGATTTTAGAAGTTGACCGAATAGACACTTGCAAAATCACAAATACTACAAGGCTATAGGTTGATTGTAAATATCTTTATTGTTTTTCTTTTACTCTCGGTTGTGAGAGTGGTTCTTCTCGGTTGGAGAGTAGGACTCTAGGGTATAGATTTAGTTTTTCACTCTTGGTAGAAGAGTGGGTTTGCTCTCTCTAGTTGTGAGGGAGGACTACGGGTTGGACAAGGTTGTTGTCTAACGCCATAGGGTATTCTTGTACATTTTCAAGAATAGTTAAAAATCTCAAGTGGATTGCTTGGGGACTGGATGTAGGTCGGGAGGACCGAACCAGGATATATCGTGTGTACTCTGTGATTGGTATCTTTGTGGTTGTATCTCTTTGAACTCTTTTCATTACTTGCATTTCAATTTACTCGAAATCTTTCTGGTAAGTCGACTGGATCTTCATCCTAAGTCGACTGATCAGACTAGTATAACAATCGTCTTAAAAACTCTTCTGGCAAGTCGACTGTCTCTTCTATTTAAGTCGACTTATCAGACTGGTATAACAATCGTCTTAAAAACTCTTCTGGCAAGTCGACTGTCTCTTCTATTTAAGTCGACTTATCAGACTGGTCTCAAAAATACTCTTCTACTCTGACACCCCAGTCGACTAATATCTCTTTTACAGTCGACTGAACAGAAGAAAACTTTCAATTCTGCAATTATTTTTTATACAACACTATTCATCCCCCTCTAGTGTTTCTTGCCTTGCCTACAGGATCCAACAGTTGCTAGTTTCACTTTACTAACCTCTGTGGTCTCTAACACTTTAAATATTGTCTCGATTTGTCGGATCCAGTCATCGGCTGGATTGGGATCTGCCTGGCCTCCCAAAATAGGTTGCTTAATCCTCATGAAGGACTCCACCAGCTTTATTGCTTCTGAGACTTGAACCGCCTGACATTTTGATTCACACTAGCTGCTCCAAAAGTGTTTAGGGTCTGATATACCCTAGCTAATTCCGTCTCCAAGTCATGTCTGTTGCTATCTTCGCTTGATCCCTCTCCATTCTTGGTTCTTCTTCTCGCCTTCTGATTTATAAGACTCCATAAGTCAACAAGAGCAACAACATAGACTTTTCCACATTATTATCCAAAACAATTCATCCATTTTCACGATAAACCAAATATATTTAGAAATAAAGCTTGTTCATCAACACCCATACATAAAGGAAACAAAGGGAAAGCTCCAAATCCTAGTACAGAAATTAAACAAATACGAGCACAAAGCAATTTAAATTCTACGGTTCCTCTTGGCTTCTTTGAGCTCTTTCCGCAGCTCGTCCATTTTCTTCCTCATCCTTTCATATTGTTGCTAGCATTCTTGTTCCCCCTCAGGGTTTTATTGTCCATTTGGGTGAAATGCCGAGCAGTCCCGTGTTGACACTTCTCGAGTTCCCACATCATCTGGCTCAAAGCAGTAATGCTTTGCTTGTCTTCCGCATAATGCGCCTCCAAGTAAGTTACTCTTCATTTGTGGGATAATCGACTATTTAGGGAGGCGATGATATGATCTTTCCGGTTTGAAACTTGCTCTTCGACTGAGGATTCATATTGGGATTCTATTGGAGGTGGAGTGATTTCACGCGAATCTGACAATTCCTCCTCTTCTTCCTCATCTTCTGGTTCTTCCTCTTCTTCCAGGTCGTCCTGTTCTTTTGGATATTCTTCGGGGTCCTTAATGAACACTTTTTCTTCCACTTCCTCCACAGGATTTTGGTTTTCTACCATCCTATAGTGAAAGGAGAAGAACAACATTGGAGTATATATAGAGTGACATAAATGTAAGTTGATGCAACTATAACATTTAATTCTTTAAAAACTGATATTCAGACATCTAATGTCCCCCATAATAATTTTCCCTTATTATATTTTTACTACTTATTCAAGTCTGCTCTGATACCACTCTTTAACGTATCGAATTCCAAACATAGGTAATTTGTAGCACAAACATGATCTTTAGTTCAAGTTCGAACAAAAATACAAGGAACTTAAAACTTTTTCATTAGAATGTTATTCTTTACAATATGCAACAAAAATTTACATAAAAGAATCACAATTTATAACATCAAACATCTTCAATCTTGCAATATCCATTGACATTAAATGCATGCCCATGTCGCTCGCTAATCTGCATCTACGGGCACGTCAGTTGAATGCAACTGACACAATGTTATAATACAGCGATTCCTCAAGTTAACAATCACAAACTTGAATGCAAAATGAGTAGTGACTATCCTAATTATGTCAGTGAATGATATGAACCGAATGACTAATGCAGACACTCATGCTTACGATGCAACTTTAATGCGCACTTGTTCAGATTTTATGCATCCCATACTACTTAGGTCCGAGGGCAAGCCCTTAACGTACTCCTCATTATAGGGTTCAATCCCTCGTTATGAAATCCTACTACGGTAACAAAAACAAGGTTTAGACGTCCCACAAGTATGGATTCCAGCTCCGGAGTACACTGCCCGGCTATACAGAATCTTCATCGTCCAAACATCCCGCAAGTGCCGCTCTAGCCCGAAAAATATTGGAGATATGTCTCCCTTCCGCTCGACTATTCATGATCCTGGAGTACACTGCCCGATCATTCATAATCCCAGAATTAATAAAGCTTTATCTCCCTCAGCATAGCAATTACAATCCTGGAGTATACCGCCCGACTGAATCTATAGTTCCGGAATACATCGCCTGACTGTATAGAGACGCTCCACTAACGTTTGCCTGGGTCTCATCACATCTCCTTTTCTAGTGCATGTCCTTAATCCAATTATAGTTTTTATGGCCTAGAGCTAGTTTACCCTGCCGGACTTAAACTAACCCATCAATAACTCTAGCCCATACTGGCCATTTATCAAAATTTATCATAATTTTCCATTCACTACGGGTCTCGCTCAGCTTCTAGAAAACCACACATCTCAATTTTAGAGATCTTCTAGGTTATTATTAACCTCATTCATAAAAACTTCATTCATCCATTTATAAGTCTTTCCATTCTCTTATTCATTTTTTTGAATTCATCAATCTCAAACCACAAGATCACTTCTTACCCGTTATAATAAAAATTTTCAATAAGATTTCACATTGATAGAACTTTACCAAAATAGGGCAAGTAATTATTTTTCCCAAACCCATACTTTAGTTAACTCTTAATTCATTAACCAAAATAATTTACAACGTAATTTTTACCACAAAATGAATTTCTAAATTTTTATATAATCGTCTCAAAGTACACCAAATTTAGCTCACCTTAAAACAAAACATTTTTGGAAATAATCAAAATCAATCGATTAAACATACCTTCTAATTTTGTAGTTTAACTAAATCCCCAAATAAGTTCTAATATATATATATATATATATATATATATATATATATATATATATATATATATATAATGTCCTTCAAATTAATTTAATAATATATTAAAATTCCTTTCCCATAGTAAAATACAAAAAAAACAATTTATTTAAATAAAAAGGGAACTCCAGGTCTCAAACCAAATCACAATAAGCGCCCTAAATCGCACCCAACAACCAGATTTCCAACTCCAAGTTAGTGTAGAACTCTTCCTCAAAATTTACTATATGCTTCTGTCAACTGTTTAGAAATTTATAAGTATTTTTAAAAGAGAAAAGAGCCTCCAAAGACTTGAACCCGTGACCTGGGTATTGTACACAGCTCTCAACCGAGCACATTAATCAGAGTCTCAATCCTATGATTTTGTCGATAAACTTTCATTTAATTATTATAAAAAACTATCACTCTGAATAAGTTTAAAACAAAATAAAATTAAAATTTTGCACTAATGTAGGGTCGAACCCGAGACCACCTAAGCGACCAACATCACACTCTCAACCCAGGCTCTCAAGCCTCAATCTGTGTCAAAATTTTCTCATAAATTTGAATCTAATTTACTGCTCCATAGAACGCTTTCATTATTTTAACATTCGAAATGCACCACAATTCTTAACTTGTAAAATTTGAGTTCTACATGTCAATCACATTACAGAGAATAATAACATGGAAATTCAATATTCATAATATCTACAACTATATCTATCTAAATTAAACATCAACATAAAACATCAACGTAATCTATTCATACTAATACAAGCAAAGCATTTCTACAATTACATCTTCTACAATTTTCCAATGATTTTTACAATTACATCTCCTACAATTTCCCAATGATAATATGTTCATTCCTACTTAAAAATTTTCCTAGCAAAACAGAGCATTCTTGTATTAAAAAATTAACAAAATTTTAGAATTTTAACACATGATATCGGATTTTTTTTTATAACATAATCTCATTAAACTTAAATCAACCGGCATGCATTCTAATCTAAATTTTTTATCTTCACCTAAAAGAGAGTTTAAAGTTACTCATAACATGATTTCTGTTTATATAACATAGTATGATCTTACTCAAGAAAACTATAGAAATCAAGGAAACACCTACCTATTGACAAATTTCTTGAAATTGAGACTCCTAGAAAAATCTCCAAGCCTCCTCCTCCCAAGACAAGAGCTCCAAATTAGAGTGTATGATTTTCTAAATGGAAATGAGAGCTAGACTTGGCCGGTGGAGATTAATAAAGGGGAGGGTGATGGCGAGTTTTTAAAACTGCCCACACACTTCTAATGACTACCCACAAACTCATAAAACTTATTCAAAATTTCTTTCCCTCTCATTCATATTGTTCGGCCATTTATGTGGGTAAACATGTGCTCGAGATGTGTTGTGTGTGCACATAAGTCACACACAAAATATTAGAAATTTTACTTAATACCATTACACGTGTTACTCAATTTAACATGGATTTAATAAAACTAGTTTAAATTAATCATAATAAGAAGTTTTATGTACATTTCATTAATTCTATATAAGTACAAACACATAATCAACACGTGCTTAAAAAGAAAAATATGTGTAAAGCACGTATGGACAAAATATTAAAAAAAATATTTTGCGGCTGTTACAGTGAAAGACCTAAAGATCCACCACCAATGGCAACTTCAAAAAGTCAAGCACGAACCACGAACATCCAGAATTTGTGAGAAAGCCAGAGATTGCTTTGTGTCTCCATCCAAACTCTGTTAAGCCATAACTCTTCCGATGCACAATTTTTTTACACCAAGCATTTCCAATTTGCTATGATTTAACACCATCCACCTTGGGCATGCATGCTAAAAAGTAAAAACAAGCTAAATTGATACCAATCACTAGGAGAATCCAATGTCCTATACCTGAGTGTTAATTTGCTTGAAATAAGGTGAGTGAAAATTTCCAACTCTACCGAGACCACTGAGCAATCCAACACCAAATTGTTAGTGCCACCTATTGCCTCAGTGCCACTTGATGCGGTTTGTTTCTGGGAGACATGTGGATGCACCAGGTGTGAGTTCTCACTCGATTTGTATTTGAAGGAGGAAGCTCCTAATCAGACGATCCTTGGCTGGCCGAACGGTACCGGTGACGGGCTGGAGTGAGGCGAGGCTGGATGCTCGGCTCGGATCAGGAGGCTCGGATCCGAGGTCTCGTGTACCTGCAGACGGTCTAGGAACACCGGGGTTGGTCCCGGTGGCAGACCCTCCGACGATCTAGTTAGTCTCTGAGAGAGAGTAGCAGTAACTAGGGTTTTGTGGAAGAAAGATTTATTACCTGGAGAAGGAGTGAGGGTCTGGTATTTATGGAAGATGGCAACCGGGTCTGGACCCGTTTGGGGCCGGGTCTGGACCCGGTTACCCGTCTGGCTGAAGCGGTGGAAACCCGGGCGGTTCCCGGGCTGACGTGGCAGTGGTCCGGGCGGTTTTCCGATGCTGACGTGGCGGATCTGGAGAATCAGGAAGTGCGCGTATCCTGAGGAGATCCTGTGGCCCAGGATGGGCCACGTCATTCCTAACCCATATCACAAGCCCCACACTCCTGTAGGGCTGGGTGAACCAGTTATGTAGGAGTGATTCTTCGCCTCCGTAGGAAGAGCAGGGTGGATGTTGGGGTGAGAAAGTAGGATCTGCGATTTTCCGAAGAGGCCAGGGGGTAGGAGGAATGGATCCCTCATTGGAGTTCGCGCGGGAGGCTGTGTAGAGGAGTAGGAGAGCCAGAAGGGCGCATGTCAAGGCCTGGGGGTCGGCGGACGAGCTCCAAGGGTCGGCAGACGACCGCCTCGCTAGTTGGAAGAGCGAGGGGACGTCGAGGCCTTCTGTTGGGGCTTGTTTGCCGAGCGTTAGAGGTCGGTGGCCAAGACCCTGGGGGGTCGATTTGTCGAGCGCTTGGGGGTCGGTAGATGACCTCCTTGGGTCTGTGGACGATCTCCTCGCTAGTTGGAGCAGTGAGGAGAGCATTTGGTGTTCGGGATGCTATCCGAGCGCCGAGCCACCGTGAGAAAGGAGAGCGATTGGTGCTCGGGATGCTATCCGAGCGCCGAGCCACCCCAGAGTCAAAGGAGAGTGGTTGGTGCTCGGGATGCTATCCGAGCGTCCAGCCCCCTCAGACTCAAAGGAGAGCGATTTGGTGCTCGGGATGCTATCCGAGCGCCGAGCCACCCTGAGTCAAAGGAGAGTGGTTGGTGTTCGGGATGCTATCCGAGCATCGAGTCCTCCCAGAGTAAAAGGGGAGTGATTGGTGCTCGGGATGCTATCCGAGCACCGAGCCCCCCAGAGTCAAAGGGGAGCGATTGGTGCTCGGGATGCTATCCGAGCGCCGAGCCACCCTGAGTCAAAGGAGAGTGGTTGGTGCTCGGGATGCTATCCGAGCGTCGAGCCCTCCCAGAGTAAAAGGGGAGCGATTGGTGCTCGGGATGCTATCCGAGCGTCGAGCCCCCCCAGAGTCAAAGGGGAGCGATTGGTCCTCGGGATGCTATCCGAGCGTCGAGCCCCCTCAGAGTCAAAGGAGAGCGATTGGTGCTCGGGATGCTATCCGAGCGCCGAGCCACCCTGAGTCAAAGGAGAGTGGTTGGTGCTCGGGATGCTATCCGAGCGTCGAGCCCTCCCAGAGTAAAAGGGCATTGTTGGTGCTCGCGTTTCCATCCGAGCGTTGACCCTTCTGTGAACATAGAAGGGGAATTACTGGCTCGCGCTTCCATCCGAGCGTCGAACCTTCTGTGAAAATATAGAAGGGAAATTGGCTCGCGCTTCCATCCGAGCGTCGACCCTTCTGTAAAAATAGAAGGGTAATTGGCTCGCGCTTCTATCCGAGCGTCGACCCTTCTGTGAAAATAGAAGGGGAATTGGCTCGCGCTTCCATCCGAGCATCGACCCTTCTGTGAACATAGAAGGGAAATTACTGGTTCGTGCTTCCATCCGAGCGTCGACCCTTCTGTGAAAATAGAAGGAGAATTGGCTCGCGCTTCTATTCGAGCGTTAACCCTTCTGTGAACATAGAAGGGGAATTACTGGCTCGTGCTTCCATCCGAGTGTCGACCTTTCTATGAAAATAGAAGGGGAATTGGCTCGTGCTTCTATCCGAGCTACGACCCATCTGTGAAAATAGAAGGAAAATTGGCTCGCGCTCCTATCCGAGCGTCGACCCTTCTGTGAAAATAGAAGGGGAATTGGCTCGCGCTTCTATCCGAGCGTCGACCCTTCAGACTTGGCGTAAAAAGTCTTTTTTGGAAAAAAAGGCGGAGGGGTAGTGGGGTAATTTCACGCCCATCGCTGACGTCATGGGCGCAAAGATCAAAGCTTTTCCAGATCTTTGTGGCCGTTGGATCTTGTCAGTTAAGATCTAACAGCCAGATCTCTTTTGCGAAAATCGAGGAGTGGCTTTTCCTCTTTAAAACCTCATCCCCCTCCTTCATTTCTTCATCTTCACCTTATTATTCACTTTCCAATTTTTACCAAGAGCGGGAATTTTACTTGCCGTCGGCAGATTTTCCGGTGATCGTAACTTTCTACTCTCCAGGTTAGTATTTTTCTTTTTAGTAATGTCGCCAACTCAGTCCGGATCCGAGGCTAGCTCGTCAGGCCGTTACGCAGAAGGATCCGAGCAGGAGACGTCCCCGTCCCTGAGTAAGTACCAGGTGAAGGAAGAAGTTCTGACAGACCTCGGGTCGGATGATGGGGGCAACATAGTCTTTGTTGTGTCCCCATTGAGATCCAGGAGGCCGGGGAAGGAGCCCATGGATGAGGGTGACGAGGATGTAGAGGATGAGGGGGACGACGAGGATGAGGAGGAACAGGATCAAGAGGATGATGAGGAGGAGGAAGGAACCGAGGCCGATGAGGAGGACGAAGATGAAGGAGATGAGGAGGATGAGGTCGACGAGTCGGAGGCGGTCCAAGGGGGCGCTGGTCAGGACACGGCTGGAGGGCCGTCCGGGGTCGGAGAAGAACTTCCACCCCTTCCCCCTTTGTCGACGCTGTCTCCTGAGCGGAAGGCCCGCCCTCGCCGAAAGAAGAAAGTCTTGACTATACTGCACAGTCCCTCCTCACTAGACGAGTACGCCTCGAGGCCGGGTTTCGAGTTTCCCCCGGTCTCCTTCAGAAATCCCGGGTCGGTTCGGATGTATCCCGATGATATTAAAGAGATCGAACCGATCCCTCCAGTGCCGGGAGAAGACACTCGGGTGAAGATCCATGCCGATAGTATCCCGAGCATTTTAAAGTCGGAATATCTTAACATTATCAGGGCTGCCTACTATATTCTGCGGGAGTTCGAGATCTTCCTTCTGAGCCCCGGTATTCGGCCGACCACGGTCTTGGCGCCTGGGTATTGTATGTTTCCTGAGGACGCCATCCTCTCGGGGCTGAGGCTGCCTCTGCATCCTTTCGTGAAGAGGGTTCTGAACTGGGCGAAGCTGTGTCCCATGCAGTATGATCCGAACTCCTAGAAGCATTTAGTTTGCTTTATACTGAATTGTCAAGAGAAGGGAGTGAGGCCGAGGCTGACGTATTTCCGAGCTATTTTTGGGATTGGTTCGCTCGGAGATCAGGAGGGGATTTTTTATTTCTCGCCGAGGCCGCATAAGAAGGTTGTGCACGGTCATCCGGACTCCATAAAGGGATGGAGAGAAAAGTATTTTGTAGTTCGGACTGATGGGTCTTAGGGAATTCCGACCAGTTGGAGCTTCGTCAAGCCGAAGCACAAGCCTCCGCGGAAGAGCGACTTGACAGCCAAGGAGTGGAAGAGGGTGGAGAAGATCACCGGGGGGCATAGTATACACCTCGAGATACACCTCACCCGGGCCGGACTGAGTCCTGCCGACCCTAGTATGTCTCTTTCCGAATATGTTCATTTCCTACCTTCGTGTTAACGTTAGCTTTTCTTCTGTGTTTTTGTAGGGATGACAACCCAGTAGGCAGACGCCAAGAAGTTGTTGCTCGCTGTCACCGATAAGGCGAGGGCAGAGAAGAGGAAGAAGGCCGAGCGGGAGAGGATAGCGGCCGAAAAGCAGAAACTGGCCACGCAGACAGGGACCTCTTCCCAGGTGCCGGCACCGGCGGCCGAGGAGCCTTCCCCGGCGAAGAGGGCTAAGAAGCAGCACTCTCAGTCCTCCCACTCGTCAAGGGGGGCTCAGGACGCCGCGGGGGGTTCGGGCAAGACCGTGGATGCCCCGAAAAAAAGACTTCCCCCCTCCATCCGTCTGCCGCGGAGATGGTGAGCAAGCACGGCACGCTGCCGTTTGCCCCCGATTGGTCGATCATGCGGGGCGATTCTCTGCTCGATGCGCCTGTGGCGGTCGAGTTCGTCTCAAAGGCCGCCACCGAGCGCGATCGAATGGCCCTGGCAGTGCAGACGGCGGACCAGGCCTATATGCGGTGGGCCCAGTCAACCCTCTCGGTAAGTTGGTTTGGCTCTGTTGTACTTAATGACTTGGAGTTCTTTTTCTGATCTTTATCTTCTTCGGCCAGGCGATGCTCCATGGCCAGCACTTCCGCAAGTGCCTGGAGAAGGAGATTATCATTGAGCGGCAGAATGCGGAGAAGTACCTCCGTGACCTGAACAAGGCCATGGATGAGCTGAAAGAAGCTCGGTCGATGATCGCCATCCACGAAGCCCAGATAGAGTCGCTCGACAGGATCCACAAGCAGGATCGGGAGGACCTTGAGGCGAAGATCACGGTCGAGGCGGCGAAGCGGAAGAAGGCACTGGAAGAGATGGAGTCGGCGTTGGGGAAGACCGTCATGGTGGCGCAGGACGAGGCGTACGAACAAGCCAAGTCCCATTTTAGACATATCTACCCCGAGCAGAATGTGGACCATCTCTCAAGGATGGGCCCCTAACCTTCCTATCACCCCGAGAAGTGACGACAGGGGGGGGGGGGGGGGGGCAATCAGAACGAAGAAGAGGTGCCACCCCACCCTCAAGAATAGATCTTTTTCTCTTTTTTCTTTTTGATGTAAATGCCTTGGGCGGACTGGCCACCGCGGTTTTTTGTATCGAACTTCTTGAAAGTAATGAAATATATTTTTTGGGCCGATTCTTCCATACTTGTATTTTTTGTGATGTTTGTTCTCGTCTTTTGATAGACGCATGGGACCTATGTTGCCTTCCCCGTTGTTGCCGAGGTGCCTTTAGATCGAGTGGGGGAGGGGGTCATGAAGGCGGTTTTGCTTCGTCAACAGAAGCAAGCTCGAGACCGAGCCACTGCTGTTATCTACTTTCTGAACAGATCCAGGGAGCTCGGCTTGGAGTTGGCGCACCTGAAGAAGGCCGTAGCCGACCGGGACTGGTGGGTTATCGAGACAGGCTGGTCCCTCTCGGATGCTTCGAGTGGGAGTTCGGCTTCAGAGTCTGCCCTTCGTGAGGCCGTAGTCGAGAAAGAGCTGGAGATTCGTAGACTGAAGCTGTTGTTAGGCACTAGTCTGATAGAAGGAGCCAGCAATGCGACCCCGGGGTTGTCTCCGATATTTCTACCGGATGGGATGCAGCCCGAAGATGCTGGGAGCTCGGTGGCGGGAGTACCTTCGAGTTTCCAGTCGAGTGTGAGTGAGTTGAGTTTTTTCCTTGTACTTGTACCTTGTATTTGTACTGATGTTCATTAAGTTGTAAGCAATGAGTAATCAATAAGAACATTCGTTTTCTGGAACCTTGATTGCCTCGGATGCCGAGGGTGGTCGGTGTGACTGCTACGAAGGGCCGCCACTGATGCGACTGCGTCATTAATTGCGACATTTCGCCTTCCGCCGTTTCGTATTCCTAGATGCAATAAATGGGGGCCTTAGGGGGCTATATAATCCCCACTCCCCTTTTAGGTTGTCAGGCAGTTAGTTGCTTGATTAGGGTGCCTGTGGAAGGCGGGTGCCCAGAGAACACAATTTTTTCGCATGCTGCGGATTGGAGGCACACCGATCACCCTCGGACTATTCGGGGTACAGGCTGTTAGAGCCATGAGTCCCCGGGTTGTTCGTCGGTGAGCGGTGGGCCGACCGATCGTTTTGGGGGTTCAGAAAGAGCCGAAGCGTGGTGGCTCATCTGCCGTCTTCGAACAGTTCGGGGTTTTGGGCTCGTAAGAGCCGTAAACCTCGAGTTGTTCGGGGGCGAGAGAAGGGTCAGCTGAATGGCTCGAAGGCTCGGAGCATTTGTTCCGGGACGGAGAGAGCAGTGGGTTGATGGCCCCCCTGCCATCCTCGAACAGTTCGGGGTTTAGGGTTGTAAAAAGCCATAAACCCCGAGTTGTTCGCGGGTGAGAGGGTGGTCAATAACTCGACCCGGAGCTCGGGGCGTCTGCCGAAGGCGGATGCTCTAAACCTAATAAAATTTTGTCAACACACGGTTGTGGCTCGTAACCGAGCGTAGTGGTCGAGCAGCTTTGAATAAAGCTGCGGCCTTGCTCCGGTTGGTTGAGCCCCCATGTTTGCGAGAACCAGTTGCTAGAGTAGCAGGGGGTCGCCGCCGAGCGTTAAGGTCGCGGTGCCTTGGAGAAGGCACCCGCCTTGCTCGGGGTCGACGCCGAGCTCCTGCACATGTTCTCGGGGAGAGACGGTGCGGGCGTGGCTGGCGGATGTCGCCTCGTACATAGGTTGATGAGCTTGGAGGAGCCCAAACCGAGCGAGGGACGGATGCCGAGCCCCCATACCGGTGAGAAAGACAATTGCGGGCGTAGCAGAGGGTCGCCGCCGAGCGTCAAGATCGCGGTGCCTTAGGGAAGGCACCCACCTTGCTCGGGGTCAACGCCGAGCTCCTGCACATGTTCTCAGGGAGAGATGGTGCGGGCATGGCTGGCGGATGTCGCCTTGTACATAGGTTGATGAGCTTGGAGAAGCCCAAACCGAGCGAGGGACGGATGCCGAGCCCCCATACCGGTGAGAAAGACAACTGCGGGCGTAGTAGAGGGTCGCCACCGAGCGTCAAGGTCGCGGTGCCTTGGGGAAGGCACCCGCCTTGCTCGGGGTCGACGCCAAGCTCCTGCATATGTTCTCAGGGAGAGACGGTGCGGGCATGGCTGGCGGATGTCGCCTCGTACATAGGTTGATGAGCTTGGAGAAGCCCAAACCGAGCGAGGGACGGATGCCGAGCCCCCATACCGGCGAGAAAGACAATTGCGGGCGTAGCAGAGGGTCGCCGCCGAGCATCAAGGTCGCGGTGCCTTGGGGAAGGCACCCGCCTTGCTTGGGGTCGACGCCGAGCTCCTGCACATGTTCTCAGGGACAGATGGTGCGGGCATGGCTGGCGGATGTCGCCTCGTACATAGGTTGATGAGCTTGGAGAAGCCCAAACCGAGCGAGGGACGGATGCCGAGCCCCCATACCGGTGAGAAAGACAATTGCGGGCATAGCAGAGGGTCGCCGCCGAGTGTCAAGGTCGCGGTGCCTTGGGGAAGGCACCCGCCTTGTTCGGGGTCGACGCCGAGCTCCTGCATATGTTCTTAGGGAGAGATGGTGCAGGCGTGGCTGGCGGATGTCGTCTCGTACATAGGTTGATGAGCTTGGAGAAGCCCAAACCGAGCGAGGGACGGATGCCGAGCCCCCATACCGGTGAGAAAGACTCCGAGAGCCGAGCCTCAAGCTTGTAAGAGAAGCTTTTTTGGGTTCGCGCCGTTATCCGAGCGTCGAGCCCCTGGCTTGTAAGGGAAGCTTTTCAGGCTCGCGCTGTTATCCGAGCGCCGAACCCAAATCTTGTAAGGGAAGCTTTTCGGGCTCGCGCTGCTATCCGAGCACCGAACCCAAATCTTGTAAGGGAAGCTTTTCGGGCTCGTGCTGCTATTCAAGCGCCGAACCCCAAGCTTGTAAGGGAAGCTTTTTGGGCTCGCGCTGTTATCCGAGCGTCGAACCCTCAACTTGTAAGGAAAGCTTTTCGGGCTCGCGCTGTTATCCGAGCGCCGAACCCCAAGCTTGTAAGGGAAGCTTTTTGGGCTCGAGCTGTTATCCGAGATATGTTCTTTATATGTACAAAATATGAAGCCGTGGGCTTGTTTTAAGAAAGCTGGCATATTTACAATACATTTGAACTTTTACAAAAGACTAGGCACGAAGTGCCGATTACAATCATGATAATTTACATGGAGGCTACTCTCCTCCTAAGAACTTGATTAGGTGCTCCACGTTCCAGGGCCTTTTGATGGGCTTGCCTTCGGCACTAGTTAGGCGGTACGTGCCAGGGTGCACGACTTCGGATACTTTGTAGGGGCCCTCCTAATTTGGTGCCAGCTTTCTCTTCTGGCCGGGGTTGGAAACCGCCAGTTTTCGGAGGACAAGATCTCCGAGTTTGATGTCAGTCGGGCGCACCCTCTTGTTGTAGAATTTTTCGATTCTTTGCTGGTAGATGCTTCTTCTAATGGCGGACTTTTACCTGACCTCGTCTATGAGGTCCAGGTCGGCTCGCAGCTGTTGGGAGTTTTCGGCCTCGTCAAAAGCCATTATACGGGGCGAAGGGATACCAATCTCCACGGGAATGACGGCCTCTGCGCCGTACGTCAGATTGAAAGGGGATTCTCTCGTGGGGATTCTCTTGGTCGTTCGGTGGGCCCAGAGAACGCTTGGTAATTCGTCGATCCATAACTCCTTAGAAGATTTATCGAGTTGTTTCTTGAGGCCATCAAGGATTTGGCGGTTCGCTGGGGATGGCATACTGAAGAAAAGCGCTGCTGGATCCCGAGATCTTCGCAGAACTTGCAGAAATTCTTACCCGCGAACTGAGTCCCATTATCTGTGATGAGCACCTGTGGAATCCCGAACTGACAGACGATGTATTTCCAGAAAAACTGCTGGGTCTGTCGCTCGGTGATCGTGGCTAATGGCTCTGCCTCGATCCATTTTGTAAAGTAGTCGATCGCCACAATGAGAAACTTTCGTTGCCCTGTTGCCTTTGGAAAGGGGCCTACCAGGTCCATTCCCCACATGGCAAAGGGGGTCGGACTGGCCATTGAGCGGAGGTTTGCTTGCGAAGCCCTTTTGATGGGCGAGAACCTTTGACAGGGACCACATTTCTTGACAAGGGTTAGGATGTCTTGCAACATGGTGGGCCAGTAGTACCCGTGATTCAAAGCCTTCTACGTGAGCAAGCGGCTTCCCATGTGGCATCCGCCGATCCCCTCGTGTAGCTCCTTGAGAGCATATTTGGCTTCATCTGGAGTGAGGCAGCGGAGATAGGGTCGGCCATCCGAGGTTGTGTAGGACCTTTTGAAGAGTGTTGAGTTGATCATTGTGAATCTATCTGCTCGAGCCCTGACCCGTCTTGCCTCAGCTCGGTCTTCGGGGAGCTCTCCCTTGACAAGAAATCGCCTAATAAGAGTGGTCCAGTCATCGGGGGGAGCTTTGTCTTCAATACACAGGACCTCTGAGATGTCGATGCTTGGTTTCAACATGACTTCGAACAGGATCGTGTGGTCGAGACCTTCGAAGGATGAGGAAGCCAGCTTTGACAGGGCGTCAGCCTGGACATTCTGTTCCCGGGGGATCCTCAAAACAGCCGACTCGTCGAAGGACGTCAGTAGGCGTTGAACTACAGCTCGGTACCGGACCATTCGATCGTCACGGGCCTCGTACTCCTCGGTGTTCTGGTTGACCACGAGCTGGGAGTCGCTAAAAGCCCTGATCTGTCTAGTGCCGGCCTGATGAGCCAGGGTGAGCCCGGTGATCATGGCCTCGTACTCGGCCTCGTTGTTGGAGGCTAGGAAGTTGCGGCGTAAGCAGTACTGGAGAAGAAAAACATCTCGGCCTCGCAGAATAATGCCAGCTCCGCTACCCGCCTCGCAGGAGGAGCCATCGGCGTGAACTTCCCACGTCTGGTCGGCCTCCTTGCTCGCAGGATGCTCGGAGATGGTGCATTCCATGATGAACTCTGCGAGGGCCTGCTCCTTGATGGCTGTTCTGGGTTGATAGCCAATGTCATACTGGCTGAGCTCGATCGACCATTTTACGAGTCGACCCGAGCTCTTCGGCTTGTAGAGCACGGCCTTCAGGGGTTGGTCTGTCAGTACCTGAACCGAATGAGATTGAAAATATGGACGGAGTTTTCGCGAGGCCATGACCAAGGCGTACGCTACTTTCTCCATCTGAGAGTATCTGGTCTCGGCGTCGAGTAGGACCTTGCTAACATAGTATAGAGGCTTCTGTGATCCCTCTTCCTCCCGAACGAGGACGGCACTGAGCACCTTCTTCAAGGCTGACAGGTAGGGCCAGAGTGGCTCTCCCGGTTCGAGCTTGCTGAGGAGGAGAGGGTTTGCGAGGTACTCCTTCAATTGGGCGAAGGCCTCTTGCTGTTGGGTACCCCACTCGAACCCTCCGGTGCCGCGCAGGGCTTTGAAGAACGGAAGAGACTTCTCTCCAGACTTAGAGAGGAAACGGCCGATGGCCGCCAGTCTTCCCGTCAGCCACTGGACCTCTTTGATGTTCCTGAGAGGGGCCATGTCTATTATGGCGTGGATTTTTTCGGGGTTCGCCTCGATGCCTCGCTGGCTGACAATGAAGCCAAGAAACTTTCCCGAGGAGACGTCGAAAGCGCACTTGGCCGGATTGAGCCTCATGTAATGGGTTCGAAGGACCCCAAAGGCCTCCTCTAGATCGACGACGTGATCCTCCCCCCACCGGCTCTTGACGAGCATGTCATCGACGTACACCTCCATATTGCACTCAATTTGCTCCTTGAAGACCCGGTTGACGAGCCTCTAATAAGTGGCACCGACGTTCTTCAGTCCGAAGGGCATGACCCTGTAACAGTATAGCCCCTGGTCTGTGACGAAGGACGTCTTGGCGATGTCGGGAGGGAACATGCGGATCTGATTGTAGCCTGAGAAGGCATCCATGAAGGATAGAAGCTCGTGACCTAATGTTGCATCGATAAGAGCATCGATTCTGGGGAGGGGGAATGGATCCTTGGGGCACGCCTTGTTGAGGTTCGTAAAATCTATGCAGATCCTCCAGCTTCCGCTCGCCTTCTTGACCATGATGACGTTTGCCAGCCAGTCGGGGTAGCTGACTTCTTGGATGAAGCGTGCGGTCAGGAGCTTGTCGACTTCCGCATTTACCGCCTGCTGTCGCTCCGGAGCGAACTTACGTCGCTTTTGGACAACCGGCTTCGACCCGGGGATCACACTGAGTTTGTGCATGATGAGATTCTCGGAGATACCGGGCATGTCAGAAGGCTTCCAGGCGAAGAGGTCGACATTGCGGCGAATGCAGGTGATGAGGGCGGACTTAAGGTGAGGGATGAGGGAGCAACTTACTCGAAAGTGCTTCGACGGATCCCCTGTCTCGAATGAGACATCTTCCAGCTCGTCTGCCGAATCGGGCTCTGGCTGGGTCCTCTGGGGCTGCATTTCGACGGCGTCGAGGGAAAACATGCCGCTCCCTATTGCTGTCATGTAGCATGAGCGAGCAGCTTCCTGGTTCCCCCGGACTACACCTACTCCGGTATTGGTAGGGAACTTCATCTTCTGGTGATAGACCGAGGGGACAGCCTGGAGGAGGCCCGGGCGACCGAGTATTGCATTGTAGGCTGCCTTGACGTTTACCACCATAAAGTCCATGGACTCGGTTCTTCGGTTTGGGGTCATACCTGCCGTGACGTCTAGTGTGACGATCCCCTCAATTGTTACAGGGACGCCCGAGAACCCGTGCAAGGTGTACCCCGCCGGCTTTAGCTTGTCGCGGGAGAGCTTTAGGTTCTCGAAGGCTTCGAGAAACAGAATGTTGACCGAGCTCCCGTTGTCCACAAGGATTCGCCGAGCGTCAAAATTTGCCATGCTGAGGTTGATGACGAGGGCGTCGCAATGAGGGAGCCGCACCCCTTCCAGGTCTTCCCCCAAGAAGGAGACAGGGAGTTGCTGGATCTGAGGGGGGAGAGGACCTTGGACGGCGTTAACATCCCGGATGAACGCCTTGCGGGAAGTGTTGGACTCCCCTCCCATGGGGCCCCCATGGATGCAGTGTAATATGGCTTGGCCTTTAGGCTCATCAAGCTCCTGCTCTCGTTCGAGGAGCTATCGGGGAGCTCGAGGTGGAGGTGGAGTCCTCCTGTTCCTCGTGTCCCTCTGTCCTCGAGCTTCCTCGCGCTTGTACTCCCGGAGGTACCCTCACTGAATGAGGGCCTCGATCTCATCTTTCAGGGCACGGCAGTGATCCGTGTCATGCCCGTTGTCTCGGTGGAAGCGGCAGTAGAACCGCTGATCCCTTTTCTTGCTGGTATTGTTGGACGGACGAGGAGGGTACTGGACGAGGTCCCTGTCCTCGATTGCTAAGAGAATGGAGGACACATTTTGGGTTAGCGGGGTATACCTCTCGAAGCGAGGGACCGGCGGGACCTTCTTCGTGGCGCCCGCGTCCCTTGGTGCCTTCTTTGATGGCCCGACTTCTTCGTCCTTCCGCTTTTCCTTCCCGGGGGCCTCCCTGGACTCTTTTGGGTTTAGGGCCTCTTCCGCCCTAATGTACTTCTCGACCCTGTTGAGGAGGTTGGGAAAATCGATGGGGGGTTTCTTTGCCAGAGAGGCTTTCAGCTGTCCATGACGGACATTGTGCCGAAATGCCACGGAGACGACGCTAGGATCGAGGGAGGAGACCGACCTTGCCTCTGCGGTGAACCTCCGGATGAACACTCTGAGCGACTCCCCTTCATTCTGCCTGAGTCCAAGTAAAGAAGCACTTGTCCTCTCGGCCTTCCGGCTGGTGACAAAGTGGGCAAGAAAATTGCCCTCCAGCTGGTCGAAGGAGTAAATGGAGTCGGGGATTAGCTTGGAGAACCATTCCCGAGCCGGACCCCGGAGGGTGGCAGGGAAGGCTCGGCACAGCAGGGGATCCGAAGCACTGTGAATCATCATCAGGGTTTTGAAACCCTCCATGTGATCAGCAGGATCTCCCTCGCCGTCATAGGTCTCGAACTGAGGTGGTCGGAAATTTCGGGGTATTTCCGCTTGGAGGATGAGGGGGGAGAAAGGAGGTCGGACAGGTCTGTACCCCTGAGCCGCTCCAGGACCGCCGTCGCTTATGTGGTCGAGGCAATCCTCCATTTCTTGGAGGCACCTTAGGAGATCGCCATTGTACTCTGGTGGGATCGTTGATGGGCGGGACACGCTGGCCTCGGCGTCCGACCTGGTTTGAGAATGGCGGACACCATCCATGTTGGGGGCCCCTCGGAGGGCCCCCAGGATTTCCCTCCGGAAGTCCTGGAACTCCTGGTGAGCGACTGGGGCTCCCTCGACCCGGTTCGGTCGAGCCGAAGGTTGCCGTCCGACGCGGCTGAGCGCTGGCCTCCGCCCTTGGGACGGTGGTTTTGGATGGTTCGGGGCCGAGTTGGAAGCGGCCCTTCCCCTGCTGCGGCTAACCTGTCGGTTTATGATTACCCCCCGTAAGTCGGGCTAGGCTGGACGGGAGGCACTCGGCTGGGGTCCCTGACGGGAAGCCCCGTGATTGGATGCGTGCGCTTCGGCGGCGGCACCCGGCGGGGGCAAGTCCTGCCGAGGTGCGGAGGTAGCAGCCTTCTTGGCTTTGGGGGCCATGAGAGCTCGGCTGTCGAGGTACCTTGATGGTCGGGCTCGGGTCGGCTTCTGAAGTAGGGTTCCCACAGACGGTGCCAACCTGATGCGGTTTGTTTTTGGGAGACGTGTGGATGCACCAGGTGTGAGTTCTTACTCGATTTGTATTTGAAAGAGGAAGCTCCTAATCAGACGACCCTTGGCTGGCCGAACGGTACCGGTGACAGGCTGGAGTGAGGCGAGGCTGGATGCTCGGCTCGGATCAGGAGGCTCGGATCCGAGGTCTCGTGTACCTGCAGACGGTCTAGGAACATCGGGGTTGGTCCCGGTGGCAGACCCTCCGACGACCTAGTTAGTCTCTGAGAGAGAGTAGCAGTAACTAGGGTTTTGTGGAAGAAAGATTTATTACCTGGAGAAGGAGTGGGGGTCTGGTATTTATAGAAGATGACAACCGGGTCTGGACCCGTTTGGGGCCGGGTCTGGACCCGGTTACCCGTCTGGCTGAAGCGGTGGAAACCCGGGCGGTTCCCGGGCTGACGTGGCAGTGGTCCGGACGGTTTTTCGATGCTGACGTGGCGGATCTGGAGAATCAGGAGGTGCGCGTATTCTGAGGGGATCCTGTGGCCCAGAATGGACCACGTTATTCCTAACCCATATCACCACTCTCACAAGAAAAGATGCAAATCATCATAATCACCAGTCTTAGTCATCATTCTCAACCTTCGAGTTATGAGTCCATTCAACCCATCCACAATCTTTAGAAGCATTCATTACCATGCAGCAAATCCTCCAAAGGCCACATTTGGCCTTCCTCCTACTTGCGAGACTGACCATATAGATCCAAGCTCATGATCTCTTTCGGCTCCAAAGACATTGTGCAATAATTCATGCAAATTTCTTTCCCAATGACCAGAGTTAGACCGACGTAGAATGATAGTCGATAGAAGTACAATGATCAACTCACAAATCAGAAGTCACAACCATACAAAAGAAAGGGTTATTATTGGATGTAACTAACTTTGACCTTCAACCCAGAGTCCACAGGCGGTAAAATGAAAGCCCATACCTTTCAATTTAGCCCAAATACAAATGCTTTAAATTTTGGGAGGCTCCCAAAGCCGGGAAATCATGTGGGCCATGAAAGCATCTACACTCAGTTTGTCGTTTATCCACAAAATGACAAAAATGATAAACGAGCGGCTGTATTCGTTTGCCATATATCCAATTTTTGAGTTTGATAAACGAGCGGCTGTATTCGTTTGCCATATATCCAATTTTTGAGTTTGAGTGGAATAGTATAGCCAAATTTTGCAGTGCAAATGACAAAAGTCATACTATAGATATATGGATTTTTTTATTTTTAAAAGACTTCAACGACTGCAAGTTGCTCATTTAAAACCCATTTGTCAAATGCCAGAATATACATAATTTTTTGCCGTACTGACCCACTTTTTGAAAACATTGAGGCATTTGACACACTTTTGAAAATATTTAGCGACCTGACACAATTTTGGACACGTCAGCATAAATTGTTATTGGGAAAAACGACATAGATTATTTATATGTCATTGTTTTCAATAGCGACATCTGTTTAAAACTAATTTTGCATGCCGCTATTTGGAGTAAAGACATCGGCTATCTTATTCTCAATTGCGTGCTCTCTGACTTGGGAAAAAAATTGCAAGTATGGAAAAAGCATATAACAGATGCAGCTATCACGAACAATGACATTCGCATTACAGATGTCGTTGTTAGGGATAACGACATCAGTTATAGATTTTTTTGCATATAAAAAGTGGCTCCCTCTTCTCCTTCCCCTTTCACTTGACATCTGTTTCCAATCTCTCTCTCACTCCAACCCAAAAACCTAGAACCATAAAACCCAAAATTCCACAATTGTTTCCTTTCAAACTTCATATATCCTACCTCCTCACTGTCACTCTCATCTCATTCTTCATCCACGACGTATTTTCAAGCTATCCAAGATACGGTCTAATTTGAAGGTAGTATTATAACCATATGTTTTATATGTATGCATAGGTTATGCTTATCAATAGTTAATAACTTGAATATGTGTGACTCCTTATGTTTATGTATGGAATATGATATATCTATTTAGTTATATTTTGGGGGTGAAATAATTAGAGATCCGAAGATTGGATATTGTTATAGCGATGTTGAATCAGTCATTATTTAGGCTCCCCGTAACTTTATATATTCACAACTAGTAGAAAATATATTTGAAGTTACTAATTGGGATAGAGGTGAATTGAGTGTCAAAACCAAAGTCCGTTATTTTGTGGGTAAAGGGGAAGGACAATATTTCATGGTGGTTCTCGTAGATAATGATAACTCTTTGAGGTCCATGATTGGTAGGACACTTGATCCAAATTGTACTTGGACTGCATTGGAGTTATATATTGAGCAAATGAAGCTTCCAAACACTAGGTCAGTTGTTATTCCAAGTCAAAGTTGAGCTGTGAGTTTGAAACTATCTACCGAGTCACATGCAAGAATACCAAATACAGAAGAAGACATTAGCACAACTGCAACATAATCTATTACCACAGAATATGAGTCGGTACATCTGTTCACCTCGACATAAAATATTGTCCACACCGACATGGTAATGCAAGACTTTGACAACGCTATTGTAAATAACGATTTGGTAGAAGTGAAAGAAGATGAGGATCATGGTCTTGAAGTTGAGGAGGAGGAGGATGCCGATGAAGCTCCGGTTAATGATGTCAACGTTCATGTGCCGGTTAACAATGTGGTGTTGCCCAATCAATCCATTAGTGAAACTGTACATGAGGTTCAATCGAGTGAATGAATGTCCTGTGCGACCATACACGAATATAGACAGTCTTCCGTCGGCTCTTCAAACACGGATGAACTGTCCATAGGTCAAAGATTTCCAATTAAAGACAGTATACAACATCAAGTGAAGCTGTACTCCGTGAAGAACCATCAAGAATTAGTGACGGTAAAATCGACCCCTAGTTTATACTATGTCAAATGTAAATATGCAATGATCAAACATTCACCCGAGGACATTGCAAAAAATTCGGAACTTGTAAATGCGCTGGGTTGTCCATGGCGATTGCGTGCAATTGTTCCAAAAGGCCTACTTATTTCGTGGTATAGAAGATTGAAGGTCCGCATAGATGTATTAATTTGATGTTGAATCAAGATCATAGTAAAATTGATTCTAAGATTGTATCAACGAGGATATAGAATGTTGTGAAGGCACAACTAGGAGTAACACCAAAAGCCATAATTGAGATAGTAAAGGTTCGGTTTAATTACACTATTTCATATTGGAAAGCTCGGAAGACGAAACATAAAGCAACTGAGTAGTTGTATGGTTCCTTTAAAAAAGCTTACACTAAATTGCCTTATCTTCTCACAGCATTTTAAGCCTCAAATTCAGGAACGACCGTCTATTGGGCCAAGATTGTGTCCGGTCCTGCCGAAGAAACATTTAAGGGGGTCTTTTGGGCATTCGGCCCCTCGATCGAGAGGTTTCAGGCATGTAGACCAGTTATAAGTGTTAACGGAATACATTTGTATGAAAATACAAAGGTTATTTGTTGATAGCTGTTTCCCCTGATGCAAATGGAGGTTCTTTCCATTTGCGTTTGCAATAGTTGATGGAGAGAGCATAGAAACCTGGACATGGTTCATGAGCTGTATTCGGTGCTTTGTGTCGGACCGTGCAGGTCTATGTGTCATTTTTTATCGTCATGTAGGCATTTTGTCGGCAATGGATAATGGGTTCGGAACATGGAAGGAGTCACTTGCTTATCATCGATATTGTATGCGTCATATTGCTACTGATTTTAAAAAAATTTGGGAACAAGTTTTTGATGAACAAGCTCATGGTGATCGCGTGTCAAAGTCAGTTTAAGAAGTTTGAGGTAAAGATTGCACAACTTGAATCGCTAATGTGGACGAGGCTAATTGGTTGAAGGACAAGCCGATTGAGAAGTGAGCACTTTTCACCGATGGAGGCCGTCGCTATGGTATAATGACTACAACTCTATCGGAAGTGTTTAATTCGGTTTTAAAAGGTGTCCATAGCTTGCTCGTCACAGAAATTGTGGAAATGATATTCTTTCATTTCAACATATACTTTACTGGTCGATGTGAAGCGGCACAGACACTCATTAGAGAAGAAAAATTATGAGCATCATGTGTTCAAGACATTATCAATTTACGACATGAGAAATCAATTTGCATGAGGTTATAATGTTTAATAACCAGCCTGGTATTATCGGAGTTAAAACCGGCATTAGAATGGATATTGGACATCAAATCCGTATATGTACTTGTGGAAAATTCCCGCTCTATCACATTCCATGTTCTCTTGTATTGGCCGCTTGTGCCCCTCGTGCAATTGACTATCAACCTTATATTGATGCATTTTATTCTACAAGTTCATTAGCACTAACGTGGGAACCAACTTTTTATCATATCCAAGACGAATCTTATTGGCCGACACCGAGTGGATCGAAACTCATTGCCGATGCGAGTCTATGTAAGATGAAAGGTCACTCTAGGAGTACTCGTATTCACAACGATATGGATACTCAAGAAGGTGGGAGCACGGGTAAAATTTGTTCTAAATGCGGGTTAAATGGACACAATAGGTGCAGTTGTAAGAATGTATCCAATGTAGGGCAATCTCAAACGACCGATATTTGAAGTTGTATGCCACATTGAAATTTTGGTTCGTTACTCTGCAGCTTCAACTGGGAAGAATACGTTTATTTGGGTGCCTTATATTTTAATATTTTTATGTGTTTGTATCATATCCTAATATGCGTAATTCTCATGAGTTACAACTTTTGTAATATGTATCCGGAACTTATATTGATTTGCTGAAGTTAGATATGATGAACTTTTTTTGTAATATATGATAATGTCAAGTTGAGTATGAGATATATGATTGTGATACATGAAAATTAGATATGTGAATGTCTGTGCATGTTTTGAAGCAAATTTAAAATAACATATGCCATTGTTGGGAATAACGGCATCAGTTACTTGTAACGTTATTCCCAACAACGGCAACAGTTCAAAACATGCACAATATATTTTAAATTTTAATCTTACTTGTTGTCGCTTTTCAGAACAACGATATCAGTTAAACTGTTGTCGTTGATTAAAACAACGACATTAGTTATGTCTATTTATTGGGTGGGACACATTGGTTGCCAAACTCTCTGCCTTCACAGCCATTCTTTGTGACAAAGGCATCACTGTAAATAGTGTCGTTATTCTAAACAACGACATCTGTTAAATAAAATTCATCCTACCAAATAGCTTCTCTGCCAAATTCTTAGCCTCCACAGACGTACTGTAAATAACGACATCAGTTAACAAATGTCGTTGTTCGGAATAGCGACAACAGTTCAAATTTATAAGAGAATCTTGGTAAGTTATAAATTTGAACTGTTGCCGCTATTCTGAACAACGACATCTGTTAACTGATGTCGTTATTTACTATAACATCCGTGGAGGCAGAGAATTTGGCAAAGAAGCAATTTTGTGGGATAAATTTGATTTAACTGATGTCGTTGTTCAGAATAACGACACTATTTGCACTGATGTGGTTGTTGTAAAGAACGTCTATGGAGGCAGAGAGTTTGGCAACCAATGTGTCCCACCCAAAAAATAGAGATAACTGATGCCGTTGAGTTAATCAACGACAATAGTTTAACTGTTGCCATTGTTCTGGAAAACGGCCACAAGTAAGATTAAAATTTAAAATACATTATGCATGTTTTAAACTGTTGCCGTTGTTGGGAATAACGTTACAGGTAACTGATGCCGTTATTTTCAACAACGACATCTGTTATTTTAAATTTGCTTCAAAACATGCACAGACATTTACATATCTAATCGAAGTGGTATAAGACTTCAATTTAAATATGATCAACAAATACAATTATGAACACCATAAAATAAACATAATAAGTAACACCAATAAATAATTCTTAGGCAAATACATAGCTTCAAGTTTTTTATTTGCAACACAATATAAACGACAAAAGTTGACATTCAACCAAGGTTATCAAATATACAAAATCTAGTAAAGTTTCACATTTAAAACATATCTCAGTAATTGGGCAAGTCAAAGGTTACAAAATTACATTTCCACATTTAGCCTAACTAGGCGTATAGTGTTGCTGCTGCCTCCTCTTCCGATATGAGACTCTCCTCCTACGTTTTACAATATCCTATGTCCCAGGTACACAGGGTCCAATCTCTTCTTCATGCTTCACTTCTTCTACAATCTCGTGTGATGCTAATTGAGAATCTGCGGGAGGATTTCATGCACTCTTTCGTCGTTGCCCATGCGAAAATGAAGTTTCCGTTAGTCTAGATAGGGGTGGGGGAGATTGACCTTGTCTTGGTGGTGGTGATGGAGGTTGAACTTGTGTTGTGGGTGGCGGGGGAGGTTGATCATGTTTAGTACTCGGTCGGGGCAGTTGAGTTGTAACTTCGGTAGATCCTAAAAGAGTAGAGAAGGCTGGGCCATCTCCAACCTCTTCAAGTGATAAACGACACAGATGAAGGATATCTCGGGCTATCTTCTTGCAAGCTTTCGAAGCATTGCTTTTCAACACACGGGGAAATTTCCGCGCAATATCCCATGTGTTGTCAATTTACAACACCAATAAAATATAATAGAAGAAGTAAACCAAAATTTGTTAAACAAGTATAAGCATCAGTTAACTAAAATTTTAAATATAATATTTGTTAACAAAAGCATAATTTTACTATGAGTCTGTACGAGGAGGCCTTTGGTTGATACATAGGTTACGGAATGGAATGTGCCGGTTGTGAATCGACTTGGTGCTTGGGATCGGTATTTGGATACCAGCGAGGATTGCCGATCTTGGAGAAATAAAAAAATGTGTAATACGCTGGTACCACGCCATATAAGCTTCTTGCAACAACCCGTCGTATGGTACAATTCCTTCTACCACCAAATCAAATTTTCTCTCATTCCCCATTGCTACATGAGAGCGGTGGTGATCGGCCCAATCCATACTCGGCAATCGACCTTGACTGGTAATATTGTGAAGTCTTTGGTCGTACATCATACTCTTCGGGATAAATTTTTGTTCATTCAATTGTCGGAGGACTCGATCGGCATAATAGAACCCCACAATAGAGAAATTTATAAGTGGTGCTCGTGTCAACCAAAGTTGATTGTTTGCCGTGCATAGTGGGGGTAGACGTTGAACCCTTTCGGCCATGTACGGTGTCAAATTGACGTACTCTTTCCGAAGTTGATCGAGCTCATCTCTATAATACGTCAACACACCACGTGGTTATCTTTCCACGTGAGTTTATCGGTCCCAAAGGAGCCCTCAACACTAAATTCTTCTCAAGCACTCTCCAATTATTTGAAAGAAAAGCTACTCGGGGTCGGCCGAAGTGTATTCGTTCCCAAACACCAAATTTATAATATCCCCATCGATCCCGTCATTTGGATCGACCTCATTAAGCAATTGCACAAGGCACGGTAAAGAGAAGCCAACGCCGCACTTCCCTAACTATATCGGCCGACTTTATGTTGTCGGCAAATAAGGGAAGGTACATTAAATTTCCTACATCACCGAAAGAATTCAGAAAGAGAATACCTCCAATCATCGACATAAGATACACCCGCGTGTAACATTGAATTTCAAAGTCCATCAGTTCCTCTCCGAAACTATTGTTGAACTCTCAAAAGATCCACGAACGTCAGATTGATTCGTCGATGAATACAGCTTTATCATCCTCTTCAACCTCCCTCCCAAGATAATATCTAACAAACATTACTTTACTTAACATGAGGTTTCCGGTCACCGCCACCCCATCGATTGGAAGACCCGATATGATGGCTATATCTTGTAGCGTGACCATCATCTCACCAACGGGTAGGTAGAACGTGTGTGTCTCCGGCCTCCATTGCTCCACAAGAGCGGTAAGTAATGAATGACCGTATTTCACTTTGGCCAACATGGATATTCCATAGAACCCGCAATTTACCAAATAGTGGTGTATACGAAGGTGCATCGGCAATATGGTGTGCATTTGAAAGCTCATATTCTCGATCTCTCCATTCCACACCGCTTGAGACCTATGATCTTCTTGCTAAAAGAGTGCGATTGGGTCTAATGGATCCGAAATTTCTTGTTGTGCGTGTGAAGATGATGCACCCACGGCATGGAAAGAAGATGGTTGACTAGCTTCCATTTATCTGTGAACATAAGAAAAAAAATGTGTCAACAACAACATTAATAAACGATGTGTGAAGATAACACAATTAATAAGCCATGTTTCTTCAACAAAATTAATAAATGATGTGTGAAGATAACAACAATTTTCTAATATTCGTATCGAACTACTACTCATAACAATCCCCACCACAACATCTCCACACACTACATACATATTTATCTATATAAACAAATCTCATATGAACATTCATTCATACATACAAAACTATGAATACAATGATTAAAAATATAGCAATTCTAATATATGACAAATTTTCCATACTTGTCTAATATAAAACAATGTCAATTATAGACTACATCAACTACAATAAATCCATTCATACTACTACTTAGATGAATCTCATCTACATCTCTTATACTATAATACAAATATAGCTCTCATTCATCAAATTGAACATTTTCAAAGAAAATTAGGGTATTTGAATACATACCACATATTCGTACTTTAGAAGAGCTGTAGAAGAAATGAGAGCCAAATTTCAACGTCAACGGAGATAGGAGGCAATCACAATTAGAGTTTATGGATGGGTATTTAATGAATTTGTTTGAGATGTAAAAGTGCACTCCAATAATTGGAATTTTGGGTTTTAGGGTTCTAGGGTTTTTAAGTTTCGGAAGTGAGAGAGAGATTGAAAACAGATGTAAAGTGAAAGGAGAAGGAGAAGAAGGGGCCACTTTTTATGTGCAAAAAATTCTATAACTAAGGCCGTCATCCCTAACAACGACATCTGTAATGCGAATGCTGTTGTTGGTGATGGTGGCATCTGTTATAGGTTTTTTCCACACTTGCAAATTTTTTTCCAAGTCAGAGAGCACGCGATTGAGAATAAGATAATTGATGCCGTTACTCCAAATAGCGGCACGCGAAATTATTTTTAAAAAAATGCCACTATTGAAAACAACGACATATAAATAACATGTTATTTTTTCCAATAACGGTTTATGCCAGTATGTCCAAACTGAGTCAGATCACTAAATATTTTTGAAAGTGGGTCAGATCCCTCAATATTTTCAAAAAGTGGGTCAGTACGGCAAAAAATTCGAATATACATATATGGCTGCAATTTGGATTTCAAATTTGAAATTCAAATTTGAGAGATTCATCAATTGTAACATGCATGGATTCTTCAAGTCATTGTTGACTTGTTGAAGATTCTATATGCTTTACTCCTATTTGAGTCCCCAACAAAGATACCCTCATTAGATCTAGGATCAAATTTATCTAAATTATCTTTAGTGTTCAGAATAAAACACTTACAACCAAATGTCTTAAAGTAAGAGACCTTAGGAATTTTATTAAAAAATAACTCATAACAAGTCTTCTTTAGCTTAAGCCTTGTCAAAATTCTGTTTAAAACATAACAAGCTGTAACAACAGCTTCAGCCCAAAAATAGTTAGGTAAATTGCTTTCAACAAGCATGGTACGTGCACATTCTTGCAAAGTCCCATTCTTCCTTTCAACCACTCCATTTTGTGGTGAAGCTCTAGGAAATGCAAATGAATGAGTTATACCATTATTGTTGCAATATTCTGCAAACGCTTCATTTTCAAATTCTCCACCATGATCACTTCTAATAGTGACTATGGTTAGAGACTTTTGATTTTGAATTCATTTACAAAAATTTGCAAATTCATCAAAAGCATCATTTTTATGTTTTAAAAAGAAAGTCCACATGAATCGTGAAAAATCATCTACTAAAACAAATACATATCTACTTTTATTTAAAGAAGCAATTCTAGTAGGGCCAAATAAATCTATATGAATTAATTCGAGCGGTCTACTAGTAGAAATTACTTCTTTTATCTTAAAGGTAGATTTAATTTGTTTACCTAGTTGACATGCATCACATAACTTATCCTTTTTAAAGGATAGTCTTAGCAGCCCTTTAACTAGGTTGTACTTAGACAATTTAGAAAGATTTTTCATATTCACATGACCAAAACGCCTATGCCAAAGCCAAGAATCATTATTAGAGGCTACTAAACAAAAATCATTTGAAAACTCATTTGCTTTAAAACATAACTCATAAATGTTGTTTTTCCTAAAACCTTGAAAAATTATGTTTTGCATGGTAGAATCATAAATTAAACAAACATTTTTTTCAAACACAATTTTATAACCTTTATCACAAAGTTGACTAATACTTAACAGATTATGCTTAAGTCCACTAACTAATAAAACATTTTCTATAGAAGGGTTAGTGTCCTTACCGACCATACCAATTCCTATGACTTTTCCTTTATTGTTGTCGCCAAAAGTAACTGTTCCTCCATCAAAGTTTTGTATGGTAGATAGGAGGTTGGCATGACCATTCATATGCTTAGAACATCCACTGTCAAGTATCAACGATCTTTCTTAGGTACCTATAAAATATCCAATGTGAATATGGTACCCTTTTCATTGGGTCCAAAAAATATTAGTTTGTGGGAAACCAAACCCATGATGAGTTTGATTTTCCACCATAAGCAGCAATGAAATTAACAGAATTACAAACATTTAGCAAGTATGAGTTTATATAAGCAATTCAATCTTTCGAACTTAATTTGACTGGAACCCATACATTTTTGCTCTGTCCAGTCGACTTTATAACACCTTTCAGTCGACTTCTATTATCTGTCAGTCGACTGGGAGGTAATATAGGTCGACTTATATGAGTTTTTAGTCTTTTTGAATAAGACTCAGTACCTCTGGACAGACGACTGGTGGATGGATATAGTCGACTTGGCTGAATTTTAGATTTGCTTATATAAGTAGAACTTGCAGACTTAGGCTTTTCAAAGAATTCATAAAGTTTATGTCTAACACTAGAAATAGATATAGGTTTATTTATACTAGTGTTCTTAGTAGAATAATCTTTTCAAGAGATTTTTTAAAACCAAGTCCAAACTTTTGACTAAATTTTACTTGATTTTGAAGAACATCTTTTAAATTCTCTTTTCCTTTATTAAACTTAGATACGTTCTTGGATATCTCTTCATAATTCTTTTTTAGAGATTCAAGATCCATATCTAAACTTGAAATACGAGAATTTAAAGATTTTACTTCTCTATCAAGGTTAAGATTCTCTTGAGAAAGTGTTTGATTAACTTTCTCTAAGTTCTTAACTCTAATCTTTTCTTTTTTTAGTTCTTGAAAAATTTTATTGAATGCATCAAGTAAATCATTTGAATCATACTCATTACTTACTTGAGTCTGTGATGCCATAAAGCACACGTTTGCAACCACGTTGGTCTCATCAATTTCTTCTTCAGAAGAAGAATCACTGTCATCCCAAGTTGCTTGGAATGCCTTTTTGTTTTTGATGAACTTGTTTTTTGTGTAGTTATCCTTCTTGAAATTGGATGTCTTTCCTTTAGATTTTGCGTTCTCTAGTGGACAATCCTTCTTCATATGGCCTACCTTGTTACACCTGAAACAAGTTGGAAGATCATTAGAATCTTTAAACTTTGAATTAAACTTACCTTTCCTTAGGAACTTTTTAAATCTCCTTGTGAACATGGCAATCTCCTCCTCATCTTCTTCTTCATCTTCGAAGTCTGACATGGCTTTGAATGCTAATGTCTTCTTCTTTGATTGTTGTGGTTCGGCATCTTTCTTACGTTCTTCAATTTGTACTTCATAAGCCATAAGATTTCCCACAAGATTCTCAAGAGAAAGTTGTGATAAATCATTGGCCTCTTCTATGGCAGTGGTCTTCTTCTCCCATTCGGGAGTAAGTGCACGGAGTACCTTTCTCACCATCTCTGCTTGAGTGTATATTTTTCCAAGTGCCACAAGTGAGTTTGTAATGTCTGTGAACCTAGTAATCATTTCGGACACACTCTCATTCTCCTTCATGCGGAAAATTTCAAACCTGTGAACAAGAACAGATATTTTAGATTCTTTCACTTTGTTTGTTCCTTCATAAGTTACCTCGAGTGTGTGCCAAATTTGATGTGCGGTTGTTGCATTGGAAACACGGTTGAACTCCTCCTTTGTAAGAGCACAGAATAATGCATTCATTGCTTTTGCATTGTTCATTGTTTGGTTCTTCATGTCGTCGTTCCATTGTGCATATGGAATAGTAGGAGTGATGTACTCTATTTCCGTCATGTTCCATCATAGTTGATGGATTGTAAGTAGATCTTCATTCTACACTTCCAGTAATTGTAATTTGTTCCATCGAAGAGAGGTGGTCTTTGTGTAGATTGGCCTTCATGGTACTGATTTGCATTTGAAGTAGTTTCCACTGCACTTAACCAGGCTCTGATACCAAGTGTTGGATCCTGTAGGCAAGGCAATAAACACTAGAGGGGGGTGAATAGTATTTTATAAAAATTTAAAAAATGGAATTGAGAATTTCTTCTGTTCAGTCGACTTGAAGGGATAAACCAGTCGACTGAAGCAACAAAAGAAAAGTATTTTAAAGAAGTCTGAGAAGTCGACTTAGAAATGAGACAGTCGACTTATCACACAATTTACTCAGAGTATTATGAGTCTGATCAGTCGACTTATAGGAGTACACAGTCGACTGTCCAGACAAGTTTCACAGTAAAAATATAAACTGAGAGAATTGAAATGCAAGTAGAGAGATACAACCACAGAGTGCACACGATGTATCCTGGTTCGGTCCTCCCGACCTACATCCAGTCCCCAAGCAACCCACTTGAGATTTTCCACTATTCTTGAAAAAGATTACAAGAATACCCTACGGCGTTTAGGCAACAACCTTGTCTAACCCGTAGTCCTTTCTCTCAACCAGAGAAAGCAACCCACTCTTCCACCAAGAGTGACAAACCTGACTCTACACCCTAGAGTCCTACTCTCCAACCGAGAGGAAAAAGAAAAACAATAAAATTGTTTACAATCAACCTATAGCCTTGTTGTGATTGTGATATTGTACGTGGCTAACTGGTTGACTTCTAAATTTAGTCCAAAACGAAATCAATGTTATGCTGGACTGAAGACAGAGAACCAAGACTTAAGTGAGTTTCGAAAGCTTTTCTCTTGAATGCACAAGACTTAGATTTTTCTCAAAAACATGCTTGGAGCTTTTTAAAGGTGATTCCTAGGCTATATTTATAGACTAGAATCCCTGGCCATTAAAAGCAGTTTCTTCTAACTGTTAATCAACAAATAAATAACGGATAAATGTTTTGAATTCGAAAATCAGCTTTTGAAATCAGTAAACTGTCGAAATCACTTGAACAGTCGACTGGGTTGCCTCTATGAGTCGACTGATCAGAGTTTGAATAAGATCAGACAGTTTTGTACAGACTCAGTCGACTGGTTCTAAAGAGAAGTCGACTGGTACTCAACAGTTGATCTAGTTCAAGCTGTTTTGATCTTTGGATTTTGCAAAAGCACAGTTATAAAAAATATATGTGAGTGTATGTGTGTGTGACAAGGCTGTACATCATTCTAAGACTCAACAAAAAGACAACATTACATTCTAAGATGACATTGAAGCTTTGGTCTTGACTTTGAAGCTTTTAGCCATTGTCTTTATCTGGAGCTGTGCTTGATCATTTGTTCAGCTTTAGAATATTGTGACTTGCTTGATCAATTAGCTTTGAGGCCTTTGTGTATCATATATGATGACTTTTGATACAACCTGCAATTATATAAAGCATAGCACAGACACATTTTGCATTGTGTTGTAATCATCAAAATCAAGAATAAACATTCTCCCCATTTTTGATGATGACAACACAATAGCTGATAATAATTTGAGAATCACAATTTCATTTCTAAAAAATGGGAAGCGACTGTAGCGATTTTGCCAAAATATGGCAAAATGACAAATGACTGCAGCACCTTGTTTCTCAAAAAATTAGAAATTGGCAAATATAGCAAACGACTATGGATGCTCTTAGACTATCAAACACACTCGAGCTTGTTCAATCTCTTTCACTTTCCAAATTATGGATAGGTACTAAATCCACTATACAAAAAAGGAGAGAAGAAGTAGGCATGGATGGTTTATTGCTAAGACTACAACAACCTGAATTTTATGGTTACAAAAAAATAAATTTTTTTCCATGAAATATTTAATAGCGTTTCTAGTGATTTAATATAGACCATGCACTTTATTTTCTATTGGACTACAACGATCAAAAAGGAGGATTTTTTTTATAGGGAAAATGAGGAATATGGCTACCCTGTTTCATAAATAAGTAATTAACAAAACATACTCAGAGCTGGGCCAAAGTACAAACTACGAACATAAAATAAAACATGAAGAAATGTGACCCATACAGACAACAAGAGTTTCCTCCAACAATCTTGGAGGGTGGGCTGACAAACCGATAGTCTTCAACACTATCGAATAGGTCAAACCGGAGCCATATTAAGCCCTATCTCCTCTATTACTGTAATGGACCCCATCTTGGGCCCAATCACAATGCTCGGTCCATCATAATTGTTTGTATGTCAATTTAGCTTCGTGCACCGCTTCCACGGCAGGTGCACACCACCTGAAGCGAGGTAAGCGGAAGTTTGTCATCCGCCAAACCCAGCCTTCTCCTCCTCTCCTCCCATATACTCACAAACAACACTCTCGCTCCCCCCAACCAAAGCCACAGCCAAAGAGAGAACCGTGAGGGGATATATTCGCCTCTTTCACGTTTCTGCCCTTTAGCTCATTTCTCACATGCACAGACACACCAAATGTGAATAGTGAAGAGCAACATATACTCACTCTCTCTCTCATTGTCACAACAAAAATCCCAAACCAAACCACAAAAAATGAAGAATCATCTTCTCCTCTCGCCACGACGGGTGGTGGGATTGCAGCTGTCAGGGTCGATGATGAAGGGGAGGTGCTGTTGTGATGGTTGTGGCCCTTGGGGGAGGAAGCTTCACCATAGAAGCTTGCCAGCACCTCATCATTCGTCGGCGTCAGGCGCACCTCTTTTTCGAAGGTGCCCAAACGATACAAAATTTGATTCGCCCGCTCCCAGAGGATCGATGGTGGGACCCCATCTTCGGCCCAAGTCCCGCGGCCATGCTGCAACAAATGAATTCTTCTTCCTCCCTTCTTACTTCACTCCGAATAAAATCGGACCCAGCCAACTCATCCACTCCTCTCTCACATTGCAAACAACATACACTAACACCAACCAAAGCCTCAGCCAAAGAGAAAGCTGAGAGGAGCATACCTTCTCCTCTCACACACTCATGCTCTCTCACGCAATTGCTTATAATCACATACACACACCAAAAGAGAGTAGAGAAGAGCAAATGTCTCTCCCTTTCTCTCCCTCTCACACACTCTCATACAAAAACCCAAACCAAATCATAACAAATGAAGATCCAACCTTCTCCCCTCACCACGACGGACGGTGGCATTGTAGATATGGGGATTAGTGATGATAGGGTGGAGTGGCACTGTCGTGAAGGCCGTGGTCGTCAGCAAAGTAGGTTCCGTTGCTGAGCGGTGCTGGCACAAATCTGAATCGGAGGAGCAACCCCGAAACAAAGTAGCGATGGCACGCCCTCCCGCCAATGGTGGAGTAGCCGTTGCCCCTGCATCTGTGAGCGGCGGAGATGAAAAGGAAGCCATTGGGGTCGTCATTGCCGGGATCAAAGTGGGCGGGTAGGGGTGGGGGAGCTAGTGGTGGGGGAGGCACTGGCGGGAGGAGACCCCGTAGTCGATGAGGATGGGTAGAGGTGACGGTGGTATAGGTGAGGCGGCGGTGGCGTGAGGAGCCGGCGAGTGGAGAGGTGACGGCTGGAGAGGAGAGGCGACAGTTGGCGAGGCGATGGTGTGAGGAGCCAGTAAGAGGAGAGGCGGCCGTGGGAGAGGCGATGGCGAGAGGATCCACTACCGTCGATCAGTATAGGGATGAGGGGGATCAACATCAGTGGGGTTTGGATTTACAGGAATGTCAGCGGGGAAGGGGTGGCGAACCCAAGCCGCCGCCCCCTTCAATGTTTCTCAGATCTAGGGTGTGTGTGTGTGTGTGTGTGCGTGTGTGTGTGTTTTGTGAGTTTCTCTCTCTAGAAATTTCTAAAGTGATGGAGCCTTCTAGATGGATGAGTACAATGATGAGGAGACAAAGGTACTGAGCCGACTCTTGAATGATATGCCCACCCTCCTGGGATGTTGGAGAAATTTATATTTCTTGTACTCAGCATGTTGTTTTCGCTTATTTCGTTTTATTTGTTCCCACCCTTCTATGGATGTCAGAGCTTAACTATTTTATTTTCGTGCCCATTTTTTTTTTGCTTTCGCTTTTGCTTTTGCTCGTACTTTACCCAGTATACTAGGTATATTTCGTTATATTCTTATTAATAAAACATGATGGCTATACTCCACATTTTTCTCAAATAAAAAAAAAATCTTTTTCACTTTCCTTAGACATCCCTACCAATATATACATTTCATATTAGCAAAATGTCAATAATATATTTACACCGATTAGTTGAAAATTTTAACAAAAACTAGAATTTTTCTTATATTGCATAATAAAGATATGTATTTTAGAAAGTATATACAGAGTGAGAAATTTTACAACATGCATGTTCATATAGAGGATATAATTGTAAATTATAATTTAATTAATCAAAGCAAGCCCAGTTAACATTTAACAAGCTTTTATTGAGCAAAATTTGAACTTATATATAGAGCAAAAGGGGTATGAGCAACTTGCTCACTTAGTAAATGAGCAATTGATGGGTGACATACATGTGATTGGGAAATCCTAAAAGTGGTTAGTTGCTCAATATATCACATGCATGCCACTTCATCACTTGCTCATTTATTGCTCTTATCCCATATATATATATATATATATATATATATATATATATATATATATATATATATATATAATGTTATAATGGGAGAAGGCCTTAGTGTCATTTGTCATTTTGTCATTCTACCAACATGTGCAACGCACGTACATAACTAATATAAAGGAGGTTTACGTTTCGAATCCTCCCTACGTCAGAGTTTTTATTTTTATTTTTTGAAATTATTAAAACGTGCATCGCACGTGTAAAAGTTGTATTTTTTTTGTTTATTCTTCTCTAATCTCTAATCTCTAATCTCTAATCTCTAAAATTATAATGGGAGAAGGCCTTAGTGTCATTTGTCATTTTGTCATTCAACCAACATGTGCAGCGCACGTACATAACTAATATAAATGAGGTTTTCGGTTCAAATCCTCCCTACGTCTGAGTTTTTATTTTTATTTTTTGAAATTATTAAAACATGCATCGCACGTGTAAATTACTAGTATAATAAAACACAAACAAAGCTGTCAAGTGGCTCTCCTTCAATTCCCGCAAAATCAAAGGCCAGGATCTAACCTCACAAAACACATCCCCCCCCCCCCCTCCCAAAAAAAAAAGTTTTTCCCCAAAACTAAAATTCAAATCATCCCAAAACAACTCCTTTATTTATTTAATTTTCTCTCTCTCTCTCTCTCTCTCTCTCTCTCTCTCTCTCTCTATATATATATATATATATATATATATATATATAGGGAAATTCTCCATTGAAAACTCAAATGTTGTGAAAACATGTGAAAACCACCTAGGCCGTTGTTGGAAACAACAGCCTAGGTGGTTTTCCACGTTTTCATTGCTACAGTACGCTTTCAATGGAGCATTCCTCATATATATATATATATACTTATGGAAACATGGACTCCTATACCCTAATTTATAACTATTTTTCAACATATACTAATGAAAACATGGACTTTTATTTACAACTAATTATTGTCATACTATTGAAACTTGAGCAATATAATTGTTGATTTACTATTTACAAGGCTTTTAATATGCGGTATCGTTCTGAAGTAGGCACGTGCCCACGGGTCAATCTGTAACACTCCGAATTCCAAATAAGAATGAATTCGAGATTCCACTGGATCTTTACTTCACTTCGTACAATTTTACAAGGAATTTAAAACTTTTTCAACAACAATACATCAGAGTTACAGAACACTTTGTTTACACAGCGGAAAATAAAAGATTGCAACATTGAAATAAAATACATCTTGTATAACTTTAACATCATTTGCATTATAACATCTTTACTCCATGAATAGTCCATGACCCGCATGTGAATCTGTGGGCACGTCAGTTACCTACAACTGACGAAAATGTTATACCCGACTATCTTCTCTATGCTGGGAATAGTATAACGATCTTAATACTTTAATAAAAATACAACAGTTGAATGAATAAATAAGTGTTAATTGTGTCTACGCTAAACATGTAAGTGTATGTCATGCCTTAATGCCTAATGCAGACAATTTTATACTAGGATGACACTAATGCACACTTGTTCGGATTTTATGCATCCCATACTAATAGGTCCGAGGGCAAGCACCTACATACACCACATTGAATGTTTCGATCCCTTGCCATGAGACTATCCGGTAATAAAACAAGATTTAGATTATTTCACGGATACGGATCTCAGCCTCCCTGGCTATAATAACAGATCCCAGCCTCATTGGCTATTATATCATGAGAATAACCCCGCAAATGCCCCTCTAGTCCCAGTATACGCATATACATTGGAGTATGGTAAACATCCGCCGACTACCCTAAGTCCCGGATAAAATACAGTCCATCTCCTACGGAGCAACCACAGTCCACCAACTGGGTTTATAGCCACGGAGATCCACCGCTGACTATATAGAAGCACCCATTTACGTTTTTCCAAGTCTATTACATCTTCACTTATGTGCCTAATTATCTTATTTCAAGACATGAATGTGTTATCACCCTAGAATCAGTTTTACCTCTTACCGGATTTGTTCACAAAAATACGAGATCGCCCGACGGCATTATCTCGAAATCAAGTCTCAAAATCTTTCTTTCAAAATTACCGGTAACCGAGGTCTTACTAATTTTAAATCATAAATCTTTCATGTACAAGAAACATGGGTACACATACCCTTTAATAATCATGTCTTAAACCTAGATCATTTCATCATTTAATTGTTCACAAAAATGATTAACCTCTCAACTTAACTCTTATTCATGATTCCTCATTCATAAATCATCAAAATAATAATTATTTTCACAAATATGATTTGATCACTTGCAACTTCATTTGTATATAAGAACCAAGTATTTAACAAAAATGAACAATTCCAATCAAAGACAATTAATTCACATGAGAAAATCATCACATCAAGAGAAGTTTATCACATGGATAATCTATTCTCATTCTACTAATAAATTTCATTAATAATTGTAAAAACTCATTTTTCATTTCTTATTTTGCTCAATTTTAGCATAAATCAATGTCTCAAAAGTAATTTTTCTCAAGATTTCTATTTTTACTTTTCAATAAACAAGAAAAATCTCTATTTTCTATAAATTCTCCATCAGGTTTTATGAGTACTAGGATTTTTCTCAAAATTTTCAAATGCATTAGAACTAAAATATATTAAAAACCCCCAAAAAATAAATGTTCTGACCCTGGGTCTCGAACCCGAGCCCACAGCGCCAATGCCCAAATTAGAGCGCACCAACCATAAAGTCCATGTGGACTTATTGTTCAAATGCTTTGACCAAAGTCCCTAATATTCACTCTAAGTTTCGGTGGTTTTAAAAAAAAGTGCTTTTATATATATTTGGCCCAATGGGTTTCAAACCCAGGACCTCGGAGAAGTCAACGCAACCCCCGACCACTAGGCCAAGTGCGCCAGTCGATATAGAATTCATTGATAAGTTTTTATTCTATTTTCTGTATTTCATATTTTTTACAAAAAAAACTCGATTCCTCTAATTTTGATCGAGCCTTTTATTTAGTTTATATGAACTGAGATTTATTAATAGTAAATCACTGCATATTTTAGAAAATAAAACAACTCACAAATGTTACATTCGTTCTTTCTAGCATATTATACTTTTATAAAAATCTAATTTGTTCCATAACAACTTTATTTTCTTTAAATTACTTATCAAGAAGTATCTTCAATACTTTCATACAAATTAAAATTTTGTACAAAGGACCAAATATATTTCTAGTTCAACCATGGACATTTCAAGTATTTCTTATGCGAAAACTAGAGTGTTTACCAATGTCGATGTGTCCAAATTTCACAAAACAAAATTTATCTTTCTCTCCTTTTTAAACATCAAGTCACAAAAAAAATATTCTTTAATCATTATCCATACTTATCATAGTTTTGACAAACAAGAATTCCAAACATTCTAACATGATCCATATGATACTTAGCATGGTATTAATTTGTTCAATACTTTCAACAAAATCACTATATTTTACTAGCTTGGATACTACAAATATCTTATTCAAATCATATTACTTTTTAAACTAGTTTAGCATGCAAAGTCTACTCTAGAAAGCATGAGAACACCCACCTTAGTTGGAGAATGAAGACTACAAAGAAAGTGGTTCCTTCTTGCTCCTAGCTCCACAAGCACTTCTAGCAAGGTCTCATCTCCTAGTTATGGCTTCTCCTTCCTAGCAATGGCTCCTAGCACAAGAACACTTGTTTTCTGACTCTCTTTCTTTTTCCTTTCCCTCTTTTCTTTCTTTCTTTCTTTCTTTCTATTTTGATTTTGTTTTGGTGCAAGAGAATTGTAGGAATTTAGGTATCTATTTATAGGATAAAGCTCGGGTTTATTATGCAAAATTCACACCTTAATAACTCTCAAAATTAATTCATATGACTCTACACTTTCTAAACTCCTAAAACTTACAACCTTCCACCTCCCCTCTTCAAGCCTTAACTTACATTCACTCTCCACATCCCCTGACTCCTCCCGACTGCTCAACCGGCCTACCCCATCGTTCATGAGCAGTAGCAACAGCATCTAATGCTGTGGTTCACTCACCCCAGGGTGGGCCCCAATTCCCATTCACTATTTATCAATCACACATATCACCATGTATGTTTTCAAGCCTCATGAAGAAGCCCACAACAGCAATGTTGCTGTTGTTGCACTCCGTGGGCCCCCCTTATTCATACACAATCCAATTCTCACCTTGATTAAGTCATAACACTAACAGATTATAATTAACCATCACACTATTCAACTTATACCAATCTGAACATATATAGTAAATATCTCAACCATTTACATTATTCACTTTTTATTATATTAATCCATAAGCCATGCACTAAAATACAAGTGTACACATGCACACAAATCTACAAATTTAAATACATTTCTTATAGTTCTAATTGTGTACTAAAATTTGTAACTTGTCATGTATTAGTGTATGCTAACTCAAATTAGGTTATAATTGAGGGCTTGATTTATGGGCTTTATTTTATTTAACTAATTAATTATTCTAATGGGCCATCTTTTAATTTAATCTATTGGGCTAGATTTATCTTTTAGGTCCATGGGTCAAAAGAAAACTAATTAAACTTTTGCATGCAAACGAAATGGATAAATGAGAAATAAAATTAAGAATGAAAATAGCACGTGCATCATACATGCAAAAATCGAAAAAAAAAACATTTTTAATTTAAAATAAAAATGCGGGATGTTACACTCTCCCCCCCTTAGAGTAGTTCCATCCCCGGAACTCACTAGGGTAAAGATTGTATTTTGTACACGCCAAAGAAAATATCTTATTGTATTCAGAAAACTGTCAACTTTAATAAATGTAGAATAAAAATACTCAACGAGGATAAACAAGATAAACTCTATAAAAAAAAACTATGAGTATCAAATTTTTTAAGAGCGGGACAAGAAAACTAGGAAAATAACATAAGAAAGAATCGTGACAAAAGACAGGATGGATCGAGAGAAAATTATATACCAAAATAATATCTGGTCAAACATTAGAGAGAATGAAGAAATCAATTAAGTCTTTAATTTGTGGAATGGTTCTGAAAACAATGTGGTAAAGAAACACAGTCAATAGATAATAATTTATAAGTAAATCAAAATTTATTAATGTAATAAGTAGTAGAAAATCGCAAACTGAATTTGTACTATATGACCAAAATTTGAATTTAGCAATTTAAAAGAAGACTATTTGAATAAGAGTTTGAAAAATAAACGAGAATGAAATATAGTCAAAAGTATAGACAACACAAAAATGATTTTGTGTACCAATTAATATCATAAAATAGTTTGTAAGGTAAATATGATAATTATACATATGATTTGAAAGAAAATAAAAAATACAGAAGACATATATCAAAAAATTGTTTCGAATTATTAAGTAGAGTAAGGAAACCAACATACAAAATTTATATATGCATATAGGCATCAAGATCATAAGAGTGAAACAAATAATGTTATGATACAAAGATTTTATAAACGGCTTGTAGGAGTAGAAACAAAATATCATAGTTGTAAAAGTGGTAACATATTATTGAAATAGTGCGAAAACCAATTATATAAAAATAACTTACAAATTGAAGAAAAGTATTTTTTTTTTAAAGGTGAGTAGACACCAATTTCAAGATAAGTTAATAACAAAACGAAATACGATAAAGCAGTACGAAATGCTAAAAGATTCAAAAAGGTTAGTTGATATTAAGTAGTAAATACACAAATATGATAGAAATCGGTTTAAATAATGTAATGCTAGCTAGGTTGTAGAATATTATGAAATAGTATAAGCTAATACAAAAATAGTATAGGAATAAGTAAATATTATAGAAAACAAAATAGGGTTTATTAAAGTAGGCAGTCCCCTTCTGGTGTGGGTTCGTCTCGTTGGCATCCAACTGCAGACTTGCCTCTACGATCTCAAGTTGCAAAAATGCCCTCTCGATATCAGGTTCCACCAAAATGGAAGACGGTAAGATATAATCTTTGGATATTGGGTGTCTAGTAAAGTATGGTGTTATATTTTGAAATCAGTGATATATAAGTGAATGAAAAAGTTGTAAATGAAGTAGAAAATTATGACGGCAAAAATATCAAAATAGATATATATACAAAAATTTGTAGTAATAAAAATAATTTATAACATTAAGACAAAATAGTGTATAGCACATACATAAGAAGGAAACACAATTGAAAACAATAATTATGTAGTATAGCAAATTAGGACAATAGATATAAACAAGTACATGCAAAAATATTAATGTAGTAATTAGATGAAGGTAAAATGATATGTATAATAAGAATATTGAAATATATATAGAAATCATTGGAAATATATATATATGTAATAACTAAGAATGTAAAGACAGTTAAAATTTAAGAAAAGATAATGTATAAATAGTGAGTATACACATTATATTAAAGAAGTGTAAAACTATAATGAGTAGCGATTAATAGTAAAAATGAATATATCAAAACAAATATGCAATAATAATAGTACCGAATGTAGACATTAAAACAAAATGGTTGGTCATATTTATATAGGTAGAAATTTTCAATCTTGTTAAAGACATATAGGATAAGATAATATAGTATCACAGAAATCAAATCATATAAGATGAGTGCACATAAGAAAATTTCATAAGAAAAATCCAAAATAATAAATGAAGAAAATAGTGGCTGCAATATTAATTTAATAAACGACAATTTAAAACTTGACAAAATATGTAAAGTAATAGTAGATATAAACGGGTAATCATAAAGTGACATAAATACATGAAAGATGAAAATTTTAAGTTTGAAAACAAGTTTAAAATATCAAAACAAAGGAAGATAGACAAATAATAAATATTCAAATGATTTAATAACATACGAAAATATTTATTTGAAAATTATTGAATATGGAGAAAGAACCATGATAAAGATCTATAAAAATAATTTGAGAAGGAAGTGTGTAAGGTATCATGAATGACGGTCCAAGCCAACCACGCTTCCACTGTGCCACTCTGATACCCAGGGGAAAATGTGCTCGCATACAATCTCACATCAATGTATATGAGGAGAACATCATCATGAATGAAATTGAATGTAAGTTCAATAACAACCTTCATACACGACTCCAGCCATCCAAAAAGGAAGAGAAAACATCTGTGTATAGAGTAATACAAATGCAAATCACTTACATTTAAATCTATGTAGACTGAAAACTCACACTCTAATGTCCGCTCTAGGGTGTCGTTCCATATAAATTTGTACAACTTGTGAAGCATGCTCTGATACCATCTGTAACACCCCGAATTCCAAATAAGAATGAATTCGAGATTCCACAGGATCTTTACTTCACTTCGTATAATTTTACAAGGAACTTAAAAAAATTTCAACAACAATAAATCAGAGTTACAGAGCACTTTGTTTACACAGCGGAAAATAAAAGATTGCAACATTGAAATAAAATACATCTTGTACAGCTTTAACATCATTTACAACACAACATCTTTACTCCTTCATGAATAGTCCATTACCCGCATGTTAATCTGTGGGCACGTCAGTTACTTACAACTGACTAAAATGTTATACTCGGCTATCCTCTCTACGCCGGGAATAGTATAACGATTTCAATACTTTAATAAAAATACAACAGTTGAATGAATAAATAAGTGTTAACTGTGTCTACGCTAAACATGTAAGTGTATGCCATGCCTTAATGCCTAATGCACAAAATTTTATACTAGGATGACACTAATGCACACTTGTTCGGATTCTATGCATCCCATATTACATAGTTCCGAGGGCAAGCACCTACGTACTTCACATTGAAGGGTTCGATCCCTCGCCATGAGACTATCCGGTAATAAAACAAGATTTATATTATTTCACGGATAAGGGTCTCAGCCTCCCTGGCTATAATAACAGATTCCAGCCTCCCTGGTTATTATATCGTGAGAATAACCCCACAAATGCCCCTCTAGTCCCGGTATATACATATACATTGGAGTTTGGTAAACATCCCCCGACTACCCTAAGTCCCGGATAAAATACAGTCCATCTCCTACGGAGCAACCACATTCCACTAACTGGGTCTATAGCCACGGAGATCCACCGCCGACTATATAGAAGCACTCATTTACATTTTCCCAAGTCTATTACATCTCACTTATGTGCCTAATTATTTTATTTCAAGACATGAATGTGTTATCACCCTAGATACAGTTTTACCTCCTACCGAATTTGTTCACAAAAATACGAGATCGCTCGATGGCATTATCTCAAAATCAAGTCTCAAAATCTTTCTTTCAAAATTATCGGTAACCGAGGTCTTACTAGTTCTAAATCATAAATCTTCCATGTACAAGAAACATGGGTACACATACCCTTTAATAATCATGTCTTAAACCTAGATCATTTCATCATTCAATTGTTCACAAAAATGATTAATGTCTCATCTTAACTCTTATTCATGATTCCTCATTCATAAATCATCAAAATAATAATTCTTTTCACAAATATGATTTGACCACTTACAACTTCATTTGCATATAATAACCAAGTATTTAACAAAAATGAACAACTCCAATCAAAGACAATTAATTCACATGAGAAAATCATCACATCAAGAGAAGTTTATCACATGGATAATCTATTCTCATTCTACTAATAAATTTCATTAATAATTTTAAAAACTCATTTTTCATTTCTTATTTTGCTCAATTTTAGCATAAATCAATGTCTCAAAATTAATGTTTCTCAAGATATCTATTTTTGCTTTTCAATAAACAAGAAAAATCTCTATTTTTTATAAATTCTCCATCATGTTTTATGAGTACTAGGATTTTTCTCAAAATTTTCAAATGCATTAGAACTACTTAAATGTATTAAAAACCCCAAAAAAAAAAAATGTGCTGACCCTGGGTCTCAAACCCGAGCCCACAACGCCTACGCCCAAATCAGAGCGCACCAACCATAAAGTCCATGTGGACTTATTGTTCAAATGCTTTGACCAAAGTCCTTAATATTCACTCTAAATCATAAATCTTCCATGTACAAGAAACATGGGTACACATACCCTTTAATAATCATGTCTTAAACCTAGATCATTTCATCATTCAATTGTTTACAAAAATGATTAATGTCTCATCTTAACTCTTATTCATGATCCCTCATTCATAAATCATCAAAATAATAATTATTTTCACAAATATGATTTGATCACTTGCAACTTCATTTGCATATAATAACCAAGTATTTAACAAAAATGAACAATTCCAATCAAAGACAATTAATTCACATGAGAAAATCATCACATCAAGAGAAGTTTATCACATGGATAATCTATTCTCATTCTACTAATAAATTTCATTAATAATTGTAAAAACTCATTTTTCATTTCTTATTTTGCTCAATTTTAGCATAAATCAATGTCTCAAAAGTAATGTTTCTCAAGATATCTATTTTTGCTTTTCAATAAACAAAAAAAATATCTATTTTCTATAAATTCTCCATCATGTTTTATGAGTACTAGGATTTTTCTCAAAATTTTCAAATGCATTAGAACTACTTAAATGTATTAAAAACCCCAAAAAAAATAAATGTGCTGACCCTAGGTCTCAAACCCGAGCCCACAGCGCCTACGCCCAAATCAGAGCGCACCAACCATAAAGTCCATGTGGACTTATTGTTCAAATACTTTGACCAAAGTCCCTAATATTCACTCTAAGTTTCGGTGGTTTTTTTTTAAAAAAAACTTTTATATATATTTGGCCCAACGGGTTACGAACCCAGGACCTCGGAGAAGTCGACGCAACCCCCGACCACTAGGCCAAGTGCGCCAGTCGATATAGAATTCATTGATAAGTTTTTATTCTATTTGTTGTATTTCATATTTTTACAAAAAAAAAACTCGATTCCTCTAATTTTGATCGAGCCTTTTATTTAGTTTATATGAACTGAGATTTATTAACAGTAAATCACTGCATATTTTAGAAAATAAACAACTCAAAAATGTTACATTCGTTCTTTCTAGCATATTATAATTTTATAAAAATCTAATTTGTTTCATAACAACAACTTTATTTTCTTTAACTTACTTATCAAGAAGTATCTTCAATAGGATTGATACAAATTAAAATTTTGTACAAAGGACCAAATATATCTCTAGTTCAACCATGGACATTTCAAGTATTTCTTATGCGAAAGCTAGTTTGTTTACCAATGTCAACGTGTCAAAATTTCACAAAACAAAATTTATCTTTCTCTCCTTTTTAAACATTAAGCCACAAAAAAAATATTCTTTAATCATTATCCATACTTATCATAGTTTTGACAAACAAGAATTGCAAACATTCTAACATGATCCATATGATACTTAGCATGGTATTAATTTGTTCATTACTTTCAACAAAAACACTATTTTTTACTATCATGCATACTACAAATATCTTATTCAAATCATATTACTTTTTAAACTAGTTTAGCATGCAAAGTCTACTCTAGAAAGCATGAGAACACCCACCTTAGTTGGAGAATGAAGACTATAAAGAAAGGGGTTCCTTCTTGCTCCTAGCTCCACAAGCACTTCTGGCAAGGTCTCCTCTCCTAGTTATGGCTTCTCCTTCCTAGAAATGGCTCCAAGCACAAGAACACTTGTTTTCTGTAACGCCCCGGATCCCCGTCATTGGACATCCGTGACACAACCAGAATCTTTACCTTCAAATGCATCTCAACACAGTAAATAACACGGAATTTAAAACACTTTTATTGCCCTCAGAATCATTTTATCATATCAACTGTAATGCCCCCATTTTGACTCCAAACTCACTTCTTTCAATTTCTATATCACTTTAAATATAAACTAAGATAGTTATAATTCTAAGAAAATTTCGGCAGAGTTTCTCTTGAAATTTTTGCCCCGAAACACAAAAAGCTTATGGAATTCTGCTCTAAATTTCGTAGCTCACATCACAGGCAATAATATCACGGGCTCCCCAGGCCAAAATGAGCAGAATCACATAGGCAATATATATATATATGCTCTGGGGGCCAAACTCATAATAGAATATCAAATATCAAATAAAAACCATAAATTCCTTTGAAAACGTAGTAAGGTTTTTTAGAAAACAATTTATAAAACATACCACAGGGCTCGGTACTGCACAACGAGATGAGTACTGGTCAACAACATAGCATGCCACTGCACACTATACTCATCATCATCATCCACATACTTATACATCAAAAATACCATTTAAATCATAAAATTCACTATTCACCCAATTAAACCTTAAGTAACAAATAGTAAAATGAAGCTCCTTCCACAGAACCATGAATCAACACCTCACCTCTGCACTGCTGAGGACCTGTAACAGTAGGGGATCTAGGGTAGTCCGGGGACTCCCTAACCCCCCAAACACTAAGGGGTTAGCCATTTCTGGTGTGAGTATAATTTATTAATAAGCAACTAAATTAAACTTTCTAAGTAAAACAGAACGAACTTACGAATACCAGAATAAACCTGAACATGTAAACATCATAAATGGAAATTCACCTCAAATAATCTCCAAGTCATTTCCTGTATGCATAACCATACCCGCTCACAACATACTTATCTTTAATTTGGAAATCATTTCCAAATTAGTCGCTTAAGGCCCATCACTTTACGCCTTACGCAAATATTCCTGTAGCTTTATTCTCCCATAAAGCTTTACATTCACACAATGCTACTTTCACATAAACTGCACCTCATTTACCATTCATTTGCAATTACAAACTCTCGACTTATATTCCCTCCCAAGCTCATATCACATAACATCGCATTCATTCAATCTTACAACATATGTCATCACGTCACGCAACACATCACTTCCGCACTCATTATCCACTTCAACTATCACACTCATAATTCATCATGAATGGAAAATAAACGTGTATCCTGATTTTCTAGTATTTGTGTATGCCATGACTTGAATTCTAATACAAACACAGAATGCAGAACATATGCACTTAATCTAATGTCAGCAAGACTCTGGACACACATGCATCCCATACTACATGTGCCCCAGATCAAGCCATTTCTCCAGTTCAGGGATTTAAACCCTCGCTATGCAATGCATTCTAATTTGGTCTACTTCCTGTTCCTGGAAGTATGACAGGGTTGAGGAGTTAAAAATAAAAGAAATAATTCGGGGTGCTACCTCGAAGTCACCAATAATTGCTGCGTCGAACCATCCTCTAAAGCTGTGACGAACTTACAGATATACCGCAAGTATATCCATTGCACAGAAGATTCTTTATTATCCGTTCGTGTCCACCAACATAGAACATGACGACCTTGGAGGTCCTAAAATACCCCCGATCCGCCAGGATATCAGCATCCCGTTCTTACCATGGTACTTCAGGAATTAACAGACAGGAAGAGACAACCAGTATCACCACTTAGTGCTAACTCTCAGACCGAGTTGGATTATAGGGAATCACCCCTAACACCAATTCGGACTTCGAGCGAAACAATAAAAGAAAACCTAATCAATGCAGTTTATTGAAACAAGTTGTCACCAAAATCACACTCGGTGTCGATCAACCATGTCGAGCCTGTTCGGTCTGTCAAACAACAATCATCACAGGAATCACATCCACTGATTCCCAATACCTTCACAGTTCAGCGACCAAATAACCCCGGCCCGTGACTCTCAGAGAGTGGTCCAACGGCGCCCCAAGGATGCAATACAATTCAATGAAGGTAAGCACACACGTAACCATCAATTCTTGACCATTGACAGACTCAGGCATCGAGACACCAAACCTAAACCGACCAGAACTATAACTCAACTCACTCATGTCCACCATGAGTACTAAGCACAGGAACATATCTAAGTTTCAAATGAAATACTAAAATATCATTAAAACCCGATAGCTCATGATCACCACACTGCGGTATGCAGAAGGCTCCTCATCAATTATCCGATGAAATAACTCAAGAAATAGCAGTAGCTGTGGCCCAAGCTACGCTCATCGGAATTCAAAACAATCAGACTTCTAGAAGGGTAGGGAGATCCACAGCAATTCCCTAGTGGGTGACTCTCTCAAATATTTAAGAGCTCAAGTCCCCAAGCTAACTTAATCTTGAAGTCAATCTCAACAACAGAGTGCCAAACTTACAACAACTACAACTTCCAACATAGCACACAAATTCAGACACTCCTTCAGCAGAGCGTTTACTACCATTGACCAAACGAACTCTAGAATTTCTAAAACTTGAGAATCATCAAATAAAACCCTACCAAAAGCTACTCTCATGGTTCATAGAAAGATCATACCTACACAAATGGTTATGACCCTTTGGACTTCATTCCAAAAGCAATCGGCTTCAACTCTGCCCTTTCAGACTAGCTGAACTCTGTAAGTTCTGAGGTATCAACCGACCTCGATAATTTATGAAATTTAAACTATAGTTGTGTACACATACAAGAGTGTCCACACAAATTCTTAGTTCAAAACACCCATGCTACCCTAAGATACGAAAACGGAAATACACAGCAAATCGTAATTTAAAATTTTCACAACGCACCATGTGCATAAAATAAAAGATATCATACTCACAAATTGTTCCGCGAAGACTCGAAGTGCCTCCACGCATCCAAAGTCGCTAGTATATCCTATCATCAAAATTCAAAGCAATCAAGGCTCAAGCATCCAAACCAGTTACGGGAAAATAATAATACTAACCCCAATACCACACAGACATTTTATTGAATGCCTGGGATACGCACATGCTTTGCACGTAACATTCGAATTCCGATAAGATTCCTATTTTTGAACAATTACTAAAAGCACTCCCAAATTATTCTAATAATCCTACTACAATTTCTACTACCATACGAGAACTAATTCATACACATATAGTTCTCTTTTACAAACCCAAAATCCTAATTTATTAGCAACTTACAAATTCTCTAACAACTTGCTAATTTCTCACATCTACCCTTCCCAACATCTCATAATCTTCCTGCCATACTACTCCTACTCAAAAGAAATTAACCACACTAAATTTCATACAATAATAAAATCTAGGGTTTACCTTTTCGAAGTCCTTTCGAAAAACGGACACCGCCACGATGTAGAGAACCCTTCTATTAGTCTATCCCTCAATTTAATTTGAAAATGATGAAGAGATGGGGTGGATTCTGGGTAGGGAAAGCATCGGCCGAAGGTTTTGATGGGTTCTTTCGGCTGGGAAGGAAACGGGAGAAAGAAAAAAATGGAGAAGGAAGGAGAAAGTGGGGGGGGGGGGGGGGGGGGGGGGGGGGTTTATAAAGAAATAAACAAATAAATGAATAGATAGATAAATAATGTAAAGGGAATATTACATACAAGCCCCCAAGTCCCAATATATTTCAAATAAGCCCCAAATCACTACTTTAATATTATAAACAATACAAAATACATTAAAATCATCTCATAATAATCCTTCAAAATTATAAAATAAAGTAGACAATAAATCTGATATTTCTCAATAACAATCAATTGTTATTAAAAAATACACAATCGCGTGCAATTCTCAATTGCGCACAGATTACGATGCAAAATAGCCATATGCTATTTTTGCGGGGTATTACATTTTCTTACTCTCTTTCTTTTTCCTTTCCCTCTTTTCTTTCTTTCTTTCTTTCTCTTTGGATTTTGTTTTGGTGCAAGATAATTGTAGGAATTTGGGTCTCAATTTATAGGATAAAGCTAGGGTTTATTATGCAAAATTTACACCCTAATAACTCTCAAAATTAATTCATATGACTCTACACTTTCTAAACTCCTAAAACTTACAACCTTCCACCTTCCCACTCTCCAAGCCTTAACTTACATTCACTCTCCACATCCCCTGACTCCTCCCCACTGCTCAACCGGCCTACCCCATCGTTCATGAGCAGTAGCAACAGCATCTAATGCTGTGGCTCACTCACCCCAGGGTGGGCCCCAATTCCCATTCACTATTTATCAATCACACTTATCACCATGTATGTTTCCAAGGCCTCATTAAGAAGCCCACAACAGAAATGTTGCTGTTGTTGCACTCCGTGGGCCCCCCTTATTCATACACAATCCATTTCTCACCTTGATTAAGTCATAACACTAACAGATTATAATTAACCATCACACTATTCAACTTATACCAATCTGAACATATATAGTAAATATCTCAACCATTTACACTATTCACTTTTTATTATATTAATCCATAAGCCATGCACTAAAATTGTAACCTCTGTTTTTCATCTTATGTATTTTTAACTGTATTTTTCATTTTTGGTGTATTTTTCTCTCTTGTATTTTTTCTGAACCGTATATTGGATTTGATTTCAATATATATTCGTTTTATTCCATTTTGAGCTCCTAGTATTTGATTGATTGTCTCTTTCATCTCATTTTCTGTATTTTGATCTTTTCCTCATTTTTTTGGTCTCGTTATCTTTAATTTCATTTTTTCATGGTGTTGTGGTGGAGTTTGGTGGTGTTTTCCGAAACCTATGATTTTTGATCCCTAATAAGGATTTTTCAAGAGCCATAGAATTCACTCCTAATTGTATTCCTATTTGTATTTGACCCAATATCCAAAACCTATTTGTATACCTATTACTACATACTAATACCCACAACTCATTAACCTACATTTAAACTCCTATAGATAAACCCCCCAATCCTTAAACCCTAAACCCTAACCCTAAATCTCTCTCTCCCTCTCTTAATCCCAGCCTCCCCATCCTCTTGTGTTCCCGGCCTGCACTTGCCCCCAAACCCGACACCTCCTAGCCCAGGCCGAGCCCCATAGCTGGCCACCTCACCCCCCCATCTCCGGCCATACACCCATCACCATACAACCCGAGTCCTCCTTTCCCTCTTGCTTGATTGCCGTTCACCACCACAACCACCTACAACCATCAATCCTTGCATCAATCTCTCTTCGTGGTCTTCTCAAAGTGGGTGCTTGCCACTTTGGTCGTTGCTTCAAGGAGATCGTTCGTGTGAAGTTTTCGTTCATGGTTGCCTTGTATTCGTGTTAGTAGTGGATTTCGTTCATGGGTTTTGCTTATAGGCGTATTTGCATCGTTCTTCATCCCTAAATTAAGGCAAGTAACTTGTACTCCAATTCATTTGTTTGATACAAGTCAAAAAGTTCACCTATAGTGTAGATGGGTCTAGAGACAACCCTAGACTGTATTTTCCTTAATGGGTTTTGTCTCTATTGTGATATTTTGGCCATAGAAGACTCATGACACAAATCTTGACATGAATTAACCTAGGAATCGCCCAATTCTTGATTTTAGATGTGTATGTGAAAATTATGTGCAAATTCGTGTTTTGATCGATACCCATGTGAAATAATAGGCGTGGACATGTTAGTAACCCAAAATCATGATGTTTAGACACTTTGTAGGTTGTATTTCAAGTTTGGATGTGTTTGGAGCAATATTCTTGAATCTATGTTGTTTTTGTGCTTGAGGGTGAAATCTGTATTTGCTGGATGTTCTGTTTTGTTTGCTGTTTTCGTGTATGCGACAGTCAGTATCTTAATTTCGGTATAAAATATTAGATTTAGATAATTTTATCTATTTTCAAACCCCACTAATTTTGCTTGATTTGGATTTCGTATGACTGAGTTATGACTGTTTTAGTACAGAGGTGTCGCTCGTTCCCATATTCTGTTTTTAGTTAATTTTGTTAACAAACTATTTTCAAGAACTATGTTATACATATTATTTTGGTCCAATATTTTGGTCAGTGTATCTTTATGAAGTTAGGGCTACCCAGAATTTTGTTGAATTTTATTGATAAATTTTATGTGGTGTTTCATGCTCGTTTCTAAAATCTATACATGCTGTATTTTGCTCACTATTCAGTAAAGAACCCTATTTTCACTATAATTCCTTTTACTGAATGCAAAATGTTTGTGAAATATTAAAGTTAGTAAATTCTATCTATTTTCATATCCCTTTGGCGGAATTGGATTTCGTTTCACTGGTTGCGAGATATCTTAGTTTTCGTACAGCAGTGTTGGGATTTCAAGATTCGCTAAACTACGTTTTCTTGATGCTTTCTTATTTTTGATGACTTATCTATTTTTTCTGGAAAATTCCGAAACTCTATATTTTGATTCTGGACATATAGGGGATTACCCCAGATTTTTAGTAGATTTATTTAAAGTGTTTTCATGTTGTTTTCATTCTCTTGAATTTGTTTTCTTGATTTCTGGCTGAACCTAAATTCTGTATTCAAATTAGTTTTGAGCCGTGTTGTTGTGAACTAGTATATGACTTAATTATACTCACTGGATTCGTGTGGATGTTTATTTTCCAGATCCTTCGACGGATCTAGATTTGCTTGTTTGTAACTCTTGGAATCACTGCTTTACTACAGTAGGGTCTTGCTGTCCTGAACTTGAGATTTGACAACTTTATTCTTTTATGAGATATCTTGCACCTGTACATGTTTAGTTTTCTACTTGCACTTGTCACATGATCATGTCATGCTATTCTTGTTATGTTTTGCACATTTTTATGCTAGTTTGACATTAATAATAAAATTAACCAAGCCGGGGTTAAAGGGTAAGAGCGAGTAGTGGATAGTGCAGAAACGTGTACTCGGGAGAACCTAGTGGTTACTAAAGCTTGTTTACATGTGGAGCTTGACATGATATACATGACACGTACACACATGACACTGGTGCTTGTTTGGGTTTTGGAGCTTGTTTATATGATACATGATTACATGATACTTGGAGCTTGTCCCTGAGTACACTGTCCTATACGGTCCCTTACAAAATTCAAAGCAAAATTATTTGTTGTAGCAACCATATAGTAAAAACCGGGATGCATGAAATGCTACCTAGATAGTAAATCACTAAAGACTTGATACATGCTACTTGAACATGATACGTGAACATGATACTTGAACATGATACACGCTTGCTTGATACTTGACTACATGATACATGAGACTTATTTACATGACACTTGAAACTTGATACTCGATACATGATTTCATGACACTTGACACTTGATGCATGTTTACATGTTTACTTGATTTCTTGACACTTGATTTATGCCATTTACACTTGATCACTTTTGCCATGCTAGTTGTTTACTTTGGACATCATGATTATACCATGCTAGGTCGTTACTTAGATTTACCCCATTCCATGCACTTGTATCCTACACTATTTGTGACTCGCGACTTGCAATTGACGGGTACTTATTTTCTTATTTTCTCCTTCTCCTGCAAATTTACTAATTGCAGACTAGGATGGACGACTGCCAGATGGTATTGGCGAGATGATGTATTAGTGCTGGAGTTTTGCTTCATTATTATTACTACTTGTTGCTTGAACTTGAATAAGATGTACTTGATGACTTGGATATTTATCTTGTATTTTTGGACGATGTGACCCATAATAATTCACTTGTTCAGAACATGATTATTTGAGATTATTGTATTTGGTTTTCAAGTAATTTCTGCTGGTATCTTGTTTCAATTATGCATGAATGGTTGTGCCTTTTTCTTCCGACTCTGATTATCTTGTAAAATTTTGTAAAAATTCTTGAACAACTTATGGATAATAAAAATCATTTGCTAGACTTTTGTTACGTATCCGTATTCCGTACTCTTTTTGGGAAGCGGGGCGTGACAAAAATACAAGTGTACACATGCACACAAATATGCAAATTTAAATACATTTCTTATAGTTCTAATTGCGTACTAAAATTTGTAACTTGTCATGTATTAGTGTATGCTAACTTAAATTAGGTTATAATTGATGGGCTTGATTTATGGGCTTTATTTTATTTAACTAATTAATTATTCTAATGGGCTATCTTTTAATTTAATCTAATGGGCTAGATTTATCTTTTAGGTCCATGGGTCAAAAGAAAACTAATTAAACTTGTGCATGCAAACGAAATGGATAAATGAGAAATAAAATTAAGAATGAAAATAGCACGTGCATCATATATGCAAAAATTGAAAAAAAAAACATTTTAAATTTAATATATGTATATATATAAATTGAAAAAAAAACATTTTTAATTTAATATATATATGTATACAATTTTTTTTTTTCAATTTTTGTATATATATATATATATATATATATATATATATATATATATATATATATACAGGGGCCCTTCGAATATATATATATATATATATATATATATATATATATATATATATATATATATATATATATATATATATATATATATATATATATATATATATATATATATATATATATATATATCCGAAGGGCCCCTGTATATATATATATATAATAAAACACAAAGAAAGCTATAAAGCGGCTCTCATTCAATTCCCCAAAAATCAAAGGCTCAGATCTAACCTCACAACCTCCCCCCCCCCCCCCCCCTCCCCCAAAGTTTCTCCCCAAATCTCAAATTCAAATCCCCCCATCCAACACAACTCCTTTATTTATTTTATTATTTCTCTCTCTCTCTCCTATTCAAAAAATTTAGAAAAAAAATTTAAAAGTAAAAAAAAAAATAAAAAAAAATTAAAAATTAAAAAATGTAGAAACTCAAAAACCTTAAAACTTAAAACCTAAAAAAATTATAAAATTTAAAAACTTTAAAAATAATTCAAAAGAAATCAAAAAATTATTTGAAAAATATTAAAAAATTATAAAAATTTTATAATTTTTTTAAAAAAATTAATTAAAAAAATCAAAAATTTAAAAAGTTAAAAAGTTAAAAAGTTAAAACTTTAAAAACTTTAAAAATAATTCAAAAAAATAGAAACTTACAAAAAATAATTAAGAAAATTTTATAAAAATTTAAATTTTTTTAAAAATAAATAATTTTAAAAAAATAATTTTTTTTTTAAGATTCAATTTTTAAAATTCAAAAAAAATTAAAATTTTAAAATTTTGAAAATTTGAAAATCTCAAAGCAAATCCAAATCCAATGTTGAACCCCAATTAAGAGGTTGTCGCCGATATCTGATCTAATGCTCATTCTGTATCGGTGACTCCCCTCCACCAAATCGAGCGCGAATATCAAGCGACTCCGTATCGGCGACTCCCCTCCACCGAATCGAGAGCCTCTATATGCGATGCGACGACTCTAATTTCATCTTATTAACCGAATTTTCATTCTAATTTTTAATTTTGTATGTGCAGAGGATTACTCAGTTTTTCGCTGACTCGAATTTTGTGTGTGCATGTGATCTAAGTTCAGAGATGTATGATTGTTTTATTTTTGGGTTAAATTTTTTTTTAATTTGGTGATTTATTTGATGAGTTTTTTATTGGTTTTGATTTAAGGTATGCACAAGTGAGAGATGGATTAGTTGGTGGCCTCAATTTGGGTTTCCAAACCATAGCATGACAGGTAAGCTGACCAGCAACCTAAAATAACTTGGCAAATATGCAACATTAATATTCTTTACTACAAGAGAAAATACTATCATGAAGTGTTCCCTTCACTGGTTATTAGAAACCATGGATAACATAACATATAAGAACTTTTAGTGTATGTTTGGATATATAGGATTGGGATGACAGGAGTTTATCAGTGAAGGGTGCAAACTCTCCAATCAAGAAAGACAACTAAAGTAAATTTGTTATTTATCCATTTTGATTTTTTTTTATAAAGGTGCAATGGGGAGACAAAGTGGAGATAAAAGAAATGATTAACTGGATTAGAGTTTTGAGAACTTCATGTACATCATTTTGGTTGAAATAATAATAAGAGGTATTTCAATTGCAAATTGAGTCTCAGACAAACAAATGTTAAGATTATTGGTATTGTAGATCACCTGCAGTTGCGTTACCATTGTATTTAGAAATGCTCATAGTGGTTATGAGATTAGAGTAAACTCTATAAAACCTATATGATAATGTCCTTGCATAACTATTACAAACATCTAAAAGTGATGCTGAAGTTAAAAAAAATTTATGAAGTGTTTCTAACAAACTATATGCATTCTAGGTAAGTTCAAGCTAATGATCAAGAAGGCGATGGTTGAGCTTAAAGATAGATATACTGCTTTGTCATATAATATGTTTGTTACTTCAATTAATTTGTTGGACCTCTAAAACTATTTTATACTAGTAATTTCCACGTGTGATGCATGTCTTAATAAATATATTTTTATTAATAGTAAAAACTTCAATGTAGTCTAGCCTGAAATCTAATACTTTCTTTATATTAGATTAGATATGCACGGGCAACACACGGATTTGTTTGTCTACAAATGTTTCTATTAATTGAATTTAATTTGGACGTATATTGCACGGGTTTGCTCAGTTACAAAATTAGGGTTTGTTTGTTTACAACCCCAACTCTCCTATTAAAATAGTAGAGATAATCAAACCAGGTGCACCATTCTGAAGACGTGCCGTAGACACGTGTCAACGGGAAAACCTAGTATATATATATCTATACTTACTATTATTAAGCAAAGTCCCATTTTGGCGGCCTTTTACTATCATGCCCCCATATACATAAAAAGCTAAAATATATATATAATATTAATTCTGTCAATTCCTTCGAAAATCGAAATCGTCTATTCCTCTCCCTCCATCGAATTAAAAGCAGCCAAATAAATCAAATTGCAAGAATACTAGCTGTGATTTGCTCATTTATTTCCGTGTCTAGCTCCTGGTTTTTCCTTCTCTCACAACCCTAATCAAATCTCAGATCCTCACAAACTAAGAAAGGAAGGATAGCAAAGATCCATGGCAACTCGATCTCCTCCACCTAATCCTTGCAGACCCAAAACCCACACCAACAAAACCCCAGAAAATGCCAACAGCCTAAGGAGTAAGGTAAAAACCCTCATCTCTTTGCTCTTATTGGTTTCACCATTTTGTTTCCTGGCTTAATCTTTTGTGGGTTTCATTTTGTTTTAGAAATTCCTCCATGGAACTCTTTTACCAAGTCTTCGTCTCCCCGCACTTCGCTCAACCTTAGCGAGAACAAGGACCCCAACTTCTTGAAGCCCGTGAAGTTGAAATCCCCCGTTGTCTTTGCTTCAAAAGGGCCGAAGAACTTTATGTCACCTACGATCTCTGCTTCTTCCAAAGCGGTTCCAGTCTCCCCGATAAAGAAGATTCTTCAAGAAATGAATGAGTTAATAAGTCCGGTTTCTGATTCATTGAAGCTTCTAGTCAAGGCAGGTGTGAGGACTCACAAGGTTGGGGCAAATCAGAGATGATTTTTGGTTCTCAAGAAATGTTGGGTGGTTGCGGCTTGAAGAAGACGGACTCTTATCATCAAGAACCACCAAGCGGTTGTTGTTCCTTCTCTATATGATCCCAAGAACAACTACCTCTCACCTCAGCCTAAGTTTCTTCACTATAAACCTAGCCCCCGAATCGAGCATTACCTTGACAGAGAAGAAGAGGTTCTTGATGTGGGAGATGGGAGACGGTCTCGAGGAGAGCAGTCAGTAAGGATGATGAAACTGTGCTCACAGAGAAGGATTTGAAGGTGGAAGAGCTTGCCCATGTGGATGAAGTTGAACAATCAAGAATCCATGTTACTCAACCTGCACTGAAATCAGAGCCCTTCAATTCTCACAGTTGTACGAGATTCACATTAGCCCCTCTTCTTCTGGTCATGGTCATGGAATGCGTCTATGCATCTATTTAGGAATGAGATTATCACATTTTCATATCTTCCATCTATCACTTAGAAAAGGAAAAATGACCTATCAGCTAAGTTTTGTCTTTGTTTTTGACAGGTTATTATATCTGGAGGATACTAGAAATGCTGGTCAAATTCAAAGCTTGTTGTGATATAGTAAGTGGTCTGAGCTCACTTCCTTTGGTTTCAATATTTCGATGAACTATATCTCTCAACTCATTAATTGAGCATGACCGATCCTTTTATGGAAGTTGGGTCATATCATAGATGTATCAGATACATATCCGACACAACAGATCTTATTAATAAATATAATATTTGAGAAATATTTTAGATCTTTGGTATTGTAGGTTCTGATTGAGTGTAATATTGTTAGAATTAGGGTCAATCCTTTTTTTTAATTCTTCGTTGGAGTTTTGCTACTTGCTCTACTTAATTCTAACCTCTAAATGCTGAATGCTCGAAATATCTCGCTCATATTTTATTGAATCATAGTACGACTGATACAAATTAATATAGGGCTCAATTCAAATGTTAAAGTTGTGGCGTATCTTGCATTAGAGTTAAATTTATTGTGTACTGTTATGCAAATGTTAGAATGCCAGAATTTTGAATATTATACCTTTCATGTCCTATTCTTATCTTGACTTTCTCTGCTTTGGTGTTAAAATTTAAGTGAGTTTACATGGGATGCTATAATTTCTCAGTTTCGGTGTTGGCAATTGTTTTAATAATAGTACTCAATCAGAGTGATTGCATCCGTTTGCAGGTTTGCTTGCAGTTTATTGAGACAAGGCATGCACCAGATATGTTTATCTGCAGTAGGCACATGCCAAACAGTTGAAGATTCAAAGAAGGTACATTTCAATAACATATCATCCTCTATTGTTCTTTTGTATATGACTGTTATTTTCTTTTTGTTGCTAATCGTGATGACTGGTTAGGCTATAAGGGAGGACATATTGAACCAAATCATAAATGCTTCTCAAATGGTCAAATTCGAGAAGGATCCCCATGCAGCGTATGCTTTAATTATTGATGGCAAGACTCTAGCATATACTTTTTTTTTTCTATTTAGCATTACCTTCTAATATTATTTTTTGATGCCTTGCATTTGTAAAGATTTTAAGATTGTGAGTTATTATGAGTAGTCACCCACTGTCATAGGCTACTTAAGTATACATGTTTTTTGTATGCGTGCATCGCACGTGCATTATACTAGTATATATAGAGGAAAACCTCCTGTTGCACACTGGTTTGGTGCGCATCCGGTGCACACCAAGCGCGATAGCCGTCCGATCAAGATTCCAATCATGATCTTGATCGGGTGTCTGTTGTTTCTCCTGCTTTTCCCCATTATACCAAGGGCAGTTTGGACAAAACACTTCAACTACCCCTTCTCTCTCAATTCTCTCTTTCGAAATCCCCCCAAAATCTAAAAACATAGCTCCTGACGACCTCGCGACGTCCCTCGCTCACTTTTCTCATCGTCAAAACCCAAGTCACTCTTCCACCATCTTCTCGCTTCTTTCTCTACATCGCTGAAACCCTAGCTCTTAAGCTTTTTCGTCCCCCCAAATCCCCCAAATCCCCCAAATCTTCCGAGCTCCACCTTCTCTAACTTCCATTCTCCACTGCCTACCCCAAAGCTCCACATTCGAAACCCTAACCTCCAATATCCATCTCCACCCAGTGCCGCAACCAATCGACCTCACCCAGCTCTCAAGCTCACCACTGCCATCGCCCGACCCCCTACTCCCCCGATGCCCCTGACAATGCTCTCTCAAGGCTCGGATTTGGGTTCTTCAAATAGCAAGTAACTTAGGGTTCTTCAGTCTTGCTGTGTATCAGAAATTGCTATTATCGTTTTATTTTGAATTTAGGGTTCTTCAGTCTTACTGCTGTTATCGTCTTGTTTTGAATTTAGGGTTCTTCAATCTCACTGTCGCCCCTCTTCAGCTCTTCCCCTCGCTGCCGTCAACCTCCACCGTCGAAACCCATTGATCGAAACCCTAGCTCCGATGATGCCCATCTCCATCTCCGTCATCCCCTCTCAATCTCACCACTGCCGCTGGATTCTCCACCTCAATCTCTTGATCGTCTTCTCCAGTGATTCCTCTTCAACTAAACAGAACGTAGATCGCCTATTTTGGAGTTATATAAGTATAAACTTGATTTGAATCGATTGTTTGGTTTGTATCTAGAATTTAGTTCTTACTGGTTTATAAAGGAATTGGATTTGTTATAATATAATATATTGATTTTGCTCCAAATTTTTTTGGTTATTATGTCGTCAAGTTTTGTTACCTGGTTTGGTTTGTTGGTAATGATATGTTGAAGTGACAATGTAGAGCGGTGCACCAATAGGTGCTTAATCCAGCTCTTAAGTTGTAAGCTTGAGATATGGTAGAGGCCAGGTTCCGAACCAGTCACTTTTTCCAGACGAAGAGAGAATTAGGGTTCACTTTGGGAATTGAGATTCTTATTTGTTGGAATATGTAGGAAGCTGAACAGGCACATCAAGTTTGTATTAATGATCCTATGATGGCTGGGCCTGAGAATGATCGGAGTTATGGGGGTTGATGGATTCTCTTGCAGAATGTTTACATGCTGTTTAATCTAGTACGGTGTAAAATTAGATTGTCTTTGTGCTCACAAGATGAATAAATGGGGGTTACTAGAGCTGAAGGTTTGACAATCTTCCAGCAACTCAAAGCTAGAACCTCATTTACACTGTTTTAACCTCTACTGAAACAACTTAAAGCTATCAGCCAAGAAGCATAAAAAAGGCTAATCACAATCTTCATTGATGTCTTTTGATCTAAACATTGTTGGGTTTATGTCTTGCATACTATGTTGGATAAGAAGACGATGAGACGATGGAGGAATCGAGACTATCGGAGCCGGAATGGAAACAAGGAAAACAGTCAGCAGCAGTAGCAGCAAGAGTTGTGGTCGACCGCGCCCCGCCCTACTGAGCAGAAGTTCTCGAGAGGGGGACGGTCGACCGACCTTGTGGTGCAGTCGACCGAACGCGGCGCTGATGGATTATTTGGACTGGGTCTTGGTGATTCGTGAGAAGTCCAACTTGCTCTTCAAGTCAGATTTTATGGCTCTTATCGTAGGGTTATCTCTTCAGGAATATCCAATGGTTATTGTATCAAGATATCAGATTGGGCTTTTACTCTAGATCTCTATATATTGTTGTTATTGGCCTCCATTGAGAGCCAAGAGAGAGAGAGAGAGAGAGAGAGAGAGAGAGAGAGAGAGAGAGAGAGTACTTCATTAAAGGAGAGATTGAGTGATTCTCTAATTGTAAACAACTAGTATTTGTTGGTGAGGCTTGAGAGAGGGTCGTGGTGAGAATTGTAATATTTTTGTATCTTCTTTAGTTGAATAACATCTTGGATTTCTTCTCCCCCGGATTAAGGCGAAAGCCACAACCGAAAAAAAATTGTGTGTACTTTGGTGTGTTTGGTATGATCTCATATGTGCTTGGTAGTTTGTGTTGATTGTATCGAATAACTCAACAAGATCCTAATAGGGATTTTAGGTAGAAATCCCTAACAATTGGTATCAGAGCTTCGAGTGCATGGGTTTGTTCGAGTTCCTTGGAGAAGATGGCATATCAGATCACGAAGATCAAGCGGTTCAAAGGAAAGATCAACTTCGATCTCTTGAAGGTGGACATGCATGAATCATCGGTTTAACAGGACTTGGATCTAGTCCTAAAAGGAGATAAAGGGAGACAAATCGGCACAAAGCAGGAGATATGGAAGAAGATATGTTCAGAAGTCTTGGGTTTAATATGGTTTTCATCGACGAGCGAAGTCAGGTATATGAGAAGCACGACGAGTCTTTGGGCAAGATTCAGAACTGACTACTCGGGTTCGTCATCACAAGGTCGGATGTACCAACGAATAAAGTTGTGGGGTTTCTCAATGAAGAAAAGTACCACTCTTCTAGATCATGTAGTGAAGTTCAATATGGAGTCCTCTGAACTGAGGGCGTTCATCGCAAATGATCTAAGGGTTTCCAACTCGATATATTCATCACCAAATCCATCCAACATGATAAACCATGCTAGATGAGAAATCTACCAAGGAGAAGTTTTTCATAGCAGGTATGATCAAGGGGTTGGAGAAGGATGCACTTAGGAAGGAGAGTCCGAAATTGGCGTCAACTTCTGTGAGTAGCTTGAAGGTGGATTGTACTTTGATTGGAAGGGAAAGTGTATGTAGGGGTAAGGTCCGTGGCCACCAGTGCAAAGAGATTGAGAATTACATGTCACGCCCCGCTTCCCAAAAACATGGAATACGAGTGCGTGACGAAGCCCAGCGAATGATTTTAACATCATCCATAAGCTGTAGGATCGACTCAGCATCACAACAAGAATATAACAAGAGAAATATATATAACCAAGCATGCATGAATAATTTATTAGCAATAGAAACAATTGAAAACACAGTAATAATGTCCACATAGTTTTCAAGTCTGGATCAAATTAAAACTCAGAAATATCAGCCCGTTACAAGTTCTTAAGTAGAAAGAATAAATAATTCAAGAAAAACAAATATTCTAAGCAAGTCTTTTCTCCACTTGAAGACTAAAATATCTGCTTACCAATCCCAACAGGTAGCTCGTCTCCAAAGTCTGCTTATAAAATGTAAAAGGGAAAAATAGGAAAAACAAGAGAAAAATGCCCTTAGTGCAAGTTAGGGCCACAAAAAGTAAAAATGAGTACAAGTAATGTAGGACAAAAATTGGAATCAAGAATATAATTGGGTTACAACAAGTAATGGAGATTCAAGAACTAACTAGCAGGAAGGACAACTCAAGAGACCAGGTTGGATAAACAAACACTAATGGGGAAGCAAGTGGAAAGTGAACATGTAGGGGTATCTAACCTCAAGTGATCGGCATCAAGTACAAATGTCAGGTAACAAGTCCCAAGTTTAGTGTCAAGTTGTCAGGTCTCAAGTATCAAATTATAAATGTCAAGTGTTATTATTCAAGTATCAAGTCTCATATAAAAAGTCATGAAGCTTCAAGTAAACATGTATCAAGTTCGAGTTTCATGTATCATGTTTCATGTATCAAGTTTCATGTATCAAGTCATCGAGTGTCAAGTAAGCATGTATCAAGTTTCATGTTCAAGTCTTGTGGTCATTACTATCTAGGTAGTACTTCGTGCATCCATTCTTTTACTACATGGTTGCTACAGTCAAAACAATTTCGTTTAGACCTAGTAATGGAGTCTATAGGGCGGCGTACTCAGGTATCAACTATCAAGTATCAAGCAGGCATGGTTCACGAATACGAATTTATATAACAGGTTCATGAAGCAAGTTCGTGAATACTAACAGATTCAAGACCCACACAGTGGGTTCATGAATACAACATGTTCATGAGCCAAGTAACTGACTCCATAAATACATCAAGTGCAACAGGTTCATGAACCGAGTACTGGGAAACACGGGCCCCCTTCCGAGTACACTTACCTATATTGTCCACTACTATAGTCTTTCCCTTAAACCCCGGCTTGTTACTTTTATTAATTTTCATCAAGCAAGCATGTAAGTGTGTGAAACAAGTCAAGAAATCATAAACATGGATATGGGACAAGTCTGAGATATTTATATGGCATATTCGAGAGTCAACATGAATAAAAATATCACGAACAACAAAAATCTCAAATCTGGACAGCACGACGTTGCTGTACCAAAAGTGTGATTCCTGTTGCTACGAGATAGAAACTAGACTCCTGCCCGGTTCCAACGCATATAATTGAGGTACAAGAAAGTTGTAATAACATATGTCAAAACAGTGAACTACACAGCTAATGTGTTCAAGCAGAATTTGTGAATCTAAGTTTAAACATGTGAAACAGGGTTGAAATTATTAATTAATTCTAAGAAAATTTGGGAAGGTTTTTTAGGGTGTCCAGCAACAGCATATAAAATTTCAAGTCAAACTCTTACTATTAACATAGTTAAATTAATTTGCAACCTAAAGAAGCGCAGCAGTTTTGTGAATCTGCGACTATCGACACAGCTGCAGTAAAACTGCGATAACTCCTAGACCGTAACTCGGTATTTGAAAAATTCTAGAGGCTATCGACATCTAGACATCTAGAGCTACATTTACTGTTTAGGGCTCGGGTTCAGATTCTGATGTTAAAGGGGTCAAAACAGCATAGTAAGATCCAGGACAGCAACATGTGGAAATGTTTGACGTGTATAGGTTGCATGATAATTGGTTGTTAGGCATCTAGATTAATGTGTGATACAAATACGGGGTAATGGTCATCAAAATAGCAAGTAATATTTATTTCTAAACTCAAATGGGTGCAATTTCATCACATACAAGATATAACACACATCTACAAGTTTAGGGTTCCTTAATTTCATATGTTCATGTGTCTAGGGGGTAAAATGAGTCCAAGTAGTTGTAATATAATACAATAAAATTATTGTGACTCTTAAGATTATGAAATTGATGAGGATTAATATTTGATCAACAACGACGAGTCAAAGAGGAGTCACAATTTCTAACTATTTGCAGTATTTTCAAATGAACGCTTGTACTAGAACAAAAATATGTACAAGAGGAATACTTGCCTTGGGGAGACGGTTAGATCCGGTAATTGAGAATGGCGGGATCGGAATCCCGACGACACGGCGACGAGCAAACGATCACGGTAGTCACGATCGGGCACGGATACGAATCCCAACGGCCGAGATCGGAAATGAAACATATAAGAATTAGAAGAGTACTAAAATATACCATGATTGATAATTGATGAATAAGATCAAAAGTAGATCAAATGTTTACTCACCAAGCAAAGGACGAACGAGACGATCAAAGGCCGCGATCAAGTTGATCAACCAATCGATGGCCGAGATCGAAGATCAAGATCATGATCAAGATGATGATCACGATTGCGGTGATCAAAAGAGATCCGACGGTCGAGATCTGATCTGGTGGTGTTAATGAAGATCTGATGACGATGATGGAGATCATGAAGATCCGACGGCCCATAATCAAAGTGATCATCAAGATGATGGATATCATGATCAAGAGGATGATCAACGGCCCACGATCAAGGAGATCAAGATCTGATCGAATGGACGGCCCAGAACGTTCTTATTGAGATCAAGTCGATCGGACGGTTGAGGATCCACCATGATCAAGACCAATATCACAGCAGCCATAGTGCTTAGCTCTGTCAACAAAAGTGGCAACGCTGGAGGTCGACGACGCACAGGGGCAGCACCGGCAGGGCATTGCGGTCACGGCAGGGGGAGTTTGCTCACTGCTGCATCGAGAGGGTGACAGTGTGACGGGGGTTGCGAGGGAGTCGTGGTCGCTGTGGGGCGCCACAGTCACAGCCTGGCTTCGTGACGGTGCAGGAACGGCACAGGCGGTAAGGCGGCGGCCAGGGGGCTGTGGCTAGTGCCGTGATGTCGCGAGTAGGCGGAGACAGGGCTCATGGCGAGAGGGGCTGTTGGCGTCGTCGAGGCACGGCAGAGCTGTACTGCGTCGCAGAGGGAAGCACAGGGCGACGGGGTTGCAGCTTGCGGCATTGCGGAGAGCACGATAGGAGGGGGTCGTGGTGTCGCCCAGGCTGTGGTCGCGACGGGTGGGATGTGGCGGCGCGACACAAGAGGGTGGCGGAGCACGGTGGGATGGGATGCGGGGCTGACGCGGATGGTGCCTGGGGTGGAGGAAGAAGGTCGGGAGAGAGAGACGAGCGGGAGATGGAGGCGGCTGGGTAGGGTTTTGATAAGGAAGGTGAACAGGAGAAATGTAAGGGTTAATATATAGGGTGTGTGGGTTTCGGGTGGGGCTTTAATGGGTTTGGGTATTTGGGTAGTTAAAAGTTGGGTCTGATGGATTAAAATAATGAATGGCTTAGGTAATAGGGTAATGTGGGTTTGGTTAATCGGGTTTAGGAGAAAAAATCCAATAGGAGAAAATAGGATTTTAAATATGGTTTATATTACAATAATATAATAAATAATTATTGTTTGTAATAAAATGTAATTTGTATTACAGTATAGAAATCATAGGAATATTTACAAATAAAATTATTGAACGAAAAAAGATTTTAAGAGGAGATCAAATAGTACAAATTTGACAAAAGGAATTAAAACGATAAAAATAATTTACGAAAATTTTAAAATACAGAAAAAACATATTTGGGGAAATAGGGGTTACATTACATGAGAGACTGTTGCAAGCGGTTGAGTCAGAGGGGCGTTTTCAGTGCCGCTGAATCAGGTGATAGCTTAAACAGTATGTTTCAAGTTTTTTAGATGTGAATTACGGTTGTTTTCATTCGGTTAGTTCTTCTCAAGTTTGCTTTGAGAGGGAGATGGTTTCTACTTACAAATTTGCATCATGTCGTCATGTGAGAACGAAGGTTGATAAGATTTGTGAAGTAATAGTTTCTACTTACAAGTTTGCCTCATGTCGTTGTGTGGGAACAAAGATTGACAAGACTTGTGATGTAAGAGGTGAGAAAACAAATGAGTCGAAGATGACAGACGGACGGAGATACACACTAGAGGAGGGTATGTATATTCCTTTGATGAAGCAGGGCCTTATATCCATGAGAACTCTAGAAGCTCAGGACTGCGGTACACAGATCCAGAGGGAGTTCGTTCAGTTTGGAAAAGTTACCATGAGGTGATGAAGGGTGAGAGGGGGATTGAGTGATTCTAAAGCATCATCTAGTATGCCGTCACTAGAACCATCCAAGCGAGACTGCGACGTTCGAATATCGTCGGAAGGTGGAGAGAGCCTTGAGTTAGGTGGAGTTCAAGTGAAGGATGGCACCTCAATGATTACATCTACCGGGGTGTGCTCTTGAGGGAGGCATACAGTGGGAGAAAAACAGGTGGAGATAGATTCAACTAGCAGAGGAAGCCATTGAAACGAGTTGTTTGCAAAAAGAGAAGGAAAAGAGTCTAGAAGGTTTTAAATCACACAGGTGTGGATTCATGATTATGCAATCCAAGGTGGAGATTGTTGGGTTTATGTCTTGCATACTATGTTGGATAAGAAGAAGATGAGACGATGGAGGAATCGAGACGATCGAAGACGAAATGGAAGCAAGAAAAACAGTCAGCAGCAGTAGCAGTAAGAGCCACTCAACAGAAGTTCCTGAGAGGGGGACGGTCAACTGACCATGTGGTGCGGTCGACCGAATGCGGTGCTGATGGATTATTTGGGTCGTGTCTTGGTGATTCGTTAGAAGCCTAACTTGCTTTTCAAGTCAGATCTTACGGCTCTTATCATAGGGTTATCTCTTCAGGAATATCCAATGGTTATTGTATCAAGATATCAGACTAGGTTTTCTCTAGATCTCTATATATTGTTGTTATTGGTCTCCTTGAGAGCCAAGAGAGAGAGTACATCATTGAAGGAGAGATTGGGTGATTATCTAATTATAAACAACTAGTACTTGCTGGAGAGGCTTGATAGAGGGTCGTGGTGAGAATTGTAATATTCTTGTATCTTTTCTAGTTGAATAACATCTTGGGTTTCTTCTCCCCCGGATTAAGGCAAAAGCCCTAACCGGGACAAATTTGTGTGTGCTTTGTTGTGTTTGGTATCATCTCATATGTGCTTCGTAGTTTGTGTTGATTGCACCGAATAACTCAACAAGATCCTAAGAGGGGTTTTCCGATAGAAATCCCTAACGAACATGTGTAATTTTTATAAGAATTAGGATCACGAGACATATCATGATTCTTTTCCCATTCACATATATCCATTACACACAGGGACGGTCCTGAGGTATTTAAGGCCCGAGGTGAAAAATAAAATTGTGCCCTTTATAAATATGCATATATTTCTATATCTATATAATAAAACACAAAGAAAGCTATCAAGTGGTTCTCCTTCAATCCCCCCAAAATTAAAGGCCCAGATCTAACCTCACAAAATATAATTTTCCCCCAAAACTGAAATTCAAATCCCCCCCAAAACAACTCCTTTATTTATTTAATTATCTCTCTCTCTCTCTCTCTCTCTCTATATATATATATATCTATATATATATATATATTTATGGAAACATGGACTTTTATACCCCAATTCATAATCATTTTTTAACATATACTAATGAAAATATGGACTTTTATTTATAACTAATTATTGTCATACTATTCAAGCTTGAGCTATATAATTGTTGATTTACTCTTTACATGGATTTTCATATGTTGTATCGTTCTGAAGACATGCCGTAGGCACGTGCCCACGGGCAAATCTAGTATATTAATAAAATATGATATAATGGAGGGGGACATAAAATCAATACCCCGAAAAGTAAAGATTACCTTGTTTTGCTTTATGACATCAAATATTTCATATTTTTCATTAAGCATAGTAACAACAATTCTTGCATTAAAAAAAAAAAAAATCAAATCAATCACATCTCATCTAAAATAAATTCATCTTGTATTTTTAAAAGCAAAATCATCAATTATATGTTCAACCTCAATATTTTTCAACATATTCTGTTTAATACTTAAAATTGATAATTCATTTAACATATCTTGAATCATAGTTATTCACAAATAAGATTTTAATAATTTTAATTTTAAAAAGCTTCTTTTCATAGATGCCACAGTCACAGGTACAGTCAATAAAATTCTATAAGCAACCAAAATATTTGGAAACATATCTTTTTTTTTCTTTCTTTCAAACTACATAATTTTAATGGAATATGATGGTTTATCTGTTTCATATGCTTCATTTCGTAGCATTTCTTGTAATATTTGTAATTCTGAAAGTAAATAATTCGTATCAATACTAGACATCTCACCATGTTTCAAAGAAACTTCAAGTTGCATACATTTTTTTTTAAATTTCATCATCATCCAAAGAAACTAACCATGATGCATCAAATAAGAAGCCAAATATATATTCAAAATTTTACATTTTAAAAAGCAAAATCATCAATTATATGTTCAACCTCAATATTTTTCAACAAATTCTTTTTAATACTTAAAATTGATAATCCATTTAACATATCTTGATCATAGTTATTCGCAAATAAGATTTTAATAATTTTAATTTAAAAAACTTCTTTTCGCAGATGCCACAGTCACAGGTACAGTCAATAAAATCCTATAAGCAACCAAAATATTTGGAAACATATCCCTTTGTTTTCAAACTCCATAATTTCAATGGAATGACATGGTTTATCTGTTTCATATGCTTCATTTCGTAGCATTTCTTGTAATATTTTTAATTCTGAAAGTAAATAATTTGCATCAATATTAGACAGCTCACCATATTTCAAAGAAACTTCAAGTTGCATACAATTTTTTTTGATTTCATCATCATCCAATGAAACTAACCGTGATGCATCAAATAAGAAGCCAAATATAGATTGAAAAGTTTGCATTTGTGCAAATATACTCTTCAATTGAGAAAGAGCCATATCAATTAAAACAAGAAAATTATCATTTGTAAAATTTATTGAGCAGATTATTGTTCTCTATTCGTATCAGGGATCTCATCAAAAAGTCACTTTCTAAAAGCCTTACGTTTTAAAGGAAATAAGGGCTCAATTTCCATTTCAGATGCAATATTTTTAGCTTCAATCATAGCAAAAGTAAATCAATTTTCTCTATATTTTTAAAAAAATGTAAACCAACACTTCCAAGTTTTTAATTGCAACATCAAGAAGCATATCTTTAGACTGCAACTTTTTACTCACTAAGTTTCTGCTAATTTAATTAAAGTTTAATTCAGAATGTAATATATACCTAAGAACACTTACTGAACCATTAATTAGCAAATAGAAATTTTAAAAGTAAAAGTTAAAAATCGGAAACCAATAATTAGAAAACATGAATTAAAAGGTAAAAAAATAAAAAATAAAATAAATAAAATAAATAACCATTAATTAGTCAACAAGAATATAAAAAGTAAAAAAAATTGCTCTGGTTGAGAGTTGAACTCAAGAACCTCCCACATACTAAACAAGTGCTATAACCAACTAAGCTAGAAGACCTTTTGCATTTATAGTTCAAATATTAATTAGTTAAAGTGTTACAAACCCATTATAATTACAAAATTTTGTTCCCCTCATCAGAATTGGGCCCTGGACTGTCGCCCAACCCTCCGTGGGCCAGGGCCGGCCCTGATTATACATAAACAGGTTTCTATTTAGTCCCATCAATTTCACTAAGTAACAATTACAAGAAAACAAAACTTTAAACATATCCAAAACATTAAGTTATAACTCAAATCCCACTTACAATCCACTTCTACCATATATAAATCAGACCATTACCTCATCCACTCAAGGTAAGGTTTAAAGTCTCACAAAATAGGAGATTGACATTCCGTATACTTGAAGAGGAATCACTGGAGAAGACGATCGAAAGATTGAGGTGGAGAATCTAGCGGCAGTGGTGAGATCGAGAGGGGGCGGCGGAGATGGAGTGGTGTGTCGTTGGAGCTAGGGTTTCAATTGATGGGCTTCGACAGTGGAGGTCGATGGCGGAGAGGGGAAGAGCTGAAGAGGGGAAGCGGTGAGATTGAAGAACCCTACATTCAAAACAAGACGATAACCACAATTTCTGATACACAGCAAGATTGAAGAACCCTAAATTACTTGCTATTTGAAGTACCCATATCCAAGCCTTGAGAGAGGAGCGTCGGGGGCTTGGGGGAGAGGGGCATCGGGATATCGCAGTGGTGAGATTGAGAGCTGGGTGAGGTCGATTGATGGTGGCGCTGGATGGAGATGGAGACTAGAGGTTAGAGTTTCTAAGGTGGATCTTTGGGATAGGCACTAGAGAGGTTAAAGAAGGTGGAGCTACGGTTTCATCATATTTGGGGGTGGATGAAGGTGGAGCTCGGAAGTTTTGGGGGATTTGGGAGACGAAGAAGCTCGAGAGCTAGGGTTTCATCGATGTAAAAGAAGTAAGAAAATGGCAGAGCTAGGGGTGGGACGGGTTTTGACGGTGAGAGAAGTGAGAGAGGGACATCGGGAGCTAGGGTTTCAGATTGGGGTGGGGGGGGGGGGGATTTTGAAGATAGATAACTGCGAGAGAAGGAAAGAGAATGGGTAGTTGAAGTTGTTTTTTTTCTTTCTTCCAAACTACCCTTGGTATAATGGAGAAGAGCGGAAGAAACAATAGCCGCTCGTTCACGATCATGATTGAAATCTTGACCGACACCCTCACACTGACACCTTCCTACTCATTCTCATTCTACAGCACCTACTACAATACTCCACTGCCTATATTTACATATACACACACTCATCATCTCACCATCACACCTCACCACCTTCTCATTTTTTATTAAATTAATCTCATATCCCACTCTCACAGCCACCCTAACCTTTACCGCCTCTTTCTCTCTCTCTCTCTATATATATATCTATATAATAAAACACAAAGAAAGCTATCAAGTGGCTCTCCTTCAATTTCCCAAAAAGTTAAAGGTCCAGATCTAACCTCACAAAACATATTTTTCCCTCCAAAACTCAAATTCAAGTCCCCTCAAAAAACAACTCCAATATTTATTATTATTATTTTTCTCTCTCTCTCCCTCCCTCCCTCTTCTATTCAAAAAATTATGAAAATAAAAATTTTAAAATTTTTTAAAATATTAAAAAATATTTGAAAATTTAAAAACTAAAAATTTAAAAAATTAAAAACTTTAAAAATAATTCAAAAAAATCAAAAAAAATCATATAATATGTTTTTTGCTGGACCCCCAAAGTTTCTCATATAATATATTTGCTACTTCAATTAATTTGTTGCACCTCCAAAACTATTTTATATGATCAAACAAGGTGCACCATTCCGAAGACGTGCCATAGGCACGTGTCAACGGGCAAACCTAGTATATATATATATATATATATATATATATATATATATATATATATATATATATATATATATATATATATATAGGGAAAGGATCCGTTGCACACTACTTTGGTGCTCACCGCGTGAACACTAGGCCTTCGGGCGTTCATATCGAAAATCCGAACCGTTCACATTGATCTACACATCTAAATTAGTCTAAATATGTAAAATCAAATTATTTGAAATTCATTTGCCCATTCATTGAAGTGTTACAAAATTGTATGGCTGAAATTCATTATTTTTATAGTCACATGATGGATGGGCAAATGAATTTCAAATAATTTGATTTACATATTTAGACTAATTTATATGTGTAGATCAACGTGAACGGTTCGGATTTTCGATATGAACGCCCGAAGGCCTAGTGTTCATGCGGTGAGCACCAAAGTAGTGTTCAACAGATCCTTATATATATATATATATATATATATATATATATATATATATATATATATATATAGGGAAAAGGGGTATGAGCAACTTGCTCAATTAGTAAATGAGCAATTGGTGATGTGGCATGCATGTGATTGGATAATCATTAAAAGGGTTAGTTGTCCAATGTATCACATGCATGCCACATAATCAATTGCTCATTTACTAAATGAGCAAGTTGCTCATATCCCTTTTACCCATATATATATATATACTAGTATATATATATATAGGGTCGCCTTCGGTTGCGAACTCCTCTGTGCGAACTCAGCTTACGAACTCCTGTGTTTGCCATTGGATTCAAAGGGCTCCATCCGATGGCTGTGATGGAATTCACACTCTTTCTCAGATTACCCCTTCACGCTGTCGAGATCTCAGACCCAAATCGAATAAATCCCCTTCTCTCTCTCTCAGAGCGACCAAAACCCTAATCTTCTCTGTGCGATCTCTTCGTGCGAACTCATGTGTTCTCCTCGATTCTCAGATCGAAATCGATCCCCATCTCTCTCTCTTCTTGAAACCCTAACTCTTCCAAATAGCTCCATCGATTTCTAGATGGGTCGCCTTCGGTTGCGAATCTCTGTGTGTGAACTCAGCTTGCGAACTCCTGTGCTTGCTGTTGGCTCCAAAATAGATCAAAACCCTACCTCCGACCGCCCCCTACTATCTCCAATCGTCTTCTCCGCTATGGAAACCCTAGGGTTTTGATCTGGTATAAATTTTTAATTTTTTTTTGTTCCGTTGTTCTTTATTCTGCTTCAATTTGTAGGAATGAGGTAATTTTTTAAGAGAGATCGAATGTTTTGTTTGAATTTGTAGGAAGCGTTGAGCTTCACTGAGTCTTTCTTCATGGCTTGATTCCAACTATGGATATATTTCTTAATATCAATCCAGGGAAGTGTTTGATTCTGACTATTCATTTTTTAAAAATTTAATTGCTTACTTTATTGCATTTTGGTATAGGCAGTGATGACAATCTAGAATTTACAAGCAGTTGTAGGCATTTTGTTGCTTCTTATGTTTGTGCACTTTTGTGTTTATATTTTACAAGCATTTGTACGAACAGTTCGGATTTACAAGAGTTCGCAACAGAAGGCCACCCATATAGAGTACAATGAGTGCAGCATTTAGTTTGTTTACTCACCGTTTTCACCATGTTTGATTTGTATTTGCTGAGTTAGTAGGTTGCAATTATTTAAATGAAAGAGGAGTTAATTTATACTTGTATTATGGTTTGAACTCATCGTGCAAACCATAACGCTAGCCGTCCAATCCAAAAACCCTCCATCGAATGGTTGTGATTGTTCACGCTCTCTTGTCAGTTATCTTTGGGGGTAATTTGGTTATTTTTTCGGTTAGAGACATATACTCCTCCGTTGCAAATGGAGGGGTAATTTGAAAATTTGGTAAGGTTGGAGACATATACTCTGAGGGACATCTTTTCAGAGGTTTTATTTATTCAGATTATGGTTGCAAGTAGTTGGCATGACATATTAATGCAGCCGTAGTGAGATCATGCATCTGAATAAGTGGTATACTAAATCCTGATTAGGGTTTCGCTCACTCTGAGAGAGAGAAGGGGATTCAATCGATTTGGGTCTGAGATCTCACGACAGCGTGAAGGGGGTAATGGGCTGAAAATTGAAATGACCAAATTACCCCCGCTAATAACTAAGAAGAGGGCGGATTCAAACACAGCCATCGATTGATCTATTTTGAATCCAACGGCAAGCACAGGAGTTTGCAAGCTGAGTTTGCACACAGGAGTTCGCAACCAAGGGCGACCCTATATATATATTTTAGTTTGAGTTTATGTTTCAGTTTGAGTTTCAACTCATATTTCAGCTTCATATCATATTTCAATTTCAGTTTGAACTTATGTTTTGTTTCAGTTGCAACTCCATATTTCAGCTGAAGTAAGTTTAAGCTTCAACTAAAAATTTTGATCAAACAGTATGGATCAACTTGTTGGCATGGCATAGTGTTGCAGCCCAAGTGTGAACATAATTATGATGCTTTTCAGTCATGCTTGATTCAGATGATAATGATCTAAATCCCGGTCATATGCTAGGTTGTGTTCTGAGCCTACATTTACTTAAAATATTTTCTGATTAGTTGTGTTGATATCTTAGATAAATAATTATGAATCATCTATCTAAACCCTTTCTTTCTTATTGCTTGCAGTTTGTACGGTTACTGGAGGTTACTGAATGTGTGATGCTGGAAATTCATTACAGAAAATTGAGCTCTTTATTGACCATTGTAATAGGAATAATTAGCTCTTTTTCGTAGTCTATTTTTGTACCACTTTAACGGAATAATTAGCTTTTGTGGTTGTGGCCATTGTAATAGGAAACCAATATATATTTTGTCCACGATTTAAATATTTTCCTTGTATGAAATAATTTACTTCGAATATAATTTGAGAAAGGCTCCTGCTAGAAATATAATTTCAGTTTCAGTTTGAACTCATGTTTTGTTTTAGTTTCAAATCATACTTCAGCTTCATATTTTGTTTCAGTTTCAGTTTCAACTCATATTTCAGCTTCAACTCATATTTCAGTTCCAGTTTCAACACTTGATTCAGTTTTAGTTTGAACTCTTATTTTAGTTTCAGTGTGAACTCATATTTCAGCCTCAACTCATCTTTCGGTTTCAGTTTCAACCCATATTTCAGCTTCAACTCATATTTCAGTTTCAGTTTGAACTCATATTTTAGTTTCAACTCATATTTCAGTTTCAGTTTCAACTTATATTTCATCTTCAACTCATATTTAAGTTTAAGTTTCAACTCATATTTCAGCTTCAGTTTCAACTCATATTACAGCTCCAGTTTCAACTCAAATTTCAGTTTCAACTCTTGTTTCAGTTTCAGTTTGAACTCATATTTTAGCCCCAACTCTTATTTCAGTTTCAGTTTCAACTCATATTTCATCTTCAACTCATATTTAAGTTTAAGTTTCAACTCATATTTCAGCTTCAGTTTCAACTCATATTACAGCTCCAGTTTCAACTCATATTACAGCTCCAGTTTCAACTCAAATTTCAGTTTCAACTCTTGTTTCAGTTTTAGTTTGAACTCATATTTTAGCCCCAACTCTTATTTCAGTTTCAGTTTCAACTCATATTTCATCTTCAACTCATATTTAAGTATAAGTTTCAACTCATATTTCAGTTTCAGTTTCAACTCATATTACAGCTTTAGTTTCAACAAAAATTTACAGTATACAAACTCGAACCTCATACTACATTATACAATGGAATATCACTATACAATATCGAGGTCTAGTAGTATAAACTAAAAGATGAAAAAAATATTGGACTTCTGGTGATATGCAATGGTGCTGCTGATGCTGAAGCTGCTCGAAGCTCTGTCTAGTAGCAAATGGAGGGAACTGCTTCACCACCCTACAAAAATAACATAAAAAGCTTAGCAATATCGGACTGAAATATTTTGGAGCCTAAATTGTAAACAAATGAAGTACATATAGGCTCAGAACAACCTTCCACATAATAAGTAATTATGAAATAAGTCAAATATAATCAAGCATGAGTATAGCACATATGTTGTTCCAAGCATAATGAGCACTTTATGTTGTTTAAAGCTCTTGTAGGCATTGATTTACCTCGTACATAGCAAGTTAAAAAACTCACCAAATAGTATCAAAATTGAAAATATAGCAATTATTCATAACCATGATCTCACTACGGCTGCATTATTATGCCATGCCAACTAGTTCCAACCATAATCTGAATAATAACTCATATTTAAGTTTCAGTTTCAACTCATGTTTTGTTTCACTTTCAACTCATATTTCACCTCAACCAAATTTTGTTTCAGTTTCACATACAAGTAAAAAAGTTTCATCTTCTCTGTGCGATTTTTTTTCTCCCAGCTTCAGGTAAACAAAATGCGAAAAACTCATCAAATAGAATCAGGATTTAGTATACCACTTATTCAGATGTATGATCTCACTACGGCTGCATTAATATGCCATGCCAACTAGTTGCAACCATAATCTGAATAAATAAAACCTCTGAAAAGATGTCCCTGAGAGTATATGTCTCTAACCTCAAAATTACCAAATTACCAAATTACCCCTTCATTTGCAACGGAGGAATATATGTCTCTAACCGAAAAAATAACCAAATTTGCAACAGAGGAGTACGAACTCTTGTAAATCCGAACTGTTCGTACAAATGCTTGTAAAATATAAACACAAAAGTGCACAAACATAAGAAGCAACAAAGTGCCTACAACTGCTTGTAAATTCTAGATTGTCATCACTGCCTATACCAAAATGCAATAAAGTAAGCAGTTAAATTTTTAAAAAATGAATAGTCAGAATCAAACACTTCCCTGGATTGATATCAAGAAATATATCTATAGTTGGAATCAAGCCATGAAGAAAGACTCAGTGAAGCTCAACGCTTCCTACAAATTCAAACAAAACATTCGATCTCTCTTAAAAAATTACCTCATTCCTACAAATTGAAGCAGAATAAAGAACAACGGAACAAAAAAAATAAAAATTTATACCTGATCAAAACCCTAGGGTTTCCATAGCGGCGAAGACGATTGGAGATAGTAGGGGGCGGTCGGAGGTAGGGTTTTGATCTATTTTGGAGCCAACAGCAAGCACAGGAGTTCGCAAGCTCAGTTCACACACAGAGATTTGCAACCGAAGGCGACCCATCTAGAAATCGATGGAGCTACTTGGAAGAGTTAGGGTTTCGAGAAGAGAGAGAGATGGGGATCGATTTCGATCTGAGAATCGAGGAGAACACATGAGTTCGCATGAAGAAATCGCACAGAGAAGATTAGGGTTTTGGTCGCTCTGAGAGAGAGAAGGGGATTCATTTGATTTGGGTCTGAGATCTCAACAGCGTAAAGGGGTAATCTGAGAAAGAGTGCGAATTCCATCACAGCCATCGGATGGAGCCCTTTGAATCCAACGGCAAACACAGGAGTTCGTAAGCTGAGTTCGCACAGAGGAGTTCGCAATCGAAGGCGACCCTATATATATATATATATATATATATATATATATATATATATATATATATATATATTTGGACATGAACAAGAATTGGTAAAAAAAAGTTACAAGTCTCGATAAGAGGGCTTAACAGCACCTTTCGTAGTCTATCTGTGTCGATAAGCACAATATATATAGGCATGAACAAGAATTGGTAAAAAAAGTTACAAGTCTTGATAAGAGGGCTTAACAGCACCTTTCACAGTCTATCTGTGTCGATAAGCACAATATATATATATATATATATATATATATATATATATATATATATATATATATATATATATATATATATATACTAGATTTGCCTATGGGCATGTGCCCACGACACGTCTTTAGAACAATGCACGCGACACGTCTTTAGAACAATGCAGCATATGAAAAGCCCTGTAAATAGTAAAATATAAGGAATCATGTTTGACTAACAAATCACATCGGTATCAACATTTATATGCAATAACACAAGGCTAGAAAACTCCACTATAAGTTATATACAAATAATTAGAATGTTATAAAACAATCACATAGGTATCTTAAAAAACTTTTTTTTATATCATACGGATAGAGCCATCAAGGCTTCAGTCAACACATCCATGTAGAATCTAAAATTTGAAAATCTGAAAAAATAATTTGAAAAATCAGCTAAGCATAAAAAATATGAAAAAATCCAGAAATTTACAAACTAGAAATTTGAAAATCTAAATTTCTCTCTCTCTGTGTGTGTATGTGGGAGAGAGAGTGAGTGAAATCTAAAAAAGTGAAGGGAAGAGCGAGAGATAATAATAAAGTAAGACGGATTGAAGATTTAGAGGAAAAACTTTTTGGAGAAAATTGTCTTTTGGGAGGGCGAATGTGAGTCCTGTATGTATATATATCACACCTCCACTGTCACCTTTCATCATCCCCTTCTTCAACTCTAGCTCTCCAACCCACAACTCTACTAAACGTCACTACTACACCATCACACCCGTGCTCCTCCTTCCTCCTCCTCAATAGCAACTCCGACCACCACCATTGCCACACCATTCCGACCAAGCCCCCCCCCCCCCCCCCCCCCGTCTCCATGTCTTCAAACCTCCAATACACCATACTACCACACCATGCACCTCATCTCCTATGGCCTTCTTCTTCTTCTTCTACGCTTGCAGGAAGCGTCAAACGAAATGGAGCACAACGACGAGTTGCATAGTTTCTATGTGCACGAGGAATTGGCAACTTGAGCACGACCAAGGCCCTCCCCGCCCCCCCCCCCCCCCCCCCCCCCCCCCCCCCCGCCGTCTCCATGTTTTCAAACCTCCAATACACCATACTACCACACCATGCACCTCATCTCCTATGGCCTTCTTCTTCTTCTTCTACGCTTGCAGGAAGCGTCAAACGAAATGGAGCACAACGACGAGTTGCATAGTTTCTTTGTGCACGAGGAATTGGCAACTTGAGCCTATCGAAATGATTAGGTGGGTGTTTCTTAAACTTTCTGATTTATTTTGTAGTAACATGCTAGAGAATCTTTACAAATTAAATATTCAAGTTTAGATTATGTGTTGATTGTTGTTAGATTATGTGTTGTTAATTAATTATGTAAAATTATGATATGAATAACTTGGAAACATTTTGATAGTTTCGGCCCGGTAAATTGTCTAACTTTGTATTGAGGTTCTGGCCCAGTTTTGGAAACCAAAGTTAGTTTTTTATATATGCATCTTATAGCCCTTCGAGTTTAAAATCCTGAAATTCTTGCGGTTTTGTAAACTGATGTATAGATTGGGAGTTATTGAAGTTTTAGCATTGTAACGTCTAAATTTTTAGAAAACTGTCTGTGCACGAACCCGTAAAGAACAGACTTTACGCATATTTTAAATTAATTTATAATTTATCGAGTGAGTAGGCGTTGAATCCGGTAGAGAGTCTACTTTCTAGAATATTTGACGGAATCAGACTTTCTCTTTCATAGAAGCGGAAAAGTGACTTTTAGTGCAAATTGGTACTGCTGTGTAGAATTACATTGTTATGTTTTTAGAGTTGTTGTTCTGAGTTTTGATCTCACTTCCGAAAATTATTTCTCCCAAAATGTATGGAATTGGAGCTGAAATCTTTATAGGAGAATCTAGTATATGTTGATGCTATGTTCACAAAATTTCATGGGGTTTGGATATCGTATAGTATTTTAAATAAATTTGGACTTAGGACTGGTTGTCAATTTTGTCTAGTTTCTAGAAATTTGTACACTTTCCGGTGTTTGATCATTTTAACCCCTTATATGTAGTATTTTAAGGAAACTCCAAACTAAGAATTTGAAGTAGATTCATTAATCTTTCTTTCGAGTCTAAGAAATCTAATTTCCAAGGAGGGTGTGATTTTTTGTGATTTTTATAAGTAGCCAGAGCTGTAATTTTTGAATTCCAAACTTACTGATTTGCAAATTGATTTAGACGGATTAATTGTGGTTAAATTTGATGTTCTTAAATACAATATTGTAGTAGACTCATTTAGGTTTCATATGCAACCAAGAAATCAATTTTTCTGATAAGTATTGGAATTTATATAATTTTTGTAAGATCGTTGTGTTTCTGTCCAAAAATAGTTGACATTCAAATAGTGGATTCTATATATGGGACTGGAAATGATTGTGACTTAGGTGATGCCCGAGTCTAGCAAGAGATTGAGAACTCCGAGGTGGAGTGGAATAGGGTCGGTATGACCAATATTCTAGTTTATGTGAAATGTAAAGTTCGGAATATGAATTTTTAAGTCTATATTATATTTTACATCATTTAGACTAAAATCAACAAAGAAGTGCAAAATTCCGATATATCGAATTCAACTCTCAATTCGTCTACTACAACTCCTCCAACAAAGAAGCTCTAATTTTTTTTCTCTTTCAACGACTACCGGACGGACCGAACTTCTACTTCTACTTTTATTTTCTCCCTCATTCCTATATTTACCGATTATCCGCGATGTACGGTATTAAAATTTCACAACCTTCCTATTGTCTTGATTTTTTTTTTGTGGTTATAAATTTTTGTATCATATTTGTTTGTTGGTTTTTTGCTTTTCTCTCTCAACTCTCCTATTATTTTTTAGATTTTATTTTTAACATATACCTCCAACATTATTTTTTATTATTTCACATACACTAGTAAAACACTAGAAATCATTTTTTTTATCACATACATTATTTACTATTACTATGTTTATATCACGAGGTAGTGGCCGTAACCAAAGTGGACAAGATTCAACCGGTACTTCACGTCGGCCTCCAATAGTCCCACAATTTGAACCCGAATTTACACATAATCTTATGGTAGGAACTCATGATATCCCTACACATGAAATAGAATAAGAAATGCATGATGTTGACACACAAACACAATAAACCGAACCCACTAGTAGTAGAAAAACTAGGGGGGAAACAAGTGATTGGGACAAATTTTATGACTATATCCCCGATGAGAATAATCCTGGTGTAGGACATAAGATGTGTAAAAATTATGACAATAGTTACAAATGAAAGAAGGGTGAGGGAAACGGGTACAATTAAACGACACATTTTAATTGTACACAAAGAATTAGTACAAGACCAACAAAGCCAACAAAAAATCATCCCTGGGACCAGATAAATAGATAGCCAATCGTATGATCCCGAACTTGTTCGTCGGGAAATGACTTGACTATTTATTAAGGAAGAGCTACCATTTTCAACCAAAATGCACTAAATCCACATTTTTGAAGAATCCCTACAAACACATTAAAATTCGATTATTTTAAACTTTACAACGAAATGAGAGATAGTTTAATTGCACTCTTGTTTTCTTTAACTTGTAGGGTATCGTTAACTTCCGATTGTTGGAAAGGTTGTAATGATATTCTGATGATGGGCTTAACTTGTCATTGGATAGATAGTGATTGAATGATTCAAAAGAGAATCATCTTACTTGCGGCTTTACCATATCCCCATAGTGGTTTAGTTATTACACATCGTATTTTAGAAGTTTGTGATATCTTTCATATTCGTGATAAAAATTTTACTATTAGTTTTGATAATGCATCTAACAACAATGCTTCAATTAGTACATTAAAAACACAATCACATCCTCCATGTTTAGAAATTTTTCATATTAGATGTGCGTGTCATATTTTAAATTTATGTGTACAAGATGCATTGAAAGTACCCGATCTATATATAACTTCAATTAGAAATTGTGTAAATTTTATTGCTTTGAGTTGTCCTATGCTTCAAGAATTTAAAAGATGGTGTAAAGCTAGGGGAATACATTTTAGAAAATTTTAGATGTTAAACACCGATGGAACTCTACTTTCGATTTACTTAATGTTGTAATTCAATGCAAAGATATTATAAACGATTTTTGTCTTGCAAAAAAAATGAAAATTTTCAAATGACTCTCGAATCATGGTATTTTTCCGAATCTTTATTACAATTTTTGGAACCTTTTAAATTGCAACTGTGAAGTTTTCTACATCTTATGATTCTACTTTTAGTAGTATTTTTATTTCAATCATTACTATCATGCAAAATTTTCAAGATATGATTTCGGACGAATACATTAGTCATATTGTTGATCCCACTTATAATTTTTTTTGAAGTATTTTAATCCTCCTCCTATGTTGTATTGTATTTCTACTGTTATGGGTCCTCGTATCAAATTAGCGGGTATGAAGAGTTTGATTGAAATATTTTTTACTTTATTTAGAGATGATTCCGAATATGATTGTAATGAATTTTTAGCTAGCTTTGGATCGACATTAAATAACTTGCATGATTATTAGATAGAACTTTTGCATCTAGTAGTACAACTAGCATAGTTACTTCTTCTTCTTCTACTTCTAGAGGTAAAGGTAAGAGTACATTAGAAGATGCAACTTTTAATTTACTTGCTCGTATTCAATCAAAAAAACCTAGGACTAATACACCTAATGAATTAAATTGGTATAATCAACAAGATAGTGAGAGTTCTAGTGCTAAGATTGAAGTGCTACAATGGTGGAACGAACATGAAAATCTTTTTTCTATTATTTTACATATGGCTAGAGATCTACTAACTTCTCCTGTCTCCACATTTGCTTCAGAAAGTACTTTTTCTACAAGTGGCAGAGTTCTAACAGATTTTAGAACTCGCTTGAAGCCGAATACGTTGGAGATGCTCGTCTGCACTGAAGATTGGATGAAGGTGGAAGACAAGACGTAAAGAAAAAAGCGACATCTACATCAACAAGCGGTAGCAACTCGCCTGAAGTCCAACAACACGATTAGTAAACAAAAAACTTGTATTTTCATGTAAAAAACTTGTAAACAATTCATAGTAGTTGTAATTTTTTTTGAAAGTCAAGTTTTAGACTGCAAGCTAAACTCATGGGTTCCTATTAGAATTTAACCAAACTACTACAATCATATAACTTAAACATGCATGGATTCTTTTGAATCTAAAACGACCATACAACTCAAGCATAGATTCTTTTAAATCTAGAACACTACACATCTCAAACATGGGTTCTTTACTAGAACTACTACAATAACACAAGCATGCGTTCTTTACTTAGAACAACTACAATAACACAAGCATGCGTCCTTTACTTAGAACGACTACAAAACATAAGCATGGGTTCTTTACTAGAATAATTACAATGACCCAAGCATGGGTTTCTTTCTACAACTCAAGCATGAATACAATTTAAGCATGGTTTTCTTTCTACAACAACTCAAGCATGGTTTTTTTCTACAACTCAAGCATGAATACAATTTTAAGCATGGGTTTCTTTCTACAAAAACTCAAGCATGGGTTTCTTTCTACAAAAACTCAAGCATAGGTTTCTTTCTACAACAACTCAAGCATGGTTTCTTTCTACAGTTCAAGCATGAATACAATTTTAAGCATAGGTTTCTTTCTACAACAACTCAAGCATGGTATACTACTTAAGCATGGGTTTCTTTACTACATCAGTCAACAACAACTCAAGCATGGTATACAACTTAACATGGGTTTCTTTCTACAACAACTCAAGCATGGTTTCTTTCTACAACTCAAGCATGAATACAATTTAAGCGTGTGTTTCCTTCTACAACAACTCAAGTATGGTTTCTTTCTACAATTCAAGCATGAATACAATTTTAAGCATGGGTTTCTTTCTACAACAACTCAAGCATGGTTTCTTTCTACAATTCAAGCATGAATACAATTTAAACGTGCATGTTTTCTTTACTGCATCTCAAGTAAGATGGGTTTCTTTACTACAACAATTTAATTATGGTTCCTTTACTACATCTTAAGCATGATGGGTTTCTTTATTACAACAATTTAAGCATGGTGGTAAGCTCATAAAGACTAAAGAATTTATCTAGATTATTACAAAACTACTTCTTGTATGAATTACAACTCCTACTTATTACAAAAATCTATATTTATCCAATCTACAAGTCCTACATAATACAAAGACTACATTTATTTAGTCTACAAATTTCTACATACTACAAACCCACTTTTCTTCAATCCTACAAGTTCCTACATACAATAAGAGCAACTTTTTATGAACTAGGGTTAGTGAAGATTGATTTCCTAACAAAGTAGATAGCAACAAACAACAAAAGATTTATCTTTAAAAAAATAGCTAGATGAGTCTACAACCCCAAGAATAGGTAAGTATTCTTACTACACTAATCTTTATATGCACATAGTTATAGTCCAAATCATAGTTTGAGTTCAAACAAGACAACCATAATAACAACAATAAACATAACAAGGTTAAAGGTTCAACCTTTATGTGTTTTATTTAAGTTCCACCATCCATCTTTTTCATGGGATCATTTTGATCTCTACAACCACCTTATGCATAATAATTAGTCCAGGTCATTTTCAGAACACACACACAACAAAAGTGGACAAGAATCCACACAAATAAAATAGAGAAAACCTCATCTTGATTTTCAACCGTTCTTATGCACAAATCTTTGTCCAAGTAGTTCAAAAATAATTATCATAACAACAATAAGCATAGCAATGTTCAAGATTCTATCTTTATGTGATTTTGTTGAGTTCTACCATTCCTTCTTTTTCATGGGATCATTTTGATCCCTACAATCATGCTTATGCTTAGGAATTTAGTCCAAGTTATTTAGGACCACACATACACAGCAACACATCATAAAGATGGGTTCTTTTTAACCTATCACCATTTATATGCTTAGAAATCAGTCCAAGTGGTTATAGAACATACACATACAACATCTACCATCATAAAGATGAGTTCTTTTTATCCTACAACAAACAACCATCAAAGATGGGTTCTTTTTTTTCACATACAACTAAAACTAACCCTAAAGATGGGTTATTTCTTCACATAAATAACTAATAAAAGAACAAGCAATTTAAATTAGAAGTAGAGAATCCCCACCTTTTGATTCTTGTAGGAAGGACTAGCTAGCAAAACCTTCTCCTTCCTCCTTTGCTTCTACTACAAAAACCTCTAATGAAGAACACTCCTATGAAAAACTCCCAAATGAAGAACACTTAAGGTTTCCTTCTCTTTCTTTTCCTCCCCTTTTTTTCTTGTAAAATGAGACAAAGAGTGAAGGGGAGGGGTTTTTATTGGACAAAAGAGAGGTGGAGAGTGCAAAATGCACCATGGTTTTATGCAAAAAGCCCCTTGGGCAAGGTTTGGTCGGCCAAGGGATGGATGAGGTGGAGGGGTGAGGTGGAGGAGATTGTTCTAGTAGGAAACACCTATTAGTTCTTATGTATCCCAAATTAATCTTAACACTAGGTTTAAGCCTCCAAACAAATCCTAGCCCTCCAATTTTGATTAATCATGACAAAAATAAGATTTTTTTGTCCAAGATACATACTACATGATTCGTACAAACGTACGAAATCGGTACAATACGCATACATATGTATATATATATATACCGATAATTTCCGTTTGTAAAACCGCATAATCGGTATAAAAATAAATTAATTCTAAAAATAATAAAAAAATAAATTTTATTATCAACCCGGAAGATTCCAGTACCAATTTGATACAATACAGATGTATACAGACAAGTATATACACATAGATAATGTTTATTAACAAAACCGGGTGATATCCACCAAAAATATTTCAATTCTAAAAATAATAATAAAATAATAATAAAATAATTATTTTAAATACATGTCCGGGATTTTCCAGACATTTTCTCAAAAATACGTTTTTCTAGATTTTGCACAAGTACACAAAACTGATTCATTACATATATATACACTAGGTATGCCCGTAGGCACGTGCCTACGACACGTATTCGGAACTGCATATAAATTTATTTGGAGTTATTTGGTTGTGTGAACTACATATAAATTTATGCATTATACATGCTAAGATCAAAAGTCATTCACTATACCTCTTTAACAATTATTCGTTAAATTGTTTCAGTTTTTTAGTTATTTCATCTTTATTGCTCTTAAATTTCTCAATATTGACTTATGTAATTCTCCAAAAACCTAGCTATTTTTCATGAAATGTGAGCACATCCATTGAAAATATGCATCATGACAGGAAAAAGAAAATTATGAGTGTAAACAAATACAACCACCTTTATAATACAATCATCTTCTCTATGCAGTCTTCCTTTGAAATTTTATTGTTTCCTAATTGTTTTATAATACAATCACCTTTATGACACGTCATCGTGAAGAATGATTAATTAATTAAGTTGTTTAGTAAAAATTTCGACAATCTCCCCTAAAATTTTACAGGCAGTTAATATTAACTTTGACGTAATAGATTTTGTTTGCTCTAAAATTTAGGCAAGATATAAAATAGTCTCCTCTAAAATTTTCCTATTAGTCAAGATACCAAATAAAAACCAAGATTTTGTTTGAAAATGCAATATATTTTTAGGATTGTAGCAAAAAATTTGACAGAATTTCCCTTCAAATATTACCCATTTTAGAGCAATTCCTTACGGAATTCTGCTCATAATTAAAAAATTAACATCACAGGTAGTAAATATGAATCCTCCCCAGGCCAATTCAAGCAGCATCACACCTGCATCATATATATAGGGCCTTGGGGGGAATAATCTTCATATGACTAAAGATACAAAATAAAAACCAAGATATCATTTAAAAACATAATAGATTTTAGGAAATTTAGTAAAAAATTTGACAGAGCCTCCCCTAAAATATTAGCCATTTTACAGCAATTCCTTACCGAATTCTGCTAACAATTAAAAATATAATATCACAAGCAATAAATATCAATCCTCCCTAGGCCAAACCAAGAAACATCACACAGGCATCATATATATATGGCTCTGGAGGAAAAAATCATAATATAATGCAAGATACAAAATAAAAACCAAAATTTTGTTTGAAAACGTAATGAATTTTTTGAAAAACCTTTCAAAAACCAAACACAGAACCCAATACTTCACAATTTTGCGGGTACGGGTATTAACATAACTATATTATATCATCATTATATACAGATACTTACATCATCTCCAAAAATGACAAAAAAATATTACAACTATTACAACTATTACATCTTCCACCATAATATACACCTACTAACCGAATGACAAAAAAAAAAATACAGGGTTGTAGGAAAACACAATGCTTCAAGACTTCAAAAATGGGACCAAACGGTGAACCTAAAAAAGTAAGAGTTTTGAAACAAATAGTAAGAGTTTACAACAATCAATTAAAACAATGAGAGTTTTAAAACAATAGTAAGAGTTTTGAAACCATTACCTTTCAAACAGGACAATGCTTTTTAACTCAATGGTTTGAACCCAACATGTTCTTCATCATCCTACCAAAAGTTAAACTGTCAATATGAATATAACGGTTCTGAGTGTAGTTGACAATTTGGGAAAAAAGAAGAAGCATTAAATTAGCGGCAATTAATGGCAAACTGCATTTCTAAGTTATTTTAATGCATGTTAGTTGGTTTCATGTTTAATATTTGTTATGTTTAATATTTTGTTGTCCACTTGCTAACCATATTTTATTACAGGGAAACACTGCTAACTATTGCAATTTGGAAGTTTAAAGAACTGAAAATTTGTTGGAGCCCATTGTTTTGGATGCATCTCTAATTCTTTGACATGGTTATGTTATTTTTGCAATTTGCAGAAAATGATGGGGTGATTGTGAATAAAAAGGGAGAAATGAAAGGTAAGACGATACACTTATTCTGTTTTAAGTGCATTATTGCAGAAACTTGCAAAAATACTATGTCACAATGTTCATCTTGTCAGTTGACAATAATTTTTACTTTATTTATTAAGATAGACATAGTCTCTTGATTTGAGAAATTAAAATACTAACTAATCAATGCTTGATACATGTTACTCACCTAACCTTTTTTTTATTAAGATATAGAATTGCGAATTTAAGATCTTTAGAGCTATTTCATTTTGTTTGTTAGAAGTGGATATATACAGACTGTAGCTTACATCATATGATCTTTTTTTTCCCCTTCTAAAGGATTAACTAAATAATTGGTAAATATTTCCAAATGCATATCTTATTTTTTTAGCTTATTCTGTTGAAATTGACCTCAGAATGATTATTAACTGGTTACTTGCTTTTTCATTGAATAGTCTCAGATCCATAAATTTAATGAGTTCTATTGGCTATGGTTGTAGGATCTGCTAGGCCCATTGAAAAAGAATGTGCTGACCTGTGACCAAGGATTGCTAGTGCTGCCAATGTCATTGTTTAACTATTGCTGCTGTTTCATGAATTATGGCCTTCTTTTCTTAATTTTGTGATCTCTAGACTTTTACAGTTTGTGTTAAGCTTGATTTTGGTTGTTATGAGGATTTAATTTTCTTAATAGATATAGTTGTCTGGGTTGGAGTTTAAATTTCAGTGTTTATTGATAATGATAATATGCTATCTTTATAATCGGAGTTCATGACATTCAGTCTCGCTATAATATGGAAGGATAATGTAAGTGTTGTGATTGTATTAACAGGAAGGAGAATTTATAGGGCATCAATAAATCTCAAGTGTATGAATAATGCAACCTTCTTTGTTACACTTGAAGTGAGCATACTTGATTGTATGAAATGTTAATTTGTTAATTTTCTTCTTGCACTTGAATGATCATGCAGAAAGACAGCTACTGGACATAACACTTACAGACCTAGGTAGGGTTTCTACCTTTAGGAAAGTTCCCATCCGTAATTAAATTTTGGTAGACATTTTTTGATTGTTGAAACTGATCTAAGGATTTCATTGACTAAAAGTGTTGTGGTGGCTAATGCGTCAAGCAAACCCATCAGCGTATGAAATTCATTCTTTTCAAATTTTCATGTACAACCAATGTTTTTGTTTCTAATTGCATTTTCATATTTGCTTATCTATATGTGCAACCAATGTTTTGGGATGTTTCCCGTAAATTGGGTCTAATTAGAAATGGGTTGGGTTTGAGTAAAGTAAACCCTGACCCATTCTATAATTTTAACTTAAACAGTTGGGTTTTGGGTCGAAAACCATGACTCCAATTCAACCCATTTACTTATTCAATAAAATTATTTGAGTCCTCAGTATTCAAATATATTGCATCCATGACTTAAAACTTTTACATAAAACCCACAAATTAACAATGCATAATTATAATCAGTTCTTCTCCCACATACCCCTTATCTATGCATAATTTTCGAATAGTAACAAATTGGGGAAGGAATGAAATCGATACCGAAACCAAGTTCTCAAACCTTTTTAAGGATGAGGTCCCAATTTCTAACCATTCTTTAGCTTAATTTACTGGCACGCCAGATCCTTACATGGACCCTAAGTTGAGCTTTAGTATACTCAAATGATTATCATTTTCTAGCTATGTGTCTTCTTTAAAATGTTGCATTTGTAAATAAATGTAAGATTTGCTATTCAAGCTCTCTTCTATTCCTTGTATTTTTCTCTTATCTGCAGTGCCACAATAGTCAGAAACTTAACGTCCTGTAGACATGCATCATGGTATGGAGGTTGGACTTAGCCTTTCGAAAGGACCTACTTTCCCCAGCCTAATTTAAATTATTAGAGGTTCTACGTTGAGAACAAAATTTGCACTCCAAAGATCAATTTATTGTACTTCAAAACCCAATGTACAACTAATGTTTTTGATTCAGAGCATTTGGGGACAAACTATCATACATGTAAATATGTGCTGTATTTATAACTTCATATTGAATATATACCCAGAATATGTGCATTTACACTGATCACAGTCAAATATGTGCATTTACAATATATGCAATATACTTTATACTGAAACATGCAATATACTTTAGCACAATCAATTATGCAATATTTATTAACTCAGAACATGTACTAAGATTGATGATTTCTAGTATAAGTGTTAGATGTTAATATATCCTTTTTAGCTTAGATCATCGGAAAACAATGTTTCGCATGTCTTGGATCTTTGCATTGTTTACTTTTGCAATAGAGATAGTTGGAAGGTTGTCGTTTGGCTAATATTTCAGTAAGATAGATATTATTTATCTCCCTTTTGTTCTCTAGAGAGAGAGAGAGCAGTCAATTACTCTACTTTAATAGGAATATAGGAGTTTACCAATCCCTCCTCTCTCCAAATAAAAAATATGAACCTTTGTTCTAATTGATGGTATCAGATATGTAGGCAATTTCTCTGTGAATTATATACAACTAATAGGCTTTTATGCCGAATCTTTGGGTAGGTTCATGATTCAATTTCATGCTCACTTTCTAACAGTTTAACACATTGCTTTTAGTTTTTTATTCCTAAACAGATACAACCTAAAAAATTTAACACACCACTAAAATAATTTAACACACTACCAACAAACAGTTTAACACACTACTAAAAAATTTACTATCTGCAACCTTAAACAGATACAATCCTAAAATTAGATGCAAAATTAGATGGAAAACAGTATCAATTTCGAATAACACTTACAATCCTAAAATCTGCGCTGAGGTGAAAGTTGGGTTGACGGAGCTACATAAAATATCAATCCTAAAATTAGATGCAAAACAGTATCAATCTAGGGAGGTCTGAGGTGACAATTCCTATTGAATGGTGTTAGATAAATTTATCGACATTCTCTCTTCTATTTCTCGTACTAATAAATAATCAGTGTTAGACTAACAAATTATCCCACTTTATGTTTTCTGTTTCTTGTACCCCATTGTTGAGTCAAACAAATGTATGATATTTACATATTAAATCATCTTCTCATAGCCCACAGAAATTAGCCTATTAATAAAGCGGAACAATAAAAAAAACAGAGTTTAATGTCAGTTGTACTATATAAAAATAGATCACTTACAGCAAGGTTAAAGATATCAAGTTCTTGGTGAGCACAATTCAGGTCGCCGGTTAGAATCACAGGCTTTGATTTCTCCAGTTCCTGCAAACATCATTGAAACAATGATCAACTTGCCACAGTGGCGAAGCCATGGCAGAAATATATAAGAGGAGCAAATAAGTAAAGGAAAAATAATCCACATTATTACATTAATAATGAATTATTACAGCTTGCGTTGACGGATCTTCACTGAAAAACAAAGCATTATCATAATATCATACATTGTTTTATTTTCAGTGTTGAAAATAATTCTCAAGTAATCAATAGTCACCTATCTATATATAAATATAGAAATTTGTCAAAATGAGTGCAGTTTTTTTTTGCTTTTACTGCCAAATATGGTGTAGTTTCTGATAAGTGTATATATGCTACCGAAACTTATTTCGTATCCATAGAATAGTTAAGACAGACTAATTAAACTATGCAAACTTCGATAATCTTATGCCACTGGCAGTGGTCTTTCGCTAGTTAAATTAAATAATACTATTTCTCTGAAGACCCATCATTGTCAGGAATGCTAAATAGTGAGAGAACATGCATGATCAAACACATTAACCATTATAACAACCAACATTTCAGCTGTATCAAAAGGTTTAAGTTATATCCAACAGTAATAAACCTTTTTCATAATCGCTAGGCTATCCTTGTTGATCAAATGGTACGTAGTTTTGTCCAAAACTGGGTGAAGGCTTATCTGCAAGCATCACAAAATATTCAGATAATAGAAATCTTGTATTTCTATTGTATATGTCATGTGAGTTCTTTCCAAAATACTTGATTACTCTGGTAATTCAAGAGTTTTTTACAAAAATGGTATGCATGTGAAATAAAATAGAAACCTTTCAGTAACAAACATAACAAAAATGGTATGCATATGGTTGTTTATGTACAGTATTATGACAAAATAAATAATGGTTGATTAAGAGTTTTTTTAGGGAGTCATGGTCTAACCAGATCAGCCTCTCTGAGGACCTCATGCATTGTAGCAGCTCTTTTCCATGTATCAGGTTGTTCACCATTAGCCTTCAGAAACTGCCCATATGCTGCAAGACATAGAAAGAGAAACACGATCACTTTAAGGCTAAGCTGTACACACATAAATTTTGAAGAGACGTGAGTAACAGGAAAAAGAAAGAGAAGAAAAGAAGAGAGAAGAATAGATGGACTTCGAGAACATGCCTGTAACAAACTTTTCTAGTCTGGTAGATTCACACAGATGATAGTAGATGAGGTTCATCTTGAAGCCTTCAATCTGTGAGGCCAAAAAAAAAAATTGAAGAGATAAAGTCGTTGCATTTACAGTTGAAGTCCAAAACTCTTCTAGCCTAATAAATTCAAGGTGTATAATCATTAATGTTTTACTTATGAGATGATACAACTTTTATGCCTGAACTTCTATTGAAACAATTTAACATATTTCTTGATCCTTTTGTACTATCTCCTACAAAAGATAAGAGCTTAAAGCAAAATTCCTTATATTTTGTTTGCCGCTTTTTCCCAAACTGGAATGACAAAAATACAAAAGAGAACTTCAAACTATATCATATATAATTAGACTAATGCATGATCATTCTTTGTATTTCATATCTCAGCCCATCCTTACTATATCATATATAAAGAGAACTTCAAACTCTAATGAATGCTAAATAGTGAGAGAACATGCATGATCAAACACATTAACCATTATAACAAAGGTATATACCTTGTAGAACGCCTTCCAATATCCCCACCCCAACTTGCATCCAAATATCACAACAATGAGATGTACTTATCGAGGCATATATTACAAAAGTTAAAGCAGGAGATATGTGGAAAAAACTTACTTTTCACATGCACCTTTCCTATATCGATCCGCTGGATATATCTTTCATCCAAGTATAAGCTATATCGATCCGCTGGATATATCTTTCATCAAATTCTTAGCAAAGATTACTATACAGTACAAAAGTTTAAAGAAGAAGAAAGCTTTCCCCGAAGTAACTTAATTTATCAGTCATGGAGCAGAAAGCTACATCATAAAGTGTGCTACACAAAATAAAAGCATGTAAATGTTTTCAGGATGAATTTACCTGAATGTCCAGCAAGAGCCGCAGTGTCCCTGATATTTTACGGGGCTCACTATTCCGGCCTCCCTCGAATCTTTCTGCAATGCCAAACACATCATCAAAAGATATGGTTTAGATTAAAAAGAACATAAATTAGACTAACTTCAGTTAGACTAACTTTCTCTCCATTATTTTAGCAAATACAAATTCAAATCATAGCAAACAATTAGTGATACTAATCCTTTTGATTAATACCAAACTGAAATTGGAAATGAGTTTGTTTAACAATAGGTTCACTAATGATTAATACCAAGTTAAACTGGAAAAAAATGAAAAATTTTAAACATCTCCCAAAACCATGAATAGCAATTTCTAACAATTTCTAGTTATCATAGCAATTTCTAGTTAATTAAGGTGGTTCCTAATAGGGCAGCATGGTGCACATAAAATCAAGCACTAAACTTGCAACTACAGTCTTGCTTAAAAATTAAAAAAGAGGCATTTTTGGGATTGTGCCAAAAAAAACAACCAACTGTCCTTAGCAAGTTAAACTCATAATGCTAACCCATCATGCTATGTGTGCTATTAACATAGGCTATTTATGGAATATCATTCCTACATAAATTTTGCCATGATGAATACATAATTTGCATCACGTAACAACAAACGTTTAGGTGGTTCTAAATATCTCCCTCCACCTAATCTATATGGCCACAAAGCAAGCTAAGAGAGCTCTAAGTTAAATCATAGAGGACTATGATTTAAATCTTGAAACGCACACTTCACCTAAATTGTTAGAATCGTACATGAGAAAGATCCCCTTTAGCTACCAAGTTAAGCATGAGCTCATTGCTATGATTCTATTTAATTATATATGTGCAATAACCTTTCCCCCCTATGAGTAATTCTTAACATTGCCTACAACAACACTATATATGCATGCCAAATATAGTGATTGAAATAGAAGCCTTATCAAAATTGTCTCTTACTCTTAATCTTGAAAATAGGATAAGATTATAAGTACCTCTGATTCATAAATCAAGCCAATAGTAGTACTTGATCCTTAAGTAGCTCTTGGGTATTTGTGGCAAAAATGGCTCCCTCACTCTACATTCAACAAAACAAAATCAACAAAATTCTAATTAACCAAAAAATAAGTTCAACTAGTTATAATTCAAGCCCAAACAAATTGAAAATTAGATCACAGAAAACCTATATGAAAACCACAAAAAAATGAAAGAAAAAAAAATAGAGATTATATGAAAACCACAAAAAAATGAAAGAAAAAAAAATAGAGATTGATGAACTCACTGATTCTCTGCTGCTTTGAGAAGGAACCACAGTCCATCTTGCGGCGCCCGCCGCCTCTCCGGCATCCCCACCACCAAGTGGGGCCCACCCATCACCCCTGCTGCCGGCGGTGGCACTGTGGCTGTGGTCGCTGCTGTCGACGGAAGGAGAAGCGGAGGAGAGGGGGGGCGCTGTCGTGGCTGGCGTCATGGAGGCAGGACGACGGGCGCTTGCGAGCAGGCGTCGGAGATGGTGGACGGCGGGAGCAACGGCGACGGGCGGCGCGACATCGGGAGGGGACACATGCCGAGAGGGGGTGGCGATGTGGCTGTGGTTGCTGCTGTCGACGGAAGGAGAAGAGGAGGAAAGGGCCGCGCTGTCGTGGCTGGCGTCGGAGACGGGGACACGGCAGGGGAGAAGGTCGAGAACCAGAGTAGGGGGAGAGATGAGAGAGAGGGAGACGGGGGGAGAGAGAGAGAGAGAGAGAGACAGTGAGAAAGAGAGAGAGAAGGGGATTTATTTTGGGAAAAGAGAGAGAGTGTGTGTGTTTTTGAATTTGTAGAGTTTGAAATTTGGGCGGGAAAATATGTTTTGTGAGAGTAGATCTGATCCATTGATTTGGGGATAGATTGAATGTGAGCCACTTGATAGCTTTCTTTGTGTTTTATTATATAGATACTAGTGTATATGTCTAGGTAACTTTTTAAATGAGAAAACCAAGTAATTTCAATAAAAATATTTTTATTTAAAAATAATAATTTATACAATATAATATCCGTCTAGGATATTACAGATGAGGTGCTGATAAGTAGCTCCGGCATTCTTTGACCCCGAACGACAAGATGCGGTATCACAATAAAGGTCTTGATTAGTAGTGAAAGTGGTCTGTGGAATGTCAGGTGGAACATTCTGATCTGATTGCACCCTGAGAAGGCATCCATAAAACTTAATAGTTCATGACTGGATGTGGTGTCGATCAAGGCATCAATGTTGGGAAGGGGAAACGGGTCTTTCGAGCATGCTTTGTTTAAGTCTGTAAAGTCGATACAAATTCTCCACTTACCAATTGCCCTCTTTACCATGACAATGTTTGCGAGCCATTCAGGGTAACTGACTTCTTGGATGAACTGGGCCGCTAGGAATTTATCTACTTCCTCTTTGATGGCTTGTTGTCAATCAGGGGCTAAATTTTCGACGTTTCTGCTGGACTGTCTTGGCTTCAGGGTTTACGCTGAGGCGGTGTATAAGTAATTCTTTTGAGATCCTGGGTATATCAGCAGCGGTCCAGGTGAATAGGTCTTGGTTCCCCCTAATACATTTGATGATTTCCTCCCTGACCTGGTGGGGGAGGGCTTTGCATACTTGGAATGTTTTGGTCGGGTCCTCCCTAGAAAATGGGATTTCCTCTAGTTCATCCACTGGTTCAGAGATTGAAACACCCCTGCAAAATTGAGTTATGACAATTTTGCTTCACGTGTGTTACGCACATGTATTTTGTACCGTTACGGGTAATATCCATAATATATTTTAAAATAAATATCCTATGTATTTTGTATTTCGATTATTCATATACTTTTCTGTCTACTCAAAATTCATTTTTATCTTATTCTGAGCCAACTCAAATATTAATTTAATCTTTGTGTTTTTTTTGCGCATTGCACGTGCTTTCAATGCACGTGTCGATTATGTAAATTTTACCTTTACGTGAAATATCCGTAACATTATCAATATAAATATTTTACGTATTTTGTAATTTGATTGTTTATAAATATTTCTCTGTTGCTCAAATCCCTTTCGTATTTGAATATTTATTGATACGTGCGACGCACGTGTTGGTGATATTCTTTTTCAAAATAAAAATTTATGATGTGTGTATGTTTATTTTTATTTGTGCATAAAAAGTTTTATTATTAATTTAAACTAGCTTATTACATCTATATTAAAAAGAGTAACATATGTATTTAAATTAAATAAGAACTCCTAACAATTTGTATGCAGATTTTGTGCACACAACACACTTTTCAAAACCCGTGCACAACCCCACACAAATGTTGGCTGGCCATTTGATGGGGGGGGGGGGAGAAATTCTTTTTTTATGAGTTTAAGAAGTGGGTAACTTTTCTCCTTTATAATGCCTCCATCCACCAGCCAAGCCTTCATTTGTGTCCACTTCCCAACATTTGCTGTTGGCATTTTGGAGCATGAAATTTTTGGAGAGGCTAGGAGGTGATTATTTCTAGGAGTTGCTACTTGCTAATTGCATCAAGAAAAATATGGGTGTTCTCACTATCTTCTAATATTTTAGTAGATTGTACATGCTTAGCCATAACTTATGTAGAAGATAATTAAATTGTTATGTGGATGTGTGGGTGTTTTCATCATCTTCTAATATATTTGTAATTGTGCATGCTTAATTAGAAATATGTAGATATATAATGGAATTGGCATATGTATGTGAAGTAGTTATTCTAGAATTTTATTGTGCATGCTTAACTATAATTGTGCAGTTGATAATTTAATTGTTGTTTTTATGGTTTATACATTTCTATCTAAAGTAATGTAGTGGGAATTTCATATAACAAATTCGTGAAGTTGGTTATCTTTTATGCAATTTATTTATGTAATCACTCCTCAAAATTCTAGACATTTAGTGGGTATTTATTCATAAAATTCAAGTTATAAGACTGAGAAATTCATGCAATTTAGATAACAATCTCCACCCTTTTTAAGATAGATTGTTATATGTTAAATTCCATACAGATATACTCAATTGGAAGGAAAAATTATTCTCTGGAAATGTAAAAGATAATGCGTAGAAATTTGATATCGAAATTTCTAATGAACTCATGAAACAGAGAGTTGCATTAAAAGAGTTAGGATAGTAAGCTAATTAGAATTCGAGGCTTCACTGCCTGGCTAGCACGCAGGGTTTAGAGCTCTGGGTACGGTAACGTAGGTCGTGGGTTCGAGCCCTGTGAGGCTCTGTTTCTTTTCGAAATTTTTAATTCATTTATTTACCGTACGGGGAGAGTAATAAACACTTGTGAATTTTCTCTACACCAACAATGAGTTGGCATATTGGTTGTTGGGGGAGTTTGGGTTCTACTTGGTCTCAGGCCCGATTCCGAACAGAGCCAACTTTGTATCATTTTTTAAAAAACATTTTAAGTATTTTCTTGAAAGGAAAGGGTATATTTAATGTCGAGTATTATAAAAATATTTAACAAACATATATATGTAAATTTCAAGAGTATTTTGTGGGTAAATTAAGTTACTATTCAAGTAACTTTAAAAAGGAAATTGTGGAATTACTACAAGGTTGAAACATGATGTCCTTTATCTAGTTGTCATAAAATTTTTACAACGTATAAAATTGGATTTAAAATTTGGAATGTTAGTAAAGTGTACCTTATGAGGAATTAAGAGGTAATTAAAGGATGAATTTGGAATATTAAATATGTGATGTTTATAAGGGTTTTGATCAATCAGATTGTTATTAAATATTGTTGTAAGAAGTTGTTTATTTACATTGAGATAATGGATAAAAAAAATTAAATGATGTTTAATGAATGGAAAATCTTATGAAGAGGTTAGATTTAACCTACCTGATCTCTAAATTGATATGAGTGGATTCTAGAGACTGAGCGAGACCCGTAGTGACCGGCAATTTGTAATAAATGAAATTTGAGAAGTAGCCAGTGTGAGTTAACTTTCTCATTGAGAAGTAGCCAGTGTCGGCTAACAAATTCTCTTTGTGTTGATTTAAGTCCGATGGGGTAAGCTAGCTCTAGGTCGTAATGATTATAATTAAACCTAAGGACATGCACTAGATTGGGAATGTGATGAATTAAGGGTAAACATGAGTATGAGGGCCTCAGTTGGTCAGCGTTGTGAGATTGTCTCCCCAGAATTATCGAGATGTGATTGGGAGTGTCCCAAGCTCATCCACGGTGTGAGATTCATCTCTAGAATTATCGGGATCGAGGCGATGCTCATGGGGTGTTTGGTGACTATTGAGGTGCCATAGCTTGCAGGTGTGAGATTGGATCCCCGAAATTATCGAGATGTTTTTGGGAGTATCCCTAGCTCATCTACGGTGTGGGATTCATCTCCGAATTATCGGGGCGTGAGCCTAATACTCACAGAATATCTAAATCTTATGCTAGTCACGGGTGAAAATTTGCATAACGAGGGACTGAACCCTATAATGAGGAGTACGAAACCTATGTAGTATGGGATGCATAGAATCCGAACAGGTGTGCATTAATGTCATCGTAGTGTAAATGGCTACATTAGGCATTAAGTTCATATCATACACTGACATAATTAAGATAGTCACTTTTATGTTTTCTGCATTCAAGTTTGTGATTGTTAAGATGGTGAAATCGCTGTATTATAGCATTGTGTCAGTTGTATGCAACTGACGTGCCCACAATTTTCTAGTTGCAGGATTGGATTTGGCGTAGACTTGAAGTCGTTGTGATGGGTTGTCACAAGATTGAAGAGCTTTCATTATCATATGTTGTATTGTATTTATTTATGTAATTTTCCGCTGTGTATTGTGATAAACATTATTGAAATGAAAAGTTTTAAATTCCTTGTAAATTTGTATGAAGTTGAAGTGAAAGATCATGTTGTGCTACGAATTACCTATGTTTGGAATTTGGGGCATTATAGAGATTACTTGACTGCTCCCTTGGGGGAGTTCTAGTGCTTCGAGTGAAAGGACCGAACCTCCCATTGAAGTCATATAGCATTTTCGAGCGGTCTCTTGGCTTCCTATAACTTCTCCCACCCCTGACGAAGTTGGGAATTTCATTTTCATGTGAAAGGCCTAGGGTATGGTATGAAGTGCGGCTAAACCGGGCCGGCTAAAGATGGCATTATAAGCGGCTTTCACATCGACGACCATGAAGTCCATCAGCTATGTTCAGGTTGTCAGAGCTTTTCTAGCGGTCACATCAAGAGTGACTACTTCTTTGATTGTTATTGGCACTCCCAAGAACTCGTGGAGAGTGTATCCAGCGGGTTTTAGGCAATCTCGAGAGAGCTTGAGGCCTTCGAAGGCTTCTAGAAAGAGGATGTTGATAGAGCTACCATTGTCGACCAGGATCCGGCGCACTTCGTGGTTGACCATGCTGAGACTTATGTTGAGGGCATCACAGTGGGGGAGTTCAGACGCCTTCTAGATCCCTGTCTAAGAATGTCACCGGAATCCCAAGGCTTTTGGGCGGTGGAAAGTTCTATACCGAATTAAATTCTCGGATGAAGGCCTTTTTAGGGGAGTTTAACTCTCCCCCCATTGGAACTCCTTGGATAAGGTGGAGGATGGCCACAAGTTTGGAGTCTTAGGACGACAAGCCTTTCGGTTCGCTTGTTAGCTCCCTGATGTGGAGGAGGATCGGCTCTGTCCTTCCTGGCAAAATTTGCTAATTGTCCTTGATGAATGAAGGACTAAATCTCCTTCTTGAGGGCCAGAAAATCGTCCATGTCGTGGACGTGGTACCTGTAAAAGTGGCTCCACTTGTCTCTGTTCCTTCTCTTACCGAGGGTATTCATCTTTGGGGGTGGATGGATCATTCCTTCCTTGTCTACTTCCATGAGGACAGCCGAGATGTTAGCATTAAAGGGGGAGAAATTTTCGAAACTAGGAGGAGGGCGGCACCGGGATGTTGTTGTCTTTCTGGAGCTTCTTGGAACCTTCTTCATCCGCACCCTTCCATTTGTTCCCGGATGGGGCTCCTTCTGATCATGGGGATGCAGGGCCTCTTTAGCCCAGATATACTTCCCACTCCTCAGCAAGAATTTTGAGAAGTCTCGAGGAGGCTTCTTAGCGAGAGATGCATTTAGGTCGGCATGGTTGATGTGTCTGAACGTTGTAGAGGTTACTGATTGGTCGAGAGAGAAATAGACCGAGCTTCGACGGTAAAGTGCCGAACATAATCTCATAGGCGTTCACCTTTCCTTTGACTGAGGGCTAGTAAGGATGCACTTGTTTTTTCAGCTCGACGGCTGCTAACAAAGTCGGTGAGGAAGAGCTCTTCAAACTGGTCAAATGAGAAGATGGAGGCTAAGGATAAACAGGAGTACCATTCTCTCGCTGGCCCCTTCAATGTGCCTGGGAAGGTCTTGCAAAGAAGTGCGTCTGAGGCTTGATGCATCATCATGAGAGTTTTAAAAATCTCAATATAATCAGCCGGGTCAGACTCCACGTTGTAGGATTCAAAATCATACGGCTTGTAGGTTTCGAGGACATGAGCTTCCATGATGGTCGTGGAGAAGGGAGGTCTGCTCGGACTAAAGTTCTTGGTCTGTTGACCTTCTTTGGGGATGATCTTGCTAAGGTGCCTCTCCATCTCTCAAAGGCGGCGATGAACAGAGTCGTCCCTCTGGTCAGATCTAGTCGACCCTTGGGACTCTCCTTCATGAGTGGTGGCATGGAAAGGACTGTGTGCTTGTCGATCGTGATTTGGAGCAATGCTAAGGGCTCGCAGGATGTCATCTTTGAAATTTCGGAACTCTGCCTGGGTGACTGGTGTCCCTCCATCATGGTGAACCCTTGGTGCTGATCAGCTCACAGCGGTGTGGCTCCTTCGCTGTCAATAGGGATGAGACCCACTTCGCCCCCTTGGGGAGGCGGGCCTTTCCAGACCTAGCCTTTGAGCAGAACGTCTCCTCTAACTTCTCCAGTGTTCTGGATGAGGGACCTCGTCATAGGCTCGTATCTCATTTAAGCAGGTTCGGAGGTCAATCCCTTATTGACGGTTGACGATGATTTGACGGAGGTCACTTGACCCCTGAGGACCTTGCGAGGTCATCGAGTCGGTGGATGGATTGTGGATCGAGACATGGTCAGGGAGAGGATGTTGTTCTTGACGGCTTCGACGGGAGCCCCCCGGCACAACCCCTCTAGACATGGGGCGAGCCTGTTGGGGTGACAGTTGTTCAGGTTGAGGCTGCTGAACTTGTTGATCTTGTTGATGGGGGACATCCTGAAGTGGAGTGACTCTTCGGCTTGATGCCGCCGCCTTCCTTTTTTCCTTTGGAGGCATTGCTGAAAACTACTTTTACCGGTGAGTATGGTTGGATTGTTTTTCCTGATTCCCACAAACAACGCCAATCTGTTGCTACTAATTTTGGTGTGGGAGCAAACATCTGATTTGTGAATTCTTTTGGAACCAATCAAAGCTAACATTTTTACTACTTGCCGATATTGACAGTTCTCAATGCATTCTGCTGAGCTGCAAAAAGTTCGAAACACCGGGATTAATCCCGGCGACGAACGCTCTAACGCTCAAGTCAGAAATCTCAAAGATTATGAAAAGAGCTTTTGCGAAGAAAGATACTGATTGCCACTTAATGGTGAGGGTGGAGGGGTATTTATAGTCGCATTTGGAAATAGTTTAGAGATAATCATTTATCTCTTCTTCCTAGTGTTTTTAAAATAAAAGATAGAGTTTAAACTCCTTCATGATAGGAGATTTGGTTTAAACCGTCTCTTAAGGATAATCATGAACTTAAATAACTCTTTAACTTATCTGTGATTATTTATAATGGGCTGCCATCATAACCAGTGATGCAAATCCGTTTTGGGTTATTGGGCCTTGGGAAAAACTCAGTTCCCAGTTTTGGACCTGTTTGCAAGAGAAATTACCGTTATCCCCTGAGAACTTTGAGATTTGTGCCCAATTTGAACAGTGCCGGTTTGGTTCTATTTCTAGCCATATTGTTGGGATTGGGGTGTCAACAAACACTCTCTGGTCACAGCTAGAGCAATGAGGAAGTCGAAGTAGACGCGGCGAATAAATTGTGCAAGCAAGTAGATCCACCAAACTAACACAAACAAAACAACGATGACTTATCCCGGTTAGCTTTTGCTTAATCCAGGGGGAAAATATATGGAGATCTGATATTCAACTAGAAGAGATTACAAGGAGTTACTGATTCACTTGACACAAGGAATTAAACTCACCCACCAAGAACTATCTCTCTCACGAGTCCTCTCTTTACAATGGAGAAAAGAATCTATGAATTACTCCCTCTCATATTGGAGGAGTTTACAATATATATAGAAGAATAGAGAGAAACCCTATGTATAATCTTGATCTTCAGTCGTCCGATATAATCTGGAAAAGATGTAAAGAAACCGTACGATCTAACTTGGAGTTGAAGTTTGGGCTGAAACGACCTAACAAATCGAGGACCAAAACTGAACACAGCTGCGCGGACGGTCGACCGTCTACCAAGACTGGTCGACCGTACCACTCTCTGACTTCCCAGTACAAATAGCGGTCGGGGGGTGCAGTCGACTGTCACCCAGACCGGTCGACCGCAACTAGTTGCACCTGCTGCTGCTGCTGTTCTCCTTCTACTCACTTCGACGCTTCGACCTCCGTGCTTCATATTACCTTCTTTTAATCTGAAGAACGAGTATACAAGACACAATCCTAACAAACTTCACATTGGATTGCATACGAGTGCTATCACATGATGTGTTACTCATCTCCAAACTCTAACAAATTCCACTTGCAAAGGAAACTTAGAATAATAGCTTATTCTTTTAGTTGAATGACCTCTTCCCAATCTCACCGAATCTAGTGTAGCCCCTTAACGGCCCACCTCCGTAGATGTACTCATGAAGTTGCCAAACTCCGCACGAACTCCACCTACCCTTAGGCTTTCTCCACCTCTCGACGATATTCGAACGTCGTGGTCTCGTCTCGATGAATCTAGTTGCGGCAAACTAGCTGAGCTTGCAGCAATACCGGGAAAAGGAACAACACTTGTGCAAGTATTTCGAATTCCCCAAAGCTTGTATAGATTGTTTTGGCTTGGCCAACCATTCTCATACCTTTAATCACCTTACGACGATCTTAAAAAACAGATAGAACTCCACCTCGAGCTATGTACCTACAGCCCCGTGCATCAAGAGTTCACAAGGAAATCAGATTCCGTTTCAGCAGAGAAATATGCAAAACATCTCTTAAAGTGAACATGTGTAGACATGTCATCTTCAACTCAACTGTCCCCTCACCCACTACCTCACAAATCTCTCCAGTTCCTATTGTCACACAACGCCCCGTAGTAGACTTATAAGTAGAAAACAAATCCCTCTCGGAGCAAATATAAGAACTTCCTGAGTCAAGAAACCAACTAGAATCCACTTCTAAAGAATTTGAAATAAGAAGACACGAATCGCCTGAATCTGAGGCACTAACCACATTAGCGGTTGAACTCCCGTTCTTTGCGCTATCCTGATTATGCAATTTCAAACAGTTTTTCTTGATATGCGCTGGCCTCTTGCAATATCGGCAACGGATCGAATCCTTTTGCAAAGCACTTTGTCTTCCTCCCGAAGGACCATCCACTGCTAGACAACTTGTAGGAATAGACGATGTAGATTTATGGGTCTCCTTCCTAAGTTGATTTTCCTTCAATGCTTTGATTATACCATCTACCGAAATACTCTCCTTGGCAAATCTATCATGTAGCATGGTTGTGATCAAAGGCTCGTACGAATCCGACAATGAATATATCAGGTTGAAAGCTTTATCTTCCTCACACACATCTGGGTTGATCGCCTTAAGTTCAAATAATACCTTATTGAACTCTGTAATGTGGTCTTGGAGATCGGTACATTCCTTCATAGATAAACGGAACAACTTTCTCTTCTAATGCATCCGATCTAATAACGACGAACCAGAGTAGTCAGTCATGAGTCTTTTCCTACAGACTTGTCGCGTTAGTTTCTTCAAGAAATCTGCACTTGACCTCGTTCTGCCAAGGATAGTTGGATTAGACTTATGGCTCTTTCACAAATATCTTCCCAAACGTCATCCTTCGTATCAATTGGCTTTTCATTCTTCTTTACTGCTGACTGCAACCGTTCTTGAACAAGAACATCATACATGTCATTCTTCCAAAGATTGAAATTGATCTTACCATCAAACTGCTTGATCTTCAAAATACTATGACCTGTCATCTTAACCAAGGAACTCGGTAACCTGAAGTTTTGATACCAGTTGTTGGGATTGGTGCGTCAACAAACGCCCTCTGGTCGTAGCGGAACTAATTAGAGCAATGAGGAAGTCGAAGTAGACGAGGCGAATAAATTGTGCAAGCAAATAGATCCACCAAACTAACACGAACACAACAACGATGACTTATCCTAGTTAGCTTTTGCTTAATCCGGGGAGAAATATAGAGAGATCTGATATTCAACTAGAAGAGATTACAAGGAGTTACCGATTCACTTGACACAAGGAATTAAACTCACCCACCAAGAACTATCTCTCTCTCGAGCATCTCTTTGCAATGGAGTAAAGAATCTATGAAGTAATCCCTCTCATATTGGAGGAGTTTACAATATATATAGAAGAATAGAGAGAAACCCTAGGTCTAATCTTGAACCTCAGTCGTCCGATATAATCTGGAAAAGAAGTAACTGAATAGGAACCGTACAATCTAACTTGGAGTTGAAGATTGGGCTGAAACGACCTTACAAATCGAGGTCCAAAACTGAACACAGCGGCGCGGGCGGTCGACCGTCCACCAAGACCGGTTGACCGTACCACTCTCTGACTTCCCAGTACAAATAGCGGTCGGGGGGTGCCGTCGACTGTTACCCAGACCGGTCGACCGCAACTAGCTGCACCTGCTGCTGCTGCTGTTCTCCTTCTAGTCGCTTCGATGCTTCGACTTCCGTGCTTCATATTATCTTCTTTTAATCTAAACAACGAGTATACAAGACACAATTCTAACACATCGATTAGAAAGCTCAGTGACCTTGACTATCACATTCATTCGTGCAAAGTGCACATACCAAAAATTACAAAAAATCATACAAGAAACAAATAGAGAATTTGACAACTTGAAGAAGTAAAACAGTTGTCATGATGAACGAACCAACTTTAATTAGAGAGCATCATGGTCTTGAACTCTTCCAAATTAATCACTCCATCTCCATTCAAATCAAACTTGCAAATCATACCCTTGCACTCCTCCATACTCCTCCATTCACCCAACCGCCGAAGCGCCTTCCTAAGGCTCTTGGCCGTAATGCAACCCTCCCCTTCCATTTCATACACCTCGAAAGCCTCCTTCAAACTCCTCCCTCGCTCTTCCTCCTCTTTTGTATCCACTAGAGCCACAAAATCGTCAAACCCTAACAAACCATCGCCATCACTGTCAACTGACTGCACCAACTCCTCGGCCTCCTCTAACGACATCATCTCACCTACAACGTTGATACAACCTAGCAACTCCAAGGGGGAGATCTTCCCGTCTCCATTCTCGTCAAAGTAGTCAAAGACACAGTCGAACATTTTGGATTTAGAGGGCACAGAATGAACAACTGGAGCGTGTTGCGTGACTGAAGGAAGTGTAGGCTTCATGATCTTCTTCTGCACTGGAATCATCTTGAAGGATGATAGTTTACGTCGTATCCTGTAGAGTAATCCTTTGTTTTGATGAGAAGTGGTAGTAGTAGTACTAGAACTGGCATTTGCTAATTCAGTAGTAGCCATTGGTTTTGATAAGGGGAAGATATTGAAATTTGGGGTCTAAGCTTATGTGGTGTATATACATATATATATATAAGTATATAGATTTGGTTGAGGGTAGTTATGTCTGTTAAGAGAAGATTCATGGCAGTTTCAGAAGGGAAATTTAGGGACTTTTTTTTTGGGGAGTAATTAGAGACAAGTGTGAGCACAAGGCGCAGCTTTAAAAAGTCAAATGACCGACGCGCGCGGATTGCGTGAGCTCATGACGCAGCTATAAAAAGTAAATGACCGAATCGACATTGAGGACGCGGATTGATAGATGGATATATGCAGATGAGTCCTTAAGACTACATATATACTCAAAGAAAGAGAGAAGAATCATAGGGACTGAGAGGGACAGCTTCGGACGGCTAGGTATAAAGGAAATTCCTATTATATTATCGGATTATCCAAACAATGGAAGAAATTTTTGAATACCCATATTTTGTAAAGTTTATTACAGATTGGCACATTTCATGCATGTGTAATTAATAATTTATATGGAACTTGCAAAGGAAATAGAGATGGGTATGACTATATATATATATATATAATTAGAGAGGGTGTATTGGATGGCCGACACCATGGTTTCTTAGATCCTGCCAATGCTCCCAAATGCACCTTTTCATGGTGTTTGAGTTTACTAAAGATTAATTTTGTGTCATAAGAGAAACTTACCATAAGACTCCTTGTACCCTCAAATTAGAAAAAAAAAATGTATAATGTTATAATCACAACAAGTCTACAGGTTAGGTTACGTATATTTGCTCCCCTCATGTATAAAAGCGTAGAATATTAAGTTGTGAATTTCTTATTGTCAAAAGGACAAATGATAATAAACATGCATAAACGCATAAATGTTTCTAGGCAAAATAGTAGTACTAGATTTATTTTCATATGAAGATGTGTTAGCAACTTAGCAAAGGAAATGAAAACAAGAGGTAGAATAGGGTTGGCATTCAGGTTCGACCGGGCCGAGTCGGGTCGGACCCATCCGGGTTGAATGCTGACTTGGGTGGGTTCGGGTTGGGTCGGTGGGTTAACCGGGCCGGGCCGGATTCAAAATTGAAAATATTGACCCGGTCGACCCGCGAACCATTAGGGTCGAACCCATTTCGGGTCGGGCCGGATCGCGGGTTTGGCTGTTTTTTTTTTAAATATTTTTTAAAATTTATTTTTATTATATTTATAATACAAGTTCGCTTTTAATATATATATATATATATATATATATATATATATATATATATATATATATAATAAGTATAACTGTATAAAAGTGAAAAAAATCACATATTATTGATTATTTGTTTCTTTGCTGCTTGCTTCTTTGTTGAAAAAACCTGATTTAATTGAGATTGATTTGAGTAATAGTAGACTAGTAGTAGAGAGAGTAAGAGAGTAATGTGTGAAATTTTTTTGATTAAATTAAGGGGGGTATTTATAGGGGGAAATACCAAAAAAAAAAAAGACAAAAAAAAAACCACTGGCCAAACGGGTCCAAACCTACGGGTTGACGGGTGGGTTTGACTTGGTCAACATGGGGGGGGGGGGGGGGGTCGAGCCGGTTGAGTTCACGATTTTTCCGACCATGGATTCGACCCGGACCCGAACCCGAACCGAATTATAGCGGGCCAGGTTCGTGTGGGCGGGTAGCGGGCGGATCGCGCGTCAGCCCGGCCCTGTTGCCATCCTAAGTTAGAAAAATCACTACAGCAACATCATAATAAAAAAAAAAGGACATGGTTAAATTGATATTTACAACTACACTTTAGTGGTTAGCAAAAAATCAACAACTCTTCAAATCGGTGAATAACCAAAGGATTTTTCTTTACCAAATGACCCACTTTTTGAAAGTATTTATCAAACTGATCCACTTTGGAAACTATTTACCAAATTGACCTACTCGCTAGTTCAAATGAGCTAGCTATTTCAGATAGCGAGTGTAGTTGTATTCATTTTTCAGAAAAATTTTGAACATATAATTTTTATCTGAAATGTATATAACTACACTCGCTATCTGAGATAGCGAGTCTAGTTCAACTGACCTCGCTATCTCAGATAGCGAATGTAGTTGTACTTATTTTTTTGAAAAAAATTAAACATGAAAATGTATAGACCTACACTCTATCCGAGATAGCGAGTTCAGTTGAACTAGAATCTCTATCTCAGATAGGAAGTGTAGTTGTATATATTTTATGTTCAAAATTTTTCTGAAAAATGAGTACAACAACACTCACTTTCATTTGAACTAGACTCGCTATCTCAGATAGCTAGTAGAGTTGTATACATTTCATGTTCAAATTTTTTCTGAAAATTGAGTACAACTACACTCACTATCTGAGATAACGAGTCTAGTTGAAAAGAACTCACTATCTCAGATAGCGAGTGTTGTTGTATGCATTCCAGATAGAATTAATATAGAATCACTACAAGAAATTTGACATATACCAACGGACACCTGTAGTGACGGTCACTAAAACTGTGGGTATAGGCACCATATACCTACAGACGTGTAGTAAACTGTGGGTATAGATATCCTATAGCTTTAAGTTTTTGATCCGTAACTATAAGCTTTTAATCCATAACTATTATTTATTTTCTCCCTCTCTCACCAAACCCTATCTCCAAATCCCCCTCCTCCTGCCGCCGTGCCCCCCCTTCCCGCCGTCGTGCCCTCCTCCCCGCCGTCGTGCCGCCCCCAACCCAATTTCCTATCTCTCTCTCCCTCTCACCCAACCACTACACCTCCATCGTCATCGTCCCCCGCCCTCCGTCCCCCATCATCGTCCCCCGCCGTCACCCCTCCCCTAATCTCTCTCTCTCCCTCTCACAAACCACACCTCTTCCTCCTTCCCCACCTCTTCCTCCGCTGTCGTCTTCCATTGTCCGCCGTCACCGAGCTTTTCTGCAATTTGGGAAAAAGAATGGCTAGCTTGCAACCTTTTATTCTTGTCTAATAAAGAAGGTAGAGTGCTAAAACATTTGTATCTACATGTATGTTTTATTCTGTAGAAAATATAGTAATAAGAACAATATTGTAGATTTCAATTTGGTACTTTTTCATCATTTACTAATGCAGTAATTGAATACTTTGTTTCTTCCATCCTTCAGCATGACAAAGAAAATGTTGTAGAAGAAAAATTTACCGAAATGGATAGATTTACTTACAAGGTTGTTTCTTCAACTTCATCTTCTACTCTAGCATTGAGAAACAACACTGACCTCTTGGTCTGTAAAGCTGAATATTACCAACAATGTGGAAAATATCAAAAATGTTTTGAGCTCATTTCTGTGTATGTTTTAAAGCAAGTGTTCTATTAAGTGTAATAAATTTCTATTTCTTGATACTTATTGATGCTGTTTGTTTTTGGGGTGTGGGGGCAACAAGTGTGAGTTCTTGTAATTTGTTAAGTGGAAGCTGTAGTACTGGTGTCGGTCCGGCCGTAGGGAGTAAGCGCGGGGAGGTAGAGGCTGGGTGCTCGGCTCGGATCCTGTTGCTAGGCTCGGATTCTTGATGCTCGATTCGGTCTTCTGTACCTGCACACTACCTCGAAACATAGGGAGATGTCCCTATGACAGGCCCTCCGACGATCTAGTTAGTCACTGGAACAGAGACTGGGTAGCTAGGATTCAGGTGGAGAAAGATTGATTACCTTTCTCAGTGAGGAGGGGGTAGAGTATTTATAGGCAGAGGCAAATAGGTCTGGAATCCTCAATAGGCCGGGTCAGACCCGTCTGGCTGTGGGCCTGAGCTGGTTAAGGCCCGTTGAACTCCAGTTGACTATGATGATCATAGGGAGGAGGATCTAGAGGAGACCAGATGGCTCTGATTTGTGCAACTCTTTTATCCCACATCACAAGCTCCCCACTCCTGTAGGGCTGTGCAAGGTCAGTTGTGGAGGAGTAGTCTGGTCCCATGGAGAAGAGTGGAAGAAAGAGTTTCTTTAGCTGCACAAGGTCAGTTAGAGTCGGTGCCAAGCTGAACTGGGTTCAGACGGCCGAGCGTGAGGGTCTACTACCGAGTGTCGTCGACGAGGTCCTGATGACTCCTACCGTTGCCACGGTGGAATAGGGGCTGTTCGGATTGTCGAAGGTGGGAGAGGTCGCCGAGCTTGGATCGCCGTATTTGCGAGGAAGTTTCCCCTGTGCTTGAGAGGGCTGTCAAACATTTGAGCTTAGGAGGTAGGCGAGCGGAGGCGACCCCGAGCGACTTGGCTTGTGAAAGTCACCCCTGTGCTCGAGATTGTTGTTGAGCGTCGAGTCTTAGGGGGTTGGCGAGCGGAGGCGAGCCCAAGCGAGCTGGCTTGTGGAAGCTACCCCTGTGCTCGAAATTGCTGTCGAGCATCGAGGCTTAGGGGGTCAGCGAGCGGAGGAGAGCCCAAACGACTTGGTTTGTGGAAGCTACCCCTATGCTCGAGATTGATGTCGAGCGTCGAGGCTTAGGGGGTCGGCAAGCGGAGGAGAGCCCGAGCGACTTGGATTATGGAAGCTACCCCTGTGCTCGAGATTGTTGTCGAGCGTCGAGGCTTAGGGGGTCGGCGAGCAGAGGCGAGCCCAAGAGACTTGGTTTGTGGAAGCTACCATTGTGCTCGAGATTGCTGTCGAGCGTCGAGGCTTAGGGGGTTGGCGAGCGGAGGCGAGCCCAAGCAACTTGGTTAGTGGAAGCTGCCTTTGTGCTCAAGATTGCTTTCGAGCGTCGAGGCTAGTGACAGCATAGGTGGTCGGTGAGCGGAGGCGAGTCCAAGCGAGTTGGCTTAGGGAAGCTACCCCTATGCTCAAGATTGCTATCGAGCATCAAGGCTTAGGGGGTCGGCGAGCGGAGGAGAGCCCAAGCGACTTGGCTTGTGGAAGCTACCCATATGCTCGAGATTGCTGTCGAGCATCGAGGCATAAGGGGTCGGCGAGCGGAGGTGAGCCCAAGCAACTTGGGTTATGAAAGCTACCCCTGTGCTCGATATTGCTGTCGAGCGTCGAGGCTTAGGGCGTCGGCGAGCGGAGGAGAGCCCAAGCAACTTGTCTTGTGGAAGCTACCCCTGTGCACGAGATTGTTGTCGTGCGTTGAGGCTTAGGGGGTCGGCAGACGGAGGAAAGCCCAAGAGACTTGGCTTGTGAAAGCTACCCCTGTGCTCGAGATAGTTATCGAGTGTCGAGGCTTTGGGGGTCGGCGAGCGGAGGCGATCCCAAGCTACTTGGCATTTGGAAGCTGCCCCTGTGCTCGAGATAGCTATCGAGCATCGAGGCTGTAGGGGATCGACGAGTGGAGGCGAGCCCAAGGGCTTTGGCTTGTGGAAGCTACCTCTATGCTCAAGATTGCTGTCGAGTGTTGAGGCTTAGGGGGTCGGCAGACGGAGGTGAGCCCAGGAGACTTGGCTTGTGAAAGCTACCCATGTGCTCGAGATAGTTGTCGAGGGTCGACGCTTAGGGGGACGGCGAGAAGAGGCAAGCCCAAGCAACATGGCTTGTGGAAGCTACCCCTGTGCTCGAGATAGCTGTCGAGCGTCGAGGCTGTAAGGGGTCAACGAGCGGAAGGGAACCCAAGGGACTTGGCTTGTGAAAGCTACCCCTGTGCTCGAGATTGCTGTCGAGCATCGAGGCTTATGGGGTCTGCAGACGAAGGAGAGCCCAAGAGACTTGGCTTGTGAAAGCTACCTCTGTGCTCGAGATAGCTATCGATCGTCGAGGCTTAAAAGGGTCAGCAAGCGGAGGCGAGCCCAAGCGACTTGGCTTGTGGAAGCTACCCCTGTGCTCGAGATAGCTGTCGAGCGTCGAGGCTATAGGGGGTCGACGAGTGGAGGCGCGCCCAAGAGACTTGGCTCTCGAAAGCTACCCCTATCTTGAGATTGCTGTTGAGTGTCGATGCTTAGGGGGTCGGCAAACAGAGGTGAGCCCAAGAGACTTGGCTTGTGAAAGCTACCCTTGTGCTCGAGATAGCTGTCGAGCGTCGAGGCTTAGGGGTTTGGTGAGTGGAGGCGAACCCAAGCGACTTGTCTTATGGAAGCTACCCCTGTGGTCGAGATAGCTGTCGAGCATCAAGGCTGTAAGGGGTCAACGAGTGGAGGCAAGCCCAAGGGACTTGGATCGTGAAAGCTACCTCTGTGCTCTATATTGCTGTCGAGCGTCGAGGCATAGGGGGTAGGCGAGTGGAGGCAAGCTCAAGAGAGTTGGCTTGTGAAATCTACCCCTGTGCTCGAGATTGTTGTCGAGCGTCGAGGCTTAGGGAGTCGGCAGATACATGCGAGCCCAAGAGACTTGTCTTGTAAAATCTACCCCTGTGCTTGAGATAGCTGTCGAGCATCGAGGATTAGGTGGTCGGCGAGCAAAGGAGAGCCCGAGCAACTTGACTTGAGGAAGCTACCCCTATGCTTGAGATAGCTATTGAGCGTCGAGGCTGTAGGGGGTCGACAAGCGGAGGCGAGCCCAAGGGACTTGGCTCGTTAAATCTACCCCTGTGCTCGAGATTGCTGTCGAGCATCGAGGCTTTGGGGGTCGGCAGACGGAGGCGAGCCCAAGAGACTTGGCTTGTGAAAGCCACCCCTGTGCTCGAGATTGCTGTCGAGCGTCGAGGCTTAGGGGGTCGGCAAGCGGAGGCGAGCCCAAGAGAGTTGGCTTGTGAAAGCCACCCCTGTGCTCGAGATTGTTGTCGAGCGTCTTGGCTTAGGGGGTCGGCAAGCGGAGGCGAGCCCAAGCTACTTGGTTTGTGGAAGCTACCCCTGTGCTCAAGATTGCTGTCTAGCATTGAGGCTTAGGGGGTCGGCGAGCGGAGGAGAGCCTAAGCAACTTGGCTTGTGGAAGCTACCCTGTGCTCGAGATTGCTGTCGAGCGTCGAGGCTTAGGGGTTGGCGAGCAGAGGCGAGCCCAAGTGATTTGGTTTGTGGAAGCTACCCTTATGCTCGAGATTGCTGTCGAGCTTCGAGTCTAGTGACAGTGTAGGTGGTTGGATGGGAGGTTCAATTAGCTGTTATGGGAACTATTTTTTGCGAAAATCGAGGAGTTACAGTAACCGTTTTTCTCAACAATTGAGGAGTTACTGTAACTGATTTTTGCGAGAATCGAGAAGTTTTAATCCTCTATATGTACGCATCCCCCTCCCTTCTTCTCATTTCTCACTTTCACTCTCTCTCTCCAGAATCCAGAGCTTCTCTCTCTAGAAGTTTTTCGTCACCGTCGATGAGCTTTCCGGAGATCTTTCATTAAGCTTCACTCCGGTTTGTATTCTTAAACATGTCCAGGGCTCAGTCCGGATCCTTCGCCTTGACCCCCGACAGTGGTACACATGCCGGTTTAGCAGACTCCTCGACTTCTTGGGATATGGAAGAGGAAGTGCTGGCCGAGCAGCCGTTGCGCACCCACAAGCTGTTATTGGTCGAGAGCAGCGACTCGGAGGAAGAAGAGACCCCGTCGAAGCCATTGATGACGAAGATGAGGAGGGAGAATCTTCCGTAGGGTCCCCTACGGAGGGGATGAGAGGCGCCGAGGGTGCTCGGGAGAAGGGTGAACAGGGCGAGGGAAGGGGCTCCTCTTCGAGGGCCTCTGTCCTCGAGCCGCTATCGGCTCCGTCGCCTGAGAAGGCTCCTAAGGTGTGGTAGAATAAGATGAAGTGGACGATGCCTAGCAATCCGGATCGAACGGTAGCTCCCCAGAAGCTAGAAGTCTCATTCTTGCCTTAGCCGCGGTCAATTAGGCAGTACCCGGACGACGTCGAGGACTTGGTCCGTTATGGGGTACAACCCTCCTCGTCGAGCCGGGTCAAGATCAAGATGGACGGTACCCCCTCGGTTTTGAAATGGGAGGATCTGTCATTGATCCGTGCGAGCTACTTTATCGGGAGGGAGTTCAGGTTGATGGTGCCCAGCGCCGGCCTCCGGCCTACCGACCCTCTGGCGCACTGGTACTGTATCTACCCTGTGGACCCGTTCTCCTCGGGGCTGAGGCTGCCTATCCATCCCTTGATCCGCGAAGTTCTGAACTGGACCTCGCTATGCCCGATGCAGTTTGGGCCAAATTCGTGGAAGCAGATGGTGAGCATCATCTTTTTGTGCAAAGAGAGGAGAGTGCCGCTGAGGCTGAACATCTTCCGAGCTATGCTGGGGGTCAGCTCTTCTCGGGACTTCGAGGGGATTTACTATGTATCACCTCGGAGCGGGGGTAAGGTTGTGCACTATCATGCCCCGCTACCCAAAATACAGGAATACAAGCACGTAACGAAGGTCCAATGAATGATTATACATCATCCATAAGCTTTACCAGTCTAACTCAATAATGTACAATAGAAACAACCACGCAGGCAAAGAATATAATCACATAAACAATAATAAACTCAAAGATAATCATGAAATAAATTCACAAAATAATAATCCAACATCTGGGATAAACAAAACTACGGGTCATAAAGTCCAAGAATACAAGGTATGATGAAAAGAAATACAATAAGCAAGTAAGAAAAGATAGCTAAGAAGTCTAATGGTCCAGCTCCAATCTTCAGAGAGTTTGCTCACCAATTTATTTAGGGGGTGCTCCTTCGGTACCTGTTAATACTGGATCTAAAAAGAAGAAAAAGAGAGCCCTTAGAGCAAGTCGTGGACAACAAGTAGAGAAAACAGAGGATAAAGGAATGCATGAATATCAAAGAATAAGAACATGGTAAAAAACAAAGAGCAAAGCAAAGGCAAGAAAAATATTAAGGGTCTACAGTAAATCACGCATGTAATGCGGGATGTCAGGATCAGGTAGGAAATACAGGTTGTTAAGTATTTTATCAATCTATCTACTGCATCCCATACTACAGGTTCCACGCAACACACCGTGAACGTTTTAGACTGATGGTAAATTCTAGGTCTGTGTACTAGGCCTAGTAATCAGTATTTCATGTTCAGTATCAGTGTTTCTCGAGCAGTGTTTATCGGGCAATAGTTTATGGCCATCAGTATCGGTCAGTGCAGTTCAGGCAGTAGGGCCCGACCAAGTACAGTTTCCGATCGTTCACTACCTAGTCCACCCATGGTACCCCGACTTTTTATTAGTCATTCTAATCCTATGTGAGCATGCAAGAGGATGTCAATGTTGTTCATTACTATGTGTGTCTAATTCTATGCATTACAGGCATAGCATGAAGCAAACAAGTCATATCAACACACATCACATGATCAGGACAGCATGACCTTGGTGTACTAAAACATGGATACAACCACTACAAGATAGAAAAACTAAAACCGCCAGAAGATCTGGAAAGTATACTTCCACACGGTTCCAACGAGTATAATTAAGGTATAGGAACTAAGGTGAAAACTCTGTTCTAATCAGATTTTAAGTCCAGGCAGCATGTAGTAGGCTGTATTCTACTAATTGTTTCGGATCAGAGAACTCATTATTAAAATCTATATAAATTCTGGGTGATACCTATACATGTCTAGATCCAGCCTAAATTATTTCAAATTTTTCTTGTACTATTAACAGGGTCAAATAAAATAAACAACTGTAGAAATTGCATGAAATTATGGGTCTGAAATTACTAACACAGTTGCATTAAAGTGATGATAACTAATAGATGAAAAATTGTAATTTAAATCTAGGACTAGGAAAAAATTATTTAGACATCAAGGGCTATATTTTTTATTTAGTAAGTTCTTTCAAATTATGTCTCTAGCATGATCAAAAATCTATTTCAAAATGGAACATACAGCAGTCTAACAATTGTCTTAACATGAATAGGCAAATAATTAAATCATATGATCTATAAAGCATGCAAATTTGAAATCAAGTGAATCCTAGGTGTCAAGGTTCATGGTACATTGATTACAGTCATGGTGTCAATTCATCAATTAAAACCAAATTAGTACATTCATGTCCATTTCATCAAGCAGTTCTAAGTAAAAATCTAGTTATTTTAATTGTGCTCATGCATGAAACATTGGGGACTGGGTTAAAGATCAAAGAGATAGCACGAAGTTAAGAGTATGTCGGGTTAGGTCGTGTAAACCCTCGATAATCTTAACGGAATTGTCAAAAACAGATTTTTTTGATAACAAAATGGACGGATCTACTTGCATGAGATCAATTAATCTTGAACACAAACAATAAAAAGGGTTCAAGAAGAGACTTGCCTATTATTGCAGATTATAATTAAAATAGGAATAACGGGATCATAATCCCGGGCGAAATATCCAAAAACACGTGCGAAACCCATGCAAAGAAACCAACAGTAACTCACAGTAAACTCCACACCCGATCTGGACAGAACACAGAACAGCAACGAGATCAGATGTGCCAAGAACACATAATAGAAAATCGAACCAATGGGTGGCCTCCTTCACACTGGATTTGACCCAAACACCAAACAACCAAGTGGGATCGCCTGTGCCAAAACGCAGAACACCGAAAGCAGGCAATCAGCACCACTCCACAAAGCAGATCGGGGGCCAAAATAGCAAATGGTGAACCCAGATCCACCCCAACAAAACAGTAAACAGCGAAGGCGACGAATCACCCTTCTTTTTCTTCCTTCAGCAGAGAGAGAGAGAACGCGCGGGAGAACCTCGGCAACGCGACGCGACGACACTGTGGTGGAGGCTCGCAATGCTGGCAGGCGGCGACGTGCAACGGCGACTGGTCAGGAAGCGACGCAACGCCGACGGCCTCAAAGAAAGAGCGGAGCTCTATTTTCTACCCGAAATAGGGGAGACAGAACTGGCTTCGACGACGGCAATTGACGACGATGACGAGGAGACGGGCGGCGGTCGGAGGGCTTGGGCGAATGGGTTAATGATGAAGAACGAGAGAGGCGAAGGCTTGGTGGATGGGTTCGAGTGGGAGACTGGGCGAGGGACGGGGATAGAGAGATGATGGTGACGGTGACAATGAGGGTAGTGGTCGGATTGGAAGGTGATGGAGCAAAGGACGTGGAAGGGGATGGTTGTGGTCGGAGCATTGGAAATGGGTTGTGCGTTCGGTTGAAGGGAAATAGAGAGAGCAGGAGATGGAGAGGGTGAACAGGAGATGAAGAGGGTTGGGGAGTTAAAACAGTAATGGGGATTAGCGGCTGGGGTTAGGAAAAACTTAGGGTTAGGGTTTAGTTAATTAGAAGATTAGTATTTATAGGGAAAAGAGAGATTTTGGGTAAAGGGTAATGGGTATGGATCCAATAAGATAAAATACATTGCATACAATACAATTGATCAATACAAATCCGAATACAAGAAATAAGATATCTGAAAATATACAATTTGTATTACATAGATTATTTGAAACAATTTAAAACACAATTATTGGATAAAAAGGGATTTATTTTAAAAACCAATATTAGTAAGAATAGATAATCATAATACCCATAAGAATATAAATGATAACCATGTCAATAAAAATAATAATACCGGTAGTATTAAAATAGCAATAAATAACAACAACAACAACAACATTAGCAATTATCAAAATAATAACAGTATATAAAAATAGGGATTTATAGGAATAGTCCCAACAGTAGCAATATTTTGAGGGTTAAAACGCAATTTGTTGATCAATTAGAAATGGAAACAAGTTTATTCGAAATAATTAGAATTATTGTTTAAGAAAATGTTTTAACTAAGAACTCAAAACGAATTTAACAATAACAATTTTATAAATCTCAAAATACAGAAAAATACTCACGAAAATACGTATTTGCAGAAATAGGGGTTACAAATCCAACCCACCTTACAACAAAATTTCTTCCTCGAAATTTGCTTAGGCGGTACATAGGACAGGAAAAAACAAACTGGAGGTAACAAAAACAGGGGGTTTAAGGGAAAAGAACGAAGCAGTGGCAATACCAGAAAAAGAAGGGAGTGGATAACAATGAGGTCATATGGAGGACAAGAAAGAAGTAACCGGTATCAAGAATGAAAAAGAAGCAACGCAAGACTTGCAAGATAGCAAAGCAAAGAGATGAAGAAATAGATAGAGCTGGATTCAAAGTGAGATGGACAAGGAAGAGTTAGACCAAATAAATGAGTCAACGGATGAAGATGAATGCAAGGGGTAGAGGGAAACAAACAATGCAGGGAAGGAGAAATAATAGGAGAATCTTGGGACATGTGGGTTGTGGGCACACCACGCTTCCGCTGCGCTACTCCGATGGTGATGTTCCAAGTAACATACATGTTACTGTATGACACCAATCGATGAACCGAGCAGGAAGACAAGAATGAGACACCAGGATCAAAGAGAGTATGGGCTCAAGATAGATATAAGCAATAATGCAAAATGATATAAAGTTGAGCTTCAATTAAATAATCAAAAGATACAATACAAATCAAAACCAATGGCCTTAACAATAATAATAATAACAACAAACATCAATGATAATAATATCAACAATAATAGAATAATAATAACAATAATAAAAAGAATGATAACAGTAATAATAATAACACATATCAATAATAAAGATAATAATAACAATAATGTAAAAAAAAAATAAAAAATAATAACGATAATAAAAATAACAATAACAATGATAATAATAAAAATAGTAATATTAATAACAATAATATTAAAGACAATAACAACAATAATGATACAAGTAATAATAACCATGATAATAAAATAATAATAACAATAATAACAACAAAATAGTAACAGTAATCAAAATCATCATAATCATACCGGTAATAGTAATATAATAAAATAAAAATAAAAATACTAACAATACTGATAATAATGATAACAGAATAGAACTCAACACAATCATGAAAATAATGCAATAACAACAACAACAACAACAACAACAACAACAACAACAACAACAACAACAACAACAACAACAACAACAACAACAACAACAACAACAACAACAACAACAACAACAACAACAACAACAACAACAACAACAACAACAACAACAACAACAACAACAACAACAACAACAACAACAACAACAACAACAACAACAACAACAATGATAATATCAATAATAATAAAGTAACATAACAAGATTAGTAAAAATAATAACAATAAAGTTAATGAAAACAATAATAATAACAGCAATGACAATAATAATAATACCAATAATAATAATGAAAACAATAGCAATAATAAAAATAGCATTATAAAAGTAACATAACAAGATTAGTAAAAATAATAACAATAAAGTTAATGAAAACAATAATAATAACAGCAATGACAATAATAATAATACCAATAATAATAATGAAAACAATAGCAATAATAAAAATAGCATTATAAAACAAAGTAAGAATTTGGTTATCAACTCTATAAATAAATCAACTACACTAGTTCAAATTGTATGGAAACATAAAGTGTAATTGTATAAATAAATGTCATAAGGAAAATACTTCTTTACCATTAGTTTCATTATATAAGTAAAAAGTCTTGAAATATCAATTAGCAAATCAGTAGAAAATTTTGCATTCTTAACATCCAGTTGCATGTTTGCCTTCACGACATCAGGTTGCAGATTGTCGTCTGGATATTCGGTTGCACATTTTGCCTCCCCGATATCCAGTTGTAATTTGCCTCCATTGACATCGAGTTGCATATTTGCCATCTCGACATTAGGTTGCACCGAAATGGTGAAATGTATATAAAATTGAGCATGTTCGGGCTCAAAACAAAATAATAATAATAATTATAGTAACGATAAAAATAATAATACCAATAACAATAATAATATCAAAATATCAATACTAATAACAATAAGAATAACAATGATCATAATAATAATAATAACAATAATCGCAAAAATGATAATAATAATAATAATAACAATAATATTAAAATATTAACAACACTAGTAAAAATAATAATGCAAGACAAAATATAGTTTTGGGTTCAAATTTTTGTGTGTGTGAGAGTAATTCAATATTAATAAAATAATGGAAACAATAATTATAATAGCAATAGTAGTAAAAATAATAATAATAATACTAGCAATAATAATAAAAACAATAGCAATGATAATAATAGTAGTAATGATAGCATCATACGAAAAATAGGAATTTGTCTTATCAAAATAATCCAATAGAAATATATAGTCGATCAAAAATAAAAAAGTGAAGTTAAATACACCATTATTCGGAATAACATAATCTTTGTTGAAAAACATTTTTATAGGAGATCCAAAATAAATATAACAAATAATAAGCGAAATATAGAAAGTATTCGGGAAAACTAAATATAAAGAGAAAAATAGGTAGGAGAAAAATGAATCTATACCCAATAAAGATTCAACAAAAAGACAATTACAAGGGACGAAAGAAAATCAAAGAATTGAATATGAAGGAAGATGATCAAGAAGCAAAATCGGAATTGAAGAGAATATGGCAGGGAAGAAATAACTAACATGATACTCAATATTGAATTGACAAAAATATGATGAATGCAAGCTCAGAAGAATAAATGATGCAAGAACAGAATTGCACAAATAGCAAGATACCTGCAGTCCCACCTTCGGCATTTGCTGCTTCCTCTGCAATCTGGTTATGGGCCTGAACACATTCTCCAGCTTGTCTTCCACTGGAAGCTGATCCTCCAGTTGGTGCATTCCTCCTGCTCCTTAGGCAGTCCCGAACCTTGTGATCATTTGCTCCGCATACAAGACATCGACCGTTGGCTAGCCGGCAATCCTTGCGTGAGTGACCAATCTTGCGGCAAAAGTTGCATGTCGGGCCCTTCCTTCCATGGGTCTGTCCCATGATAGTGAAGGTATGATGCTGGTGAGCAAATATACTCAGTTGGGTGATCTGTGTGCTCTCCTGGGCTCTTTCCAGACTAGCTCTCATCAGCTCATTGTGCTCTCGCTGTGGCTCCATCATTCGTTGTATCGCCTGGAGGATGGCAGAATTCTCTGATGTTCCAGCCTTGGGCAGGGGAGTCGAAGAATCTTCATGAGCCATAGTCTGCAAAACATCCAGTTGGTAAGCACCGAGACATATGCGGGTAGATTGAAAAATGATAATCAATGCAAGGGACGGAAGGATACAAGGAATCAAAGGATTGAATGCAAAGGAGTCAGATGTGGATCGAATAGGATTAATATCCAGATTATATTAAAGTTATTACATGTTATGTGATCAACGTGGTGCACATATTATTGAGTTAACCTGGCTATAGCCAAGCTCGACTAATATACCAATCAAAGCTAAACCTCCGTAAAGATAGTCATGTTTGATTGATATATTACTCAACCCAGAGCTCTGATACCATTAAAAACCTGTCACGCCCCGCTACCCAAAATACCAGGAATACGAGTACGTAATGAAGGCCCAGCGAATGATTATACATCATCCATAAGCTGTACCAGTCTAACGCAACAATGTACAAGAGAAACAACCACGCAAGCAAAGAATATAATCACATAAACAACAAAATAAACTCAAAGATAATCATGAAATAAATTCACTAAATAATAATCCAATATTTGGGATAAAAAAAACTACGGGTCATAAGGCCCAAGAATACAAGGTATGATGAAAAGAAATACAATAAGCAAGTAAGAAAAGATAGCTAAGAAGTCTAATGGTCCAGCTCCAATCTTCAGAGAGTTTGCTCACCAATTTCTTCAGGGGTTGCTCCTTCGGTACCTATTAATACTGGATCTAAAAAGAAGATAAAAGAGCCCTTAGAGCAAGTCGTGGGCAGCAAGTAGAGAAAACAGAGGATAAAGGAAAGCATGAATATCAAAGAATAAGGACATGGTCAAAGACAAAGAGCAAAGCAAAGGTAGGAAAAATATCAAGGGTCTACAGTAAATCATGCATGTACTCGAACGTTTTAGACTGATGGTGAATTCTCGGTCTGTGTACTCGACCTAGTAATTAGTATTTCATGTTCAATATCAGTGTTTCTCGAGAATTCTTTATCAGGCAGTAGTTTATGGCCATCAGTATCAGTCAGTGCAGTTCAGGCAGTAGGGCCCGACCGAGTACAGTTTCCGATCGTTCACTATCTAGTCCACCCATGGTACCCCAAATTTTTATTAGTGATTTTAATACTGTGTGAGCATGAAAGAGGGTGTCAATGTTGTTCATTACTATGTGTGGCTAATTCTATGCGTTACAGGCAAAGCATGAAGCAAACAAGTCATATCAACACACATCACATGATCAGGACAGCATGACCTTGGTGTACTAAAACATGGATTACAACCACTACAAGATAGCAAAACTGAAACCGCCGAAAGATATGGAAATTAGACTTCTACACGGTTCCAGCGAGTATAATTAAGGTATATAAAAGGTATAGGAACTAAGTTGAAAACTCTGTTCTAATCAGATTTTAAGTCCAGGCAGGATGCAGTAGGCTGTGTTCTACTAATTATTTCAGGTCATAGAACTCATTATTAAAATCTATATAAATTCTGGGTGATACCTATACATGTCTAGTTCCAGCATAAATTATTTCAGATTTTTCTTGTACTATTAACACGGTCAAATAAAATAAACAACAGTAGAAAACGCATGAAATTATGGGTTTGAAATTACTAACACAGTTGCATTAAAGTGATGATAACTAACAGATGACAAATTGAAATTTAAATCCAGACTACGGAAAAATTATCTAGATATCAAGGGCTACATTTTATGTTTAGTAAGTTCTTTCAAATTATGTTTCTAGCATGGTCAAAAATCTATTTCAAAATGGAACATACAGCAGTCCAGCAATTGTCTTAACATGAATAGGCAAATAATTAAATCATATGATCATATAAAGCATGCAAATTTGAAATTAAGTAAATCCTAGGTGTCAACATGCAATTTCTAAGGTTCATGGTACAATCATTACATTCATGGTGTCAATTCATCAATTAAAACCAAATCAGTACATTCATGTCTATTTCATCAAGCAGTTCTAAGTACAAATCTAGTTATTTTAATTGTGCACATGCATGAAACATTGGGGACTGGGTTAAAGATCAAAGAGATAGCATGAAGTTAAGAGTATGTCGGGTTAGCTCGTGTAAACCCTCGATAATCTTAACGGAATTGTCAAAAATAGATTTTTTTGATAACAAAATGGACGGATCTACTTGCATGAGATCAATTAATCTTGAACACAAACATTAAAAATGGTTCAAGAAAAGACTTGCCTGTTATTGCAGATTATAATTAAAATAGGAATAACGGGATTAGAATCCCGGGTGAAATCTCCAAACCCGTGCAAAGAAACCAACAGTAACTCACAGTAAACTCCACACCCGATCTGGACAGAACACAGAACGGCAATGGGATCAGATCCGCCCAGAACATAGAACAGCAAATCGAACCAATGGGTGGCCTCCTTCACACTGGATCCGACCCAAACACCAAACAGCCAAGTGGGATCGCCTGTGCCAAAATGCAGAACAGTGAAAGCAGGCAATCAGCACCACTCCACACAGCGGATCGGGGGCCAAAACAGCGACCGGCGAACCCAGATCCACCCCAACAAAATAGCAAACTGCGAAGGTGACGAATCACCCTTCTTCTTCTTCCTTCGGTAGAGAGAGAGAACTCGTGGGAGAACCTCAGCATTGCGGCGGGGGCTCGCGACGCTGGTAGGAGAGGTGCGGCGGTGACTGGTCGGGAAGCGACGCAACGCCGGTGGCCTCGACGACAGAGCGGAGCTCTATTTTCCGCCCGAAATAGGGGAGACAAAACTGGCTTCGACAACGGCAATTGACGACGGTGAGGAGGACACGGGCGGCGGTGGAAGATCAAGGCGGTCAGAGGGCTTGGGCAAATGGGTTAATGGCGAAGAACGGGAGAGGCAAAGGCTTGGTGGATGAGTTCGAGCGGGAGACTGGGCGACAGACGGGGAGAGAGAGATGATAGTGACGGAGACAATGAGGGTGATGGTCGGATTGGAAGGTGATGGAGCTAAAGACGTGGAAGGGGATGGTGGTGGTCGGAGCAATGGAAATGGGTTGTGCGTTCGGTTGAAGGGAAATAGAGAGAGCGGGAGATGGAGAGGGTGAACCGGAGATGAAGAGGGTTGGGGAGTTAGCACAATAATGGGGATTAGCGGCTGGGCTTAGGAAAAACTTAGGGGTTAGGGTTTAGTTAACTAGAAGATTAGTATTTATAGGGAAAAGAGAGATTTTGGGTATAGGGTAATGGGTATGGATCCAATAAGATAAAATACATTGCATACAATACAATTGATCAATACAAATCTGAATACAAGAAATAAGATATCTGAAAATATACAATTTGTATTACATAGATTATTTGAGACAATTTAAAACACAATTATTAGATAAAAAGGGATTTATTTTAAAAACCAATATTAATAAGAATAGATAATCATAATACCCATAAGAATATAAATGATAACCATGTCAATAAAAATAATGATACCGGTAGTATCAAAATAGCAATAAATAATAACAACAACGAATTTAGCAATTATCAAAATAATAACAGTATATAAAAATAGGGATTTATCGGAATAGTCCCAACAGTAGCAATATTTTGAGGGTTAAAACACAATTTGTTGATCAAGTAGAAATGGAAATAAGATTATTCGAAATAATTAGAATTATTGTTTAAGAAAATATTTTAACTAAGAACTCAAAACAAATTTAACAATAACAATTTTATAAATATCAAAATGCAGAAAAATACTTACGAAAATACGTATTTGTGAAAATAGGGGTTACATGCATGGCCACCCTGACTCGATAAAGGAGTGGAAGAAGAAATACTTCGTCATCCAGAGCGAGGAGCCTTGGGAGATCCCGACGAGGTGGAACTTCTACAAACCCAATTTCAAGGATCTCAAGAAGGTGACATAGAGTCATATGGCCCGCGTCGGACTGAGCCCTGCCCCGTCTCATATGTTTTTTGTTCGTTTTTTCTCTTAGTAATCCTCTTTTGTGCTTATCGCCTTTTAATGGATTTCTCTTCAGAGATGGACCCCGAGGCGATCAAGGAAAGGAGGCTCGCCATGAAGAAGCAGAAGGTGGAGCAATCCGATAAGGGGAAGCAGTCGGGGGCTCCTTCCAAATCAGCTTCCGAGGTTCAGCTCGAGCCGAGGGCAAAGAGGGTGAAGTGGTAGTTAGTCGAGGGAGACCGCCCTTGTGCCGAGCTCCAATGCCTCGAAGGTGATGGAGGTCATGCAGGGGGGTCTCCCCCCTCTTCGTGCCGTCGCCCAGACCATGGTCGGGGAAGAAGGGCTCCAGCCTTGGGCCCCGGACTGGTCCATTCGGAAGGGGGATACCCTGACCGAGGGTTCGATCGCCGTGGAGTTCGTGGACAAGATGGCCACACCTCGGGATCGGCAAAGCATGGGTGCTGACACCCTCGAGTCAGCCTACATAAGGTGGACTCAGGCGAGTGTGCAGGTAAATTTTGAGGCTTGTATTTCAGCCTTTCCGCATTTGTTCTTCACGACTTTGTTTCTAATCAAGTTTTTCTTCCTCGGCTATAGGCTTGCATGTTCGGCAACCAAGGTGATAAGGATCCAGGACCTGGAGCTAAACTACGAGCGGAGCCAGACCAACCGCTATAAATGCAAGATAATGGATCTGAAGACCACCCTGGACGCCTCGATAAAGCGGGAGAAGGCCCTGAAGGCTGACCTAGCCTCGATGGCCGATGACGGGCTGAGGAAGAAGGCGGCACTGAGGAAAGCGTTCGATGTGGAGAAGGGGCTGTTGACCTTGAAGCCCCAGGACATGTCATCGAGGCCCAGAATGAGGTGTACGCCAAGGCGATGAGCCATGTCAAGCACTTCTATTCGACCCTGGATCTGATGGGCTTCGACTACGACATGGTGATCGATGAGTCGCTGAAGACCCCCGGGGATGATGCGCCAGCCAAAGGGGAAGGCGGAGCCGGAGGGGCCAGCACCGAGCCGGTTGTCGACCCCGTGGTCACTGTCAGATCCGAGGGAAAGGTTGGCCCTACACCATAGTTGTTTTCTATTTTCTTCTTTCCTTTTGTTTCTGATATAGTATTTGCCGAAGGCGGACTGGCCACCGCGGTATTTTGTAAAAGTGTTCCAATTTATGACAAAGAATTTTTTGTTGGCCATGTGTTTTGACCTCGGCTTTTGCCTTGATTTTCTGCCTGTCCGACCCTTTTTGACTTGTGTAATTTTTTGAGATTGTAAGTTGTGAATTCATGGTCTTGGAATGATCTTTTGTAACGCTTCTATCAAATGTCTGCCTCCTTCCTTGAGTCTGATCCTTGACGATTCGAGGTTACGTGGCTTCGAAGCAAGATCAGGGTATTGGAGTCCACTCTTGACAGATATCGGTGGGAGGCTCACGATCATGATGCCACTTTCCACTACTTCCGAAACAAGTCAAAGGAGCTGAGCACGGAGGCTGCTCAATTGAAGAAGGCGATAGTCGTTCATTACCTCGGAAGCGCGGGCCTCGAATTTTCCATGTCAAGCGCCTCGGTTCAAAGGCCTATCTCGGAGTCGCTCCTTCGTGAGGTCATCGTGGAGAAGGAGATCGAGATTCAGCGTTACAAGACGATGTTGGGGATGTCGATCTCTTCGGGGGGCAGGCGCTCCTCGGGCCACGTACCATCTCTGATTCGGCAGTTGGAATATGTGAGGCCGGACGATGCCCAAAGCTCTGTGGCTGGCGTGTCTACCTTGGCTGTTCCTAAGGGTTCTGCTGAGCAAGCCGTGGAACCCAGCTGGTCGGCGAGGTTTGAGTTAGCCAGTGCTAGTTCGGAGGGGTGCTGAGGATATTCTAGGTCGAGGAAATAGCCGTTGTAATAAACCCTATTGTATTGCGGCCTCCCAAGGCGCTTATGATAATAATAAAACAATAATCTTTTTGATTTGCCTGGGTTTGTATTTGAGAACGAGTGTTGAGGGATTGAGGGAGGATCCCTGCTTGGTTTAGGAGCCGAGCCAAGGGTCGAAGGCGCAATTAAGAAATCTTGCTGTGTGGCTAGAGTGTGTGCCGAAGAAGGCCCGTTTGGTTCGGGAACCGTGCTCCCCCAGCTTGTGGGAAAACTATGGCTTCTACTGTCCGATGGCGGGTCCTCGACGGCCGATCCGGAGGACATGCTCGAGCAGGAGGGGGATAACGAGGGCGAGGGATCCTGAAAGCCTGGCAATGGAAGACGTTTCATCTTCCGACATCATTAATGTGGAACGTTTCGCCTTCCAACGTTATTAATGGCGGATGTTCCGCCTCCCGCCGTTTCGACTTCCCACTCCATAAATGTGATCATCCTGAGGGCTATAAAACCCTTACCCCCTCACCAGAAATTGTCTCACCTCACCATGAGTTATCGTCGCCGGTGGCTCTCTTGCCACCCTATAAAAATTTGGGGTAACGACCCTGGGTGCTGTTTATCCCCAGTTGCCAGCGGGTGAAAGGAGGGTCTGTATCGGAGACGGGGCTCGGGGCGCTTGCCGAAGGCGAGTGCCTTAACTAAAATTTTTGCCCTGGAGTCTTAGAGTGGTGGCTCTCTTGCCACCCTCTGACAATTGGGGATAACGGTTATGAGCGCTGTTTATCCCTAGTTGCCAGCAGGTGAAAGGATGGTCGACCTCGGAGACGACGCTCGGGAGACTTGCCTAAGGCGAGTGCTGTAACGAAAGTTTTTGCTCGGGAGTCCTGGGTCGGTGGCTTCCTGCCACCCTCTGACAATTGGGGGTAACGGCTACGAGCGTTGTTTATCCCCAGTTGTCAGTGGGTGAAAGGTGGGTCAATCCTCGGTCCGGGGCGAAGGTTCGACCCTTAGATACTCAGAACCCGAGCCGAGCTGCGAGGATGTGAGGGTTGAAGGCCTCCCCTATGCCCGTAATTGCTTGTGGGTTGCTGAGGCTCTGGGTTTAGTACAGAAAGATTGCACACGAAGCGGCAGTAAAGATTGAACGACTTAGAACTGTGGCATATTCTCTTGTTCTCCATAAAGTTTTAACTTGAAGGAAGTATTCTTACCGGGAGAAAACCCTTTACTGTCACTTGGATTCCCCCAAAACTTCCTCTGCTTTGTGACTTTGTGATCACCATCAGGTGTCGAGGCTTGGGGGTTGGCACAGATCAACGAGCTCCGCTGCCTTGGCTTGAAAAAGCTACCCATGTGCTCGAGATCACCGTCAGGTGTTGAGGCTTAGAGGTCGGCACAGAGCGATGAGCTCCGCTGCCTTAGCTTGAGAAAGCTACCCATGTGCTCGAGATCACCGTCAGGTGTTGAGGCTTAGGGTTCGTCACAGAGCGACGAGCTATGCTGCCTTGGCTTGATAAAGCTACCCATGTGCTCGAGATCACCGCCAGGTGTCGAGGCTTAAGGGTCGGCACAGAGCGACGAGCTTTGCTGCCTTAGCTTGAGAAAGCTACCCATGTACTGGAGATCACCGTCAGGTGTCAAGGCTTAGGAGTCAGCACAGGGCGATGAGCTCCGCTGCCTCAGCTTGAGAAAACTACCCATGTGCTCGAGATCACCATCAGATGTCAAGGCTTAGGAGTCGGCACAGAGCGACGAGCTCTGCTACCTTAGCTTAAGAAAGCAACCCATGTGCTCGAGATCACCATCAAGTGTCGAGGCTTAGGGGTCGTCACAGAGTGACGAGCTCGCCTACGTTAGCTTGAGAAATCTACCCATGTGCTCGAGATCACCGTCAGGTGTCAAGGCTTAGGGGTCGGCACAGAGCGACGAGCTCCGCTGCCTTGGCTTGAGAAAGCTACCCATGTGCTCGAGATCACCGTCAGGTGTCGAGGCTTAGGGGTCGGCACAGAGTGACGAACTCTGCTGCCTTAGATTGAGAAAGCTACCTATGTGCTTGAGGTCACCGTCAGGTTTCGAGGCTTAGGGGTCAGCACAGAGCGACGAGCTCCGCTGTCTTAGCTTGAGAAAGATACCCATGTGCTCGAGATCACCGTCAGGTGTCAAGGCTTAGGGGTCGGCACAGAGCAATGAGCTCTGCTGCCTTAGCTTGAGAAAGCTACCCATGTGCTCGAGATCATCGTCAGGTGTCGAGGCTTAGAGGTCGGCACAGAGCGATGAGCTCCGCTATCTTGGCTTGAGAAAGCTACCCATGTGCTTGAGATCACCATCAGGTGTCGAGGCTTCGAGTGGAGAGTGCGGGAATTTACATATAGAATCTGAGCTAAAAAACTTGGAAATAAATACTCTTCTCATCCGAAAACAACGGCATGTAATGCAGATTAAAAGGATTGGTTACATAAATTGTTTAGTCCTCCCCTTCGTGGTACTTGATGAGGTGCTCCGCATTCCAGGGTCTCTTGATTATGTTGCCTTTCAGGTCAGTGAGTCGGTAGGTGTCGGGGCGCACTACTTCGGAGACCTTATATGGGCCCTCCCAATTAAAGGCCTAGCTTCCTCTTTTTGCTGGGATCTGATACCGCCAATTTTTTGAGGATGAGGTCCCCCTGTCCGATTTTGGTGGGACAGAACTTCTTGTTGTAAAATTTCTCATCCCGTTGCTGGTATATGCTTCTTCTGATGGCGGATTTTTTCCTGACTTCGTCGACTAGATCCAAGTTGGCTCTGAGGCCTATTGAGTTGCTCTCTTCGTCGAAGGCCATGATCCTGGGCGAAGGAAGGCCGATCTCTAAAGGGATAACCGCCCCGGCGCCTTAGGTTAGGTTGAAGGGCGACTCGCCCATGGGGATCCTCTTCGTTGTTCAGTGTGCCTAGAGAACGCTCGGAAGTTCGTCGACCCATAGCCCCTTAAAAAAATTCCAGTCGCTTCTTATGGCCGTCAAGGATTTGGCTATTCGCATTTCCAGCTTGGCCGTTTGATTGAGGGTGGCATATCGATGAGAAGCATTGCTGGACGCTGATGTCTTCGCAGAACCGTCCAAAAATTCTTGCCTGTGAACTGGGCCCCGTTGTCGGTGATGAGCACATGTGGGATCCTGAACCGACAGATGATATGCTTCCGTAAGAATTGTTGAGTTTGATTCTCGGTGATCGAGGTCAGGGGTTCTTCCTCGATCCACTTGGTGAAGTAGTCGATGGCCACTACCAGGAATTTCCTTTGGCATGTTGCTTGAGGGAAGGGGCCGACTAGGTCCATTACCCACATAGCAAAGGGGGTTGGACTGGCCAGGGATCGAAGATTGGTCTATGTGAGTCTCTTCACCGATGAGAATCTTTGGCAAGGGCCACATCTTTTGACGAGGTCTTGGGCGTCTTGCAACATGGTCGGCTAGTAGTACCTGTGATTTAGGGATTTTCGGGCGAGGGACCTGCTCCCCATGTGGCATCCGCTGATCCCCTGGTGTAGTTCCTTCAGAGCGTACTTGGCCTCATCAGGGGCTAGGCAATAGAGGTAGGGTCTACCGTCAGCTACCGTGTACAAGCGCTTGAAGAGGGTTTCGTTGATCAGGGTGAATCTTACAGAATGGACTCTGATTCTTCTTTCCTCGGATCGGTCTTGAGGGAGTTCACCCCCCGAAAGGAACTTTCAAATGGGCGTCATCCAGTTGTCGAGTTGGAGATCGGTGGAGAGGCAGGAGGCTTCAAGGAGGTCGATGCTGGGCTTGAGGAGGACCTCGATCAGTACGGTGTAGTCGAGCCCCTCGAAGGATGATGAGGCTAGCTTTGATAATAAACCTGCCTGGGCTTACTGTTCCCGGGGGATTCGTTCTACCGAGTGGTATTCGAAAGACGATAAGAGATGATGGACCACCGCCAAGTATTGCATCATTCGAGCATCGTGAGCTTCGAACTTCCCGATGATCTAGTTGACCACGGGCTGGGAGTCGCTGAAGGCCTTGATGTGCCTGGACCTAGCCCGGTGTGCTAGGGTGAGCCCTGCGATCATAGCCTCGTACTCTGCTTCATTGTTCGAGGCCAGAAAATTTAGACGGAGAGAGCACTGAAGAACAAAATTATCGGGACCCTTCAGGATGATGCCCGTGCCGCTTCCTCCCTCGCAAGACGAACCGTCAACATAGACTTCCCAGATGGGGTCTTCCTTCTAGACGTCGGACGGCTCGGGAATAGTGCATTCTGTGATGAATTCGGCAAGGGCCTGCCCCTTGATAGCTGTCCTGGGCTAGTAGCTAATGTCGTACTGACTTAGCTCGATCGAACACTTGATCAAGCGGCCGAAAATTTCGAGCTTGTGAAGTACCGCTTTTAGAGGCTGGTCTGTAAGGACCTCGTTAGAGTGGGCTTGGAAATAGGGGCGAAGCTTCCGTGCGGCCATTACCAGAGCGTAGGCCACCTTCTCCATCTTAGCGTACCTGGTCTCCGCCGAAAGCAAGACCTTGCTCACATAGTATAGGGGTTTTTGGACTCCCTCCTCTTCCTGAATGAGAATGGCACTGAGGGCGTTCTCCGAGGCCAAGAGGTATAGCTGGAGTGATTCGCTAGGCTCGGGTTTGCTCAGAAGTGGAGGGTTGGTGAGGCATGATTTCAACTGTTCGAATGCTTGTTGTTGGGGGTCCCCCCACTCGAAGCCCTTTGCCCCTCTGAGGGCTTTGAAGAAGGGGAGCAATTTCTCCCCGGACTTCGAGAGAAAGTGGCCGATGGCCTCCAGTCTCCCCGTCAGCCTTGGACTTCTTTGATATTTCTCGGGAGGTGGCCTGAATCTTTTCGGGGTTCGCCTCTATCCGCGCTGGCTGACGACGAACCCGAGGAATTTTTCGTAGGAGATGTCGAAGGCGCATTTGGAGGGATTGAGCCTCATGTCATAGGACTGGAGAACACCAAATGCTTCCTCAAGGTCGGTCACGTGGTCCTGCCCTTGCCGGCTTTTGATGAGCATGTCGTCGACGTATACCTCCATATTGCGGCCGATCTGGTTTTTAAAGACCCGATTGAAGAGCCTCTGATAGGTGGCTCTGGCATTCTTGAGCCCGAAGGGCATGACCTGGTAGCAGTACAGACCTTGGTCGGTAACAAAAGAGGTCTTGGCGATGTCAGGGGGAAACATGCGGATTTGGTTGTAGCCTAAAAAGGCATCCATGAAGGTCAGCAGCTCGTGACCCGATGTCGCATCGATCAGGGCGTCTATGCTCAGGAGAGGGAAAAGATCTTTTGGGCATGCCTTGTTGAGGTCTGTGAAGTCTATGCAGATTCTCCAGCTTTCGCTGGCCTTCTTCACCATCACGATGTTGGCCAGCCACTCCGGGTAGCTGACCTCCTAAATATATCGGGCGGACAATAATTTGTCCACCTCCACTTTTACGGCCTGTTGCCTCTCCGAGGCGGAGTTGCGCCGCTTCTGCTGAATAGGCTTGGAGCCCGGGGTGACGCTCAGTCGGTGCATGATCAGGTCTTCGAAAATCCCGGGCATGTCGGACAGAGTCCAGGAGAAGAGGTCGATGTTGCGGCAGACACAATCAATCAGCCCCGATTTCAAGTCGGAGGACAGGGTGCAGCTTACACGAAAACATTTGGATTTGCCTTCCGCCTAGAATGAAACTTCTTATAGTTCGTCCGCCGGTTCGAACTCCAGATGGTTCCTCTCCGGAGGGAGCTCCACTACGTCGAGGGGAAACACCCCACCCCCAACCGCGGTCATGTAACACAAATGCTCCGACTCCTGGTTGCCTCGGACGACCCCAACCCCAAGGTCGGTGGGGAACTTCAGCTTCAGATGGTAGGCCGAGGGGACAGCCTGGAATGAACAGAGCCCGGGTCGGCCGAGGATGGCATTGTATGCTGCCTTGACGTTGACTACCATGAAATCCATCGACTCGGTTCGGAGGATGGGGGTCGTGCCCGTAGTTACATCTAGTGTCACAATCCCTTCAATTTGTACGGGGACGCCCGAAAATCCATGAAGGGTGTAACCGGCCGACTTCAGCTTTTCTGGAGGGAGTTTGAGGTTCTCAAATGCTTCCAAGAAATGGATATTAACCAAGCTGCCATTGTCCACCAGGATACGGTGGACCTCAAAGTTGTCTATGACAAGGCTGATAACAAGGGCATCACAGTGCGGAAGCCGGATGCCTTCGAGGTCTTCTCCAAAGAAGGAGACTGCTCGCTGCTGAACCCGAGGGGAGGGATGGTCCCGAACAGAGTTGACATCTCGGACGAAAGCTTTGCGAGAGGTATTGGATTCCCCTCCCATGGGTCCTCCGTGGATGCAGTGCAGGATAGCCGGTCCTACTGTTTCCTCGGGTTCGGGTTCCCGCTCGGGCCACCGGTTGGTTGACCGTGGAGGAGGCGAACGCCTCGGGCTCCTCGGTTCTCTCCGATCTTTGGGATTGGCCCGGGCGAATTCCTTTAAATACCCTTGTTGGATGAGGGCTTCGATCTCGTCTTTGAGGGCTCGGCAATGATCTGTATCGTGCACGGTGTCTCGATGGAAGCGGCAGTAGAATCTTTGATCTCGCTTTTTGTCGTTGTTGCTCGGTCGGGGAGGGAACCAGACGATCCTCTTATCCTCGATCTCTATCAAAATTGCCTGAGACGTTCTGGGTAAGGGGTGTATATCTCTCGAATCGGGGGACCGGAGGAAACCCTCTTGAGACTGGCTGTTTTTTTCGCGGGTTTCTTAAAGTGCTCGGTGTCATCGGCCTTATGCTTCCCCTTAGCCGTGGCATCTATGGCGCCCTCCAGATTGAGGGATTCCTCGGCCCGAATATACTTCTCTACCCTGTTAAGTAGGTCGGGGAAGTCCACGGGTGGTTTTTTGGCTAAGGAAGCGTTCAGCTGGCCGTGGTGAACATTGTGCCGGAAGGCTGCGGGGGCAACCCCTGCATCGATGGAGGAGACAGACATCGCCTAGGCGGTGAATCTCCGAACGAACTCACGGAGGAACTCTCCAACCTTCTGTTTGAGGTCCAAAAGGGTAGCGCTCGTCTTCTCAACCTTTCTGCTGGTCACAAAGTGGGCTAAGAAGCCCGCCTCCAGTTGTTCGAATGAGAAGACCGTGCCGGAGGTAAGTTTTGAGGACCATTCTCGAGCTAGGACCACGAAGGGTAGCAGGGAAGGCACGGCAGAGGAGGGGATCCGCAGTGCTGTGAATCATCATGGGGGTCTTAAACCCTTCCATGTGACCAGCGGGATCACCCTCGCCGTTGTAGGTCTCGAATTGAGGAGGCCTGAAATTCTGGAGGATCTCGACTTCAAGGATTTGGGGGGATAATGGGGGTCCAGTCTGCCAATGACCACGACCCGGTAGGGATCCGCCCTCGTCAAGATAGGCGAGGCAGCTCTCCCTCTCCTACAAATGCCGAAGGACGACATCTGCTTGGTCCTGGGGGCTGGCCGATCCGTAGGATTCACCGCCTCCTGCTCCTGACCGTGGGTCGAAACTGTTGTGGACCTTGGTGCCCTGGCCTCTACGAATGGCTTGGAGCATCTCGTCCCAGAAATTTTGGAACTCGGCCCTCATGACAGGGGTTCGTCCTACCGGGTCCTGCGGGGGTGGTGATCCACAGGGCGAGCGAGTGTGTTCTGGATCGCGCACCTAGGAGACCGAGTTGGAGACCGAGTTGGAAGCGGCCTCTCCCTAGTCCGGCTGGCCTGCCGATCTGAGATGACACGACGCAAATCAGTCACATTCGAAGGTCTGGCCTCATTGTTGACCGGAGGTTGGTTGGAACCTTGGGCATCCACGCGGCTGTGATGTGGAGGGTCTCGATGGCTTTGGGAGCCATAGCAAAGCTCGGACTTGAGGTGACGTCCCTGACCGGATTATGTTTGGCGATAGTACTAAGAGAGTTCCCACAGACGGCTCCAACCTGATGCTATTTGTTTTTGGGGTGTGGGGCCAATAGGTGTGATTTCTTGTAATTTGTGAAGTGGAAGCTGTAGTACTGGCATCGGTCCGGTCGTAGGGAGTAAGTGCGGGGAGGTAGAGGCTGGGTGCTCGGCTCGTATCCTATTGCTCGGCTCAGATTCTTGATGCTCGGTTCGGTCTTCTGTACCTGCACACTGCCTGAAAACACCAGGAAAAGTCCCGACGACAGGCCCTCCGACGATCTAGTCAGTCATTAGAAAAGAGACTGGGCAGCTAGGGTTCAGTTGGGGAAAGATTGATTACCTTTCTCAGTGAGGAGGGGGTGGAGTATTTATAGGCAGAGGCAAACGGGTCTGGAATCCTCAATGGGCCGTGTCGGACCTATCTGCCTGTGGGCCTGAGCTAGTTAAGGCCCGTTGGACTCCAGTTGATTATGATGATCATAGGGGGGAGGATCTAGAGGAGATCAGAGGGCTCTGATTTGTGCTACTCTTTTATCCCACATCACTTATATTCTTTTTCATAATAAATTTTAGGTTACTATCCAGAGATCCTTTCCACTTGAAGTGCACATTAGTTTACTTAGTAGCTGCTACGGGGCTTGGACACTCTAATGATCTATATCTTATGGCTGGGAGTCTGGTAAAGGATTATCCTCAAAAGTGAGTCTCGGTCAATCTTATATGTTTCATTAACATTTGACTTTGGTTTTGCATCCCAGACATTAGTGAGCTTATTTTTAATTAGGTTACAAAGCATGAATGTGATAGTTATATTTTCAGTGTTCACAATGCTCAAATACCATCTTGATCAAGATAATTATGAACTCATATAATAACTAGTAGCTGTGGAACTCCGAGTTGATATCATCAATTTTTAGTCTCTTATTTTAACCTGACTGAAAACTTTGATGGTAATTTTCAGCATGTCTAATTGAGAAATTCATCCTTTCTAATAAGTTCTACAATTGTAAGATAATTGTAATTCATTTATAAGAACAATGGATGAGAGTACTATGCTTTAAAGATCTATTTTTTTTCTACATGAATTCTATGTTGTTTTATAACATATATATGAATTTTATTTCTTTTCATGATACGATTATTTCGCCCATTGTGTTGTGTAGGTGCTATGCTCGTCTTCCTGTTAGGGCTACACAATGTCGGAAGAAGAAATGTGGCTATAGCAATCAGGTTATTTCCTCTCCATAATATATCTAACATGCTTCGAGTAAAAAAAAAGTGTTGTCATCATGTTGACATCCCTTAGAGTGAACTTGTCATGCACATTTTAGCTTAGTTTGTTGAAGTACTAATTGCTGTATGGATAGAGCTTGTGGGACTTCCTTTCTGCATGATGCAAGTATGCCTTTACATGCGGATTTTTGTTTATATAATGAAACTGTGGTGCAATTGGAATCCTCTTTGACTTGTTTTATGCTTGACGAGTTGTTAATAACTACAAATAGGATTTTTTCGTTATATAATGAAATAGGACGTATAGTTGGCACTGGTTCATTTGGTGTAGTCTTTCAAGTATGTGGTATTTTTCCTCTATCTTACTCCTAAATTTCCTCTCATTGTTAATACGCATGGGTTTTAATTGTATGTGTTAACACCCTTCTAGTAGTCACATCCAAAATAATCCTGACAACCTTGTTTTCTTCTATGCTTTCTTAAATTCTATCTATGCAAGCTGGAAGCTATATCTAACATTTTTTTGGTTTGCAGGGTGAATAAGCCATACTTGCCTATAGCTGTTGGAGATCTATCAGTTAAGTCGACATGGGTTTTGGTTTTATCTTCTGCAGTATAGTCGGATTGAACTTTGGGCCTTTTATTAGTTCTCTTAATTGTTTAGGACTTTTTTTGGGGACTATATATTCCGTGCCTCCATTTGGACTAATGAGATTTCTTGTTGCAGCATTTCTTATTATTGCCATGGTATGTTGTATTTGTTTTTCTGTATCAGTTATTCATTTCATGTGTTTAACTAATACATGTACAAGATATCATTATGTATTTGTTTTCATTTTCTTATTCTTTTACTGCAATACATGATAAACAAAAAAAGAAAACCATCCCTTTTGCTTATTCCCTTTTCTCTTTAAACACAGACTAGGAAGGCTGATTTCGAGACACTTGAGAAGAAAGCAACGGAATGGGGGGAACCAACTATTGCATGTGGACAACAGGTTTGTTTATTAACAATATTCCAATCTCACTGCCGAACAAGTTTTCTTTATTAACCTTCGCTGAATGTGCCTAATAACTATTCCTTTAAAATTTTGATGGTGCAGGAACTTGTTGAGATGATTTTCCAGTCAGCATTATAGATCGGAGTTATTTATTGGCAAGTTGTAGTTGTACACTATTTATTGGCAATTGAAGCTAATTTTCTGTTGATAGAGCAAACTTAGAAATTAAGTGGATTAGATTGTTATAAGATTTTATATGCTTCTTATATGTCAGTATGGTACTCTTAGATTGACATTTTAACTATTTTGTAATTTGACATGCTTGTAATACTTCATTAATTTTTAATATGATTGAAGTTTAATTTTATTTAATTTTGTTTCATAAACACATTTATTCATTTTATTGTGTATTTAGTTTTTAATTGGATTAATATTATAAAAGAAAATATTAAATTATCATAAGCATAATTAAAAAGAAAAAATTGTGTATAGAGCGATGGGTATATATTCAAATATTTGGATGCGAAAACTAAAACCTATAGCAATGGAGTTTCAACCGTGGGTATAGGAAAGCAAGAGGTGTCGTTAAAACCTATACCAACAGATAGGAAACTGTGGGTATAACACCGAGGTTTAGTCCAGCCAGGTGAAAAAACCATCGCTATAGGCTATAGTGACGGCATTCTGCCGTGGGTATAGCAAATCATTGACTAAGGAAAACTATGTTCGTCGATATAGGTTTTATGGGCTATACCTACGGTTTTCTGCCATTTACCCACGGATTTTTGCTGTCACTATATGTCAAATTCCTTGTAGTGAATGGATTTATAGTGTGTTTTAATGGAGTGTATTTTTTGTTAGTTCTTACTTACCTCATCCTACCATTTTCAATTGCAACTAGTAATGCTAATTATACAACTAATTAAGCTCGTACCACTGTTGCAATAAACAAATATGTAGTCAACTAAAGAGTGTAAAACTTTGCAGCTACTACCATACAACAGCTATAGTTATTATTATTGAATGTCACAACAGTTGAACGACAATATTACATGCAATAGTGTTTGCCAACTCAAAACCCTAAACCCATCATCCAAGATCCCGAATTGTGCATTTTAGTTAATTGTGCATATTTAGTTGAATTTGAGATATAGCCACTTTATTTCTATCTGAGATATTATATGGCATAATGTATGTGTGATTAAAGCCAAGTCATTATGTATACAGGAAAATTTTGAGATTGTTAACTTTTGTGGAAAATAAAATAATTAGGCTCGTTATCTCAGATAGCGATCCTGGTTCAAAGAGGCTCGCTATCTGAGATATCGACTGTGAGAATTGCGAGTTTCCAGAGAATTTGAAGTCTCTGAAAAATTACAAATTCTCACTTGGATGATGGGTTTAGGGTTTTGAGTGTGGGAGTAGAGAGCATTGTAAGTGATGAAGTGGGTCTCAATAGTTTTTGGACGGATTTTGTTGATGAAATAACGAATTTGGGATGTTAGGGTTTTGGGTTTATTTCGGAGTTGGGGGAGAAAATAGAAAGATAGAAGTGGAGAAATAGCGAAACAACGAGCGAGTCTTTAAAAACTCCCCAATCGACACTCGTTATCTCAGTTAGCGAGTGTGGTATAAATACACTCGCTATCTGTGATAGCAAGTCTAAACTTGGTATTTTTCTTGAAGTTTTTCTCCAAGTGGTGGCGAAACACCTCAACATTACACTCGCTAAACCAGATAGCGATATTGTTTTCACCAAACTCGCTTTCTGAGATAGCGAGTCTAATCTTGAAATTTTTCTTTACGTTTTAACACCTCAACATACACTCGCTATCTCAGACAGCGAGATTATGAGATAGCAAGTGGGTCATTTTGGTAAATACTTTCGAAACTGGGTCAGTTTGGTAAAAAATTCTAACCCAAGAGACCATAACAATAAATGTAACAGATTTATTTCTAATTTCTTGACCTTTTATGTTCACCTAATATTCAATCTATTATCACAACTACTGTTAAATGTCATACAATTCAGATGTTAGCTACTGGGGAAGAAGGCCCCCAACGATTGAAGTCAAAATTCGCATACATACATACATACATAAGGTATTACAACATTCATCTTGCAACCCCTTCTCTTTTTAATTGAAGTCAGGAACACAAAATTATCAATCTCAGTATACCAAAAGAAACAAAGTACCGTCCGCATTCATCTCTATTGATCCCTAACGCCTACAACTGCTATGAAGAAGATGAATTCCATAAATACATATTGTTACAACCCAAACTTCTTGGGCCTGAGGTAAGTAGAAGACCCCTGCTGTTTCCTACCCGGTATTACAACCTGCTGTTGTTGCATTGCTTTCTTCTCCCTCTCCCCCGCTTCTCTCTCATCCTCTCCTCCTCTGCTTGCTTCTTCCTCAAACTCTCCATCTCCTGCTCCATCACCGACTTCTCATCCTTTTGCTTCTTCTTGTGCTCCAACATAGATGTGTCTGACTCCTTTACTGAGAAGAACTAGGGCCCAGCCCCGCCAACTACTGTGGTTCCACTGCCGTCACACAGTGCATGTACTCCTTTGTTGTCAGAATAAGTTCGTGGTAAACCACGTAGTCTGTTGAGTTTTAACTGTGGAATAACTCACCAACGAGATACAAAAATAATAGACTCAAAAGCAAAAGAACAAAGAACAACAAAAAACAACACACAAGAACACACGAAATTTTTTCGAGGTTAATTTACCCAGTGCAATGGCTATTTTCCTGCGCAGAGGCACTCCTTTGATTTCCACTAGTAATACGAAGACAAGTTTACAAATCTATCAAGAACTCACCACCAAGGTATACGGTTTCTCTCTATCTCCCTCTCTATCTCTGACCGCTAATAGATATTTCTTTTCTTTTCTTTTCACCTTACCCTAAAATCGCACACAATACAATATATATAAGTTTTCACAACTTCTAATCTCAGCCGCTCATCAATCAGCGCCGCAACAGTCGACCGCAACTCATTGACAGTCGTCCGGTTCATGCCTGTACAGGGTCTAACACAGAGTGGGACGGTCGACTGTTCGGTCGACCGATCAATCCTTCAAGTGTACATGGTTGCAACAGAGAGCGAGACGGACGACAGCGCGGTCGACGTATAGTTGCTTGTAAGTGTGCGGTCGACTGTACAAGTGCAATTGACTGCAACTTGCCTGCAACTACTGGGTGCTCTGAACTGCTTGCTCCATCTTCGACTCTCCATCTCGTCTGTCTTCTTCAACCTCATTATCGTGTATTTGGATCCACAAACCCCAACAATCTCCCACTTGGAGACATATACACGAAGTCTCTAACCTGTTCTTCATTCTTTCATTGGCCTAGTCTAGGCTTGGGCCTCTGCGAGTCTCATCATCAATTAACCTAAAGACAATCCTCTAGCAGTATAGCAGAACTGATGTTTCCTGCTGTCCACTACCTTTGTGAGCATGTCTGCCAGATTCTTAGTCCCAAGAATCTTATATAACTTCAACAATTTCTTCTCAATGGACATTCTAATAAAATGATACCTCATTTGAATGTGCCGAGTTTTTCGCCAAGAAAACTGCACTTTGACTGTCACACCATTGCTCACCTATGGGTTGCTCTTTGCTCAACTGTTTCATAAACTCTGAAATCCATAACTTATTTTCTGTTGCTTCTGTAAATGCCATATACTTTTACTCTGTGGTTGACTGTGCTACAACCATTTGTAACTGCGAAGCCCAACTGAAAGTTATTCCTCCAACTGTAAATACATACACTGTACTACTTCTGCAACCGTCACGATCGCCCAAAAAATCCGCATCCACATAACCACGTATATGCAAGGAATCTCCCCCAAATCAAAGAGAAAAATTTGAAGTACCTATTGATATCTAAGAATCTACTTTACGGCATTCCAATGTTGTTTAGCTGGATTCTTCATGTAAAGGCTGACAACTCCCACTTCTTGTGTGGTGTCTGGTCTTGCAGGCACCATCGCACACATCAAACTCGCAACGGCTGAGGCATAAGGAATAGCAGTCATTTCCTTCATCTCTGCTTTTGTTTTAGAACACAAGTTCATTGATAACTTGATGTGAGCAGCCAAGGGATAAGTGACTGGTCTCGCACCATCCATACTGAATCTCTCTTCTTCACATAGTCCGCTTGAGATAACTAAAACTTCTTGTTTTACCTGTCTCTACTAATCTTCATGCCGAGAATTTCTTTGCTTCACCCAAGTCCTTCATATAAGACTACGAAGCTAGCATCTTCTTCACTTCCTTAATCTTCTCCATACATGAACCTACTAATAACATGTTATCCACATAAAACGACAAGGTAACTATATCATTGTCCTCATATCTACGAATATACACAGAATGATCTGTTTCGCATCTATCGAAACCTTTTCCTCTCATAAAGCAATCAAACTTCAAGTACCATTGTCGTGGTTCTTGTTTAGCCCATAATGACTCTTCTTTAGTCGACACACCATGCCTTCTTTCCTTTTAACTTCAAAACCTGTGGTTTGTTTCATGTATAGCTCTTCTTTGACATCACCATGGATAAATACTATTTTCACATCCAACTGCTCTAAGTGTAAGTCTTCAACTGGCACAATACTAAGTAGATCCATGATTGAAGCCATCTTCACAACCGGTGCAAAGATCTCACCGTAATGAACATAGTCTCTTTGAGAGAATCTTTTTACAACAAGTCTCACCTTGTACCTCTTACTACCACCTGCCTCATCCTTGACTCTAAAAATCCATTTGTTCATAAGGGCTCGTTTCCCTACAGGTAACTTGGTCAACTTCCAAGTTTTGTTCTGTTCCAAGGAGTTCGTCTCGTCCCTCATGGCTAATTCCCACTGAATTCGAGCCTCATCCTTCAAAGCCACCTCATGAGTCTCTGGCACTCCTGAATCCGTGTACAGAATATGCTCGTGAACAATACTAGTTGATGGATCAAATATCTTGGTTGGCATTCTCACTCGTGTCGATCTCCTTAATGTGGGTACCGATTCACCGACCGGTCCAGGTTCTCCGAATTGCTTTAGCTTTACTTGTTAGACTTGGATAACCTGCTCATTCCCAATAGGCTTACCATGAGCCTCATGTGCTGCTTATGGTACCTGTACCTGCTGCTGCACTATAGGGCCCCCACCACTAGGACCACCTTCAGAATCTGAATCTGAGTTTGAACTACAATCTGACTCTGAACTGGTTGTACTGTCTTGTCCTGCATGTATGTCCTTGTACAAGATCTCTTCATTGAACACTACATTCCTACTGCGAAATGACCTTATTATCCACAAAGTACCAAAGTCTGTAACCTAACTGATCGTCAGCGTAGCCAATGCATAGACACTTTCTCGATTTAGAATCCAGTTTCTTCCTTTCTTCCCTGCCAATTAGTAAATATGCAATACAACCAAAAACTTTCAAATGCGAATAATTGACAGTTTTACCTGACCATAGTTCTTACGGAATGAACCCATCAAGGGCACTAGCGGGCAATGATTAATCAAGTACACTGTTGTATCCAGTGTAGCGGCCCAAAGATAGACCGAAAGACCCTCACAAAGTCTCATGCATCTCGCCCTTTCGAGTATCTTGCAGTTCATTCTTTCTGCTACACCATTCCCCTGTGGAGTCTTAGGAACTGTCCTGATTTTTTTGATACCTTTCTTTGCCAGATAGTCAACAAACTCTTTACTTATGTACTCACCTCCATTGTCAGACTTTAATGTTTTTACTTTGCAACCCGTCTCATTCTCAACTCTGACCTTCCAAGCTTTGAATGCATCAAACACCTCTGATTTCTCACGGCTTGCATGAACCCAAAATTTTCTCGTAGCATCATCGATGAATGTAACGAAGTATCTATTACCACCATAAGAAAATTCCTGAGCTGGACCCCACACATCTGTATGTACCAACTCTAGCTTCCTAACCTTTTTCTCACGCCCACTCAACTGGAAGCTAATTGTCTTCTGTTTGCCCATCATGAAGTTCTCAAAGAAATCCATCTCAACCTTCTTATGCCTCGACAAAATATCCATAGAACAAAGCTGCTTGACACCCTTTTCACTAAGGTGCCCCAACCTGACATGCCATAGAATTGAAGATGAACTACATGTTGATGTTGTAGCAATGATATCACCTGAATTACCTCCTCTGAGTAATTACAACATGTCACCACGCTTTTTTTTGCCACCAACCTGGCACTTGTAGTCACCTTCCATTCTCCATGATCAAACGTTGTTGTGAATTCTTCTTTATCTAGTTTGCTAGTTAAGATTATGTTCTTCTTCAAACTTGGAATATGTCATGTGTCATTCAACACCAATTGCCCACCATTGCGAGCCTTCACTCTCACTGTGCTTTTACCTACAACTGAACATATTTGTCCATTACCAACTGAAAAACACCAAAATTACGTGTCCTGTAATTCTCAAAAACATCCCTCATGTGTGTACAATGATAAGAAGCACCAGAGTCTATACACCAATCAACTTGCATAATATTAAATCCACCAGATAAACACAATTCATCTAGACAGTGTTCAATACTTACCACATTGGCTACCTGTGACCCTGCTTGTACTTTCTTATACTCCTCGCATTGGTTACTCATGTGTCCCGGCTTCTTGCAGTACCAATACGTACCTTTGCGATGTCCGATTCTTGACTTGGACCTGTAATTCCTACTTTGCGACTGTAACATCTGTTTTTTTTTATTTCCTTAATTATTTGATTTATATTATTTTTAAATATGTTTCTGATTTACCCCTATTAATTGATTTTATTAGCATTAGAATGATTAAATTGATATTTTGGGGTAAACGGGAAAAATTGAAAATATAGGAGTTTTGAGATGAGTTTTCTCGGAGGAGACGAATCCGATTTGACCCGAAATTTTTCTGGGGCCTTTGTGCATTATAGGGGGTCAGTAAACTACTAGAATTTTTAGTTTGTGGCTTTTGGTAGTAAACTTCTCAAAATCGAGCTGAAATAACCTATTTTGGGTCATTTTCTTAAGTATTTGGGCCAAAGCCCATAACCCCAAACCCAAACCTTATTAAAAACTCAAAAAATTGCAAAAATGCCATTTCCCCTATTCTTTCTCCCCCTCCTCTCCTCTGGCCGACCAGAACTGAACCCCCCCCCCCCTTTGGAAAATCAATTAGGGTTTTGAATAACCCATCCAATCTCCACCTCCAAGCTTTAATCTTTTGGGGTTTCTAGGAGAACTTTAAGTGCTCTTCCACGTGGTGGTGTCGGTTTTCCGAGAAAGTTTCATGAAGGTATGATAAATTGTATAATAGCCTATTGGATTATATGCTTTTCATTTATTTTACTAGAAATTGATGTAGGGAGATGGATAGAGCATATAGAACATGTTAGGAGTTAGAAATTGTGGTTATAATAATGAAATTGAGAAGTGGTAATTTTGGCATAAAGCCAAATTTTAGGGTATGTGAAGTTGGGTAAGAAATTTGATTCTAGTGAATTTAGAAAATGCATTTGGGGTTGTAAAATAGTGTGGGAGTATTAATATGAATTTAGGGTGATTTTTGTAGGCTTAATTCTCAATCAAATTGAATGAGAAAGAGTGTATGTATATTATGCACGCCGGGTGTTCGGTGAAATGCCCGAGCGAGATTAAGTTGAGAATTTGTTAGATTCGGAGGTGTAATTGAGTCTTAGTATTATTATTAACTCTAATTTGAGAGATTAGGACAAAAGGGATTAAAGAAATTAGAAAATATGAAGTTTTCCTATGAGAAAGCCTCCGATCAATAAGGGAATGTTTGTATTGGGACCCGAATTCGAAATTCGTCCATGTAGCTCAGCTACTTAGGTCATTTGTGATACGTGGGTGAAGACGGATTCGAATTTGGAGGTTCGTAGGTCGAGTTTTGAGTTTTAAGCTAATTGGTCCTATAATTTCCTATTTAGGTGGAAAAAGTCGAACTTCGACAGGCTACAGGGCGGACGTGGGACTTCGTTTGCTCGATCCGTCAAGTGAGTATGTTGTGTTTATGTATATTTTATGTTGTGGCCGAATTTCGTGACATTTCAATATAATTTGTAGAAGTTATGCGAAAAATTCATTTTTCCGAAAAATACGGATTTTTAAGAGCCAAAAACGGGTTTTTGTGAGAATTGACAATATTCACCATTTTAAACACAACAAATCTACCCTAGAGGTTAGTGTGACATGTTTAAGCAATAAAAATTAATAACTCACGTGGTTTATGTTGTTTTCTACTCCGTGCATGTTTCGTGCATATTTTTGGCCACATAGGCCCTTATAGGTTGTCTGGCTCACGTGGAACGTGGTATATGAGCCAGCTTGTTATATTAGGATGTTATTAGATATAATTAGACGAAATTAGTGATTGTGATCATGTTTTGAAAATCTGTGTAATTATAGTGCCCGTTTTGTGCATGATTTGGGGCATATGAGCCCTTATAAGTGATTTTACTTATATAAAATATGATGTATGAGCTAGTATGCTATAATTAGATATTATGAGATTTAATTAGAAGAAATAAATGATTTTGGCCCCTTTTCTTGGAAACCCGCATGTGTGGTGTATGTTTGTGTATATATATATATAATGAAATTGACTCGTGATGTGATAATTCATGAAATTAATAATTGGGTACATGTTTACATTTTAATTATGTTTGAAGTGAATTAATGGGCAATAAAATGACATGTTGGTTTATATGATAAATGACTTGGTGTATGTTTATATGGGATTTAATGAAGTAGCGAATTGCATGGTATTCATAATGGGTGATGTTATGGTAAATTAAACAACATGATGGTTTCTATGTTAAATGACATGGTGTATGCATATAAATATATGATACAACGGGATGATAATCTATATCGTGGACATCAGATGTGCATCAAATGCAAGATAAAAAGTGAGATGATAAGTGTTAATAAAATGTGTTATTATTCTTGTGATTAAATTCAAAGATGTGGCTATTGTTGAATTAAAAGCTGTGATGCTTCATGTTGATAAAGTAAAATGGAAAGATGTAATGATTAATGTTAATAACAGATGGCTTTGTTGACCAGTACCTACAGCAATCCTGGGGGTTTGGGCTAGACCTCCTAACACCCAAGGACCGGCTTGGGGTAAGTGGACCCAAACTATGTTTGGGGTAAGTGGATTTTATCGCCCAAGCTATCGGCTTGAGGCCCGGTTTCCCTCGATGACAGCTGTCGCGAGGAAGAACCCAGTTTACCTGGGGCGATGTTTTTCCCTCCTGGCTATCGGCTGGGAGGAAGTACCCAGTTTACCTGGGGCGATGTGTTTTTCCCTCGATGACAGACGTCGCGAGGAAGTACCCAGTTTACCTGGGGCGATGTTTTTCCCTCCTGGCTATCGGCTGGGAGGAAGTACCCAGTTTACCTGGGGCGATGTGGTTCCCTCGCTAGTTCGGCTAGGAGGAAGACGTAGCCTCGGACGAGTAAGACTCTGTGTGAGCATCGGGCCGCGTGTTTACTGGGCTGTCGGCTTTCAGTATGTTGGGATACTGTGGCTCACTGGTCGACAAACTAATAAAATAAATAAGTGTTAATAAATGTGGTAGTAAAGAAAGTGGATAGTAAATTGTGAATTGTGCGTGGAAAAGAAAGTGGATAGTAAAATGTGAATTGCGTGTGGAAAAAAAAGTGGATAGTGAAATGTGAACTGTGTGTGGAAAAGAAAGTTGTGTGAATGAAGTAAATGTGAAAGTGAACGTGCTATGAGTTAATATATGAAAAGAAGTGATAAATGCCGCTTGTGATTAATTTAAGATGGTAATAATAAAAGAGATGTGTTATCATGAATAATACGGAGTAATTGTATTATGTGTGTGATCATTAAAGTAAAATACAGTTGATATGAGTTGTACCTTGGAATTGTGTCAAGGAACTACCTGCCCGCAATTTCAGTGGAAATTGTGGGAACTACCTGCCTTGGCATAATTCGCAGGGTGAGTGGATATAATAGTGGTAATGATTAATAGAAATGAGAAATAAAGTGAAGTGAAGATGATAAGTGATTGAAGTGAAATTAATAATCAAGCTATCGGCTTGAGATGTGATGTGATATTACCCAAACTGTGTGTTTGAGGTACAGTGATTATTACCCAAGCTATCGGCTATGGGATGTGATATATGGTGGCCCCAGAGTGTGTTTGGGGATTAAGTAAAAATGATAATAAGATTTATTGTTATAAGAAAAAGTAATTACTAAAGTGATATAATAAGATGTGAATGAGCTATAAAACATGGTTTTGATGCAATGAGTATAAGAATTCTAATTAATGAGGTGTTAATGATGTGATGAAATGTGAGTAAATCGCATGGGCAATGAGGTGTGGTAATTATGTCCTGAGAAATGAAGGAATGTGGTAGTATGAGAATAGATGCATATGTTTATGATGTGATACTTTTATAACATAATAAAATAAATACCTGTTTTATGAGATTGGGTATGACAATGGTTATTAAAGAAAGTATGTTGTGATATGAGTTTGTGTACCTTGGAAGTGTGTCGGGGAACTACTCGCCTGCTATTTCCGTGGAAATGGTGGGAACTACCTGCCTCGGCACAACTTCCAGGATGAATGGGTGTGTTGATGACATAATATAAGTAACTGAAACGCATGTCTAAATAGAGTTGGAGAAATGATGTAATAACATCATGTAGTTATATTAATATAAATAGTAAAATGCTATTATGACGATACTTGTGGAAGAATGAATATTGGGTCAGAGTAGTTAAATTGAAAAGTAATGGATGTTATGTGTATTCGTACTATACGGATGTCGAATAAGTATATATATATACGAGGCTGATGTGAAGCATATTATGAAATGTGAGAAGTTACGGATAATTAAATAATTGAATGCAGGATTGACAAAGTATGTGAATTATCACTGTATTGACGATGTTGTTGTGTTCAGGATTCAGGTTGCATTAACTTAATTTGGTATTCGTAAGTTTAAATTATTTTCTTTATACTATTTTAATTTGTCGTTAGATTAATAATTATACTCACACCAGAAATGGCTAACCCCTTAGTGTTTGGGGGGTTAGGGGAGTCTGAGGACTACCCCTGATTCTCCCACTGTTGCAGGTTCTCATCAGTGCAGAGGTGAGGCATGGATGGGTAGGATAAATTTTTATATTAAAAATTTGTACTATTTAGTTATAGGAATAGTAAAATTTATGATTTAAATTGTATTATGGGTGTATAAGTATGTATATGACGATGATGAGTATAGTGTGAGGTGGCGAGGTATGTTTGTGACCCGTACCCACCTCGTTGTGGAGTACCGGGCTCTGTGGTAGGTTTTACAAGGATTTTTCTAAAAATTTACCTTGTTTTTCAAAGAAATTTATAGTTTTTAATTGATATTTGATAATCCGTTATGAGTTTGGCCCCCAGAGCATAATATTATATTGCCTGTGTGTATCTGCTCATTTTGGCCTGGGGAGTCCATGAAAATATTATGTGGATTGTGAGCTACGGAATTTTGAGCAGAATTCCGTAAGCTTTTTGTGTTTCGGGGCAAAATTTACAGGGGAGACTCTGTCAAAATTTTTCCTGAAATATAACTTTCTTAGTTTATGATTAAAGTGATATAGAAATTGAAAGAATTGAATTTGGAGACTTAGTTTTCAAAAAAAAAAAAAAAAAAAAAAATTTGGGGTGTTACAGTTGGTATCAGAGCTTAGGTTAACTAGGAAATTATTAATCCTAGTGATCTTGTCATGTGAGTATGGGTCCATTATTGCTTAGTTGGAGTTAGAGAGTGTATTTTATGCGGGTGTTTTGTTGAAGTATAGATTATATCATGGAATGATGTGATCCTCATTAGACCTTGGTCTGACTTTGAGTCAGCATTATTTTTTTCATGGCCCTGCAAAGGGGTTGACCTCTATAGAAATCCCGGTGTGTATTTGTGTTCTATTGGAGTATTCTACTATACTGATTGCTGTGTGCCGTAAGGGGCTATTCCTTGGAGATTTTGTGTAGGTCCTATGGGCGTATGTCCTATAGGTGTAAATTTTATAGACTGAGGAATGATTTGTGATTATGGCTTTTACTCCATATTTGGGAGATTGATTGGTTGTAGAAGGTTATGTAGGTCATCTGCGTAGTTGGGGTATGGTGCAGGGAGGATTCGGGTGAGACAGCCCGATGAAACCCAGTTTTGATTGTATATAGCGCCTTGGACGATGAAGATTATGCCCGTTGGGTTTGGTGGAAACATTTAAGGCAAAGATTGAGATTGTTGATGGGGTTTGCAAAGTTTTTGATATATTCGAAGAGGTTTTTGGTCCCCCACCTTAGCGAACTCTGGAGTTCAAGATCGATTAGATATTTGGTATGACTCCAATTTTTAAATCAGCTTGTGTTATAGCACTTAAGGAATGGGACAAGATGAAAGAGAATTTGAGGAGATGTTTTGATAAAGGGTATCGGTTCAAGTGATACGCCGTAGGGCGCTTCTGCAGTATTGTAATAAAGAAGGCAGTTCATCGAGAAGGTGTACTAAGTAAGGTGATTAGTAAGTATTTATTGTTGAGAATAGATAATTGGTTAGATTAGTTGCGGGGAGTGTCATTAATCTCCCGATTAGAGTTGCACACCGAGTACTATCAGATAATCCCGAGAGAGGGAAAACATCTCAGGAATTGTTTTTCGTACTCGGTATGAATTGTATGAGTTCTTAGTGATATCTTTGGGCTGGCGAACGTCCCGGCAGTTTTTATGAATTTGACGAATTGGGCCTTTCACCCTTATATTAACAGGGTGTGAATGTAATTGTAGATGATATTTGGTGTACTTTCGCAGTATGGAGGGGCAGAGATGGCACCTCAGAATTGAGTTGTAGACTCGTTGGGACTAGAAGCGGTATGATAAGTCGGTAAATTGTCATTTTTGGGAGTGAGATGCATGAACTTTGGGACACCTTGTGTCTATTGAAAGCGTATTTGTGGATTCGAAGGAAATTACAAAGGGTGAAAAGACGGGAAATAACTCTCGGATGTATTGGAAATCCAGAGTTTCTTGGTTTTAACTGGCTATTATTGGAGGTTCATTCCTCGATTTTATATTATTACTATACCGATGACTCATTTTATTATAAAGAATGAGTCGTTGGTATGACCTGAACAGAGTGGAAAGACATTTTCAAGAGTTAAAGGAAGATTAACGACAGTTCATGTTTTGATCCTCCCGAGAAGGGAGTGCATGTAGTACAGGATCAGGTGCAGTTTGATGCATGAAGGCAAGCTTGTGGCTTTTACATTGAGGCAGTTGTGGTTATACGGGGTGCATAAATTACGCAGATTTGAAATTTGTGACAGGAAGGCATGTATTGAAGGTGTTGAGAAATTAGTTTTTCAAAAAAATAGTTTTAGCTTTTTCTTTGATCGCAAGAGTTTGAACACTCGTTCTTGCAAATGATTTTAGCAGTAGGCAATAAACGTGGCTTGAGTATCCTGGTTGCTTGGTATGGAAATAAAATACCACCCGGGGAAGAAATAAGGTGATGAATGCCGCAAATGGAAAGAAGGTTTTTGTCTTAATGATGTCCCAGGAGTGGACGGTGTTAAATTCATGAGATTAATTTGATTTTATTTCAGTAGTAGAGGTTTGACCCGACCTTATATATTGGTAGTGTATCAATACAGCTGTCTATTCTACAGTTGATCAGTCAAACTTGAATTCAAAATTTCTGCTTGTGACAGAGGATGCATGGTCGAATTCTGGATGGGATTAATGAATGTATTGCAGATTGGTTAGTAGGCAGTGTGGAAAATTCTTGTTATTATCGTAGATTTGGTGTTCTGGATGTGGATGGCTTGTGGTAGCAGGTGACAGAGATTTCTCAGTATATTCAGTATATTGTCCATCCCGGTGGTATGAAGATGTATCAAAATTCTAGGAAAAAAAATATTTTAGTGGTCTGGAACGAGGAATATTAATTATCAGGTGAGTATGGATAAGCCTCTTTTGAGGTGTGTAGTCGACAAGAGAAAATGATTATGCAGATCAGCGGTGAAAGTCTTTTGAAGATTAAAAGTTGAAGATTGGGTATTTTAAAGGCATCCCTTATCCATAGAGTACGCCGTTATAGGAACCGGGGAAATTAGACCTGGCGTTTGTTGTCCCCTTCAGAGTTATAGAAAGAATTGGAACCGTGGTATATCGTTTGACGCTTACCTCTGAGATGCCAAGCATTCTTGAGGTATTTCCTGTTTATGTTAAAAAGTGTGAGAGATCTATCTCAAGTTGTGGAGTCGCCACAGGTTGAAGTCCAGCTGGATGTGGCATTGGATATGACAGATCATATGAAACTAGTGGATATTGTAAATCGATAGTGCGGCCGACCTGATGACAAGTTGTTCAGTTGTTAATGGTGCAATGAAGTACTGATGTTGATAATGTACCTGGAAATCCTAGGTAATGGTGTGGAGGAAGTATCTTGAATTTGTTCGAGAATTTTCTTAACTCCCATAGCTCGAGGACGAGCTTCTTTTGAGGTGTGTAGAATGTAACATCTGTTTTTTTTTATTTCCTTAATTATTTGATTTATATTATTTTTAAATATGTTTCTGATTTACCCCTATTAATTGATTTTATTAGCATTAGAATGATTAAATTGATATTTTGGGGTAAACGGGAAAAATTGAAAATATAGGAGTTTTGAGATGAGTTTTCTCGGAGGAGACGAATCCGATTTGACCCGAAATTTTTCTGGGGCCTTTGTGCATTATAGGGGGTCAGTAAACTACTAGAATTTTTAGTTTGTGGCTTTTGGTAGTAAACTTCTCAAAATCGAGCTGAAATAACCTATTTTGGGTCATTTTCTTAAGTATTTGGGCCAAAGCCCATAACCCCAAACCCAAACCTTATTAAAAACTCAAAAAATTGCAAAAATGCCATTTCCCCTATTCTTTCTCCCCCTCCTCTCCTCTGGCCGACCAGAACTGAACCCCCCCCCCTTTGGAAAATCAATTAGGGTTTTGAATAACCCATCCAATCTCCACCTCCAAGCTTTAATCTTTTGGGGTTTCTAGGAGAACTTTAAGTGCTCTTCCACGTGGTGGTGTCGGTTTTCCGAGAAAGTTTCATGAAGGTATGATAAATTGTATAATAGCCTATTGGATTATATGCTTTTCATTTATTTTACTAGAAATTGATGTAGGGAGATGGATAGAGCATATAGAACATGTTAGGAGTTAGAAATTGTGGTTATAATAATGAAATTGAGAAGTGGTAATTTTGGCATAAAGCCAAATTTTAGGGTATGTGAAGTTGGGTAAGAAATTTGATTCTAGTGAATTTAGAAAATGCATTTGGGGTTGTAAAATAGTGTGGGAGTATTAATATGAATTTAGGGTGATTTTTGTAGGCTTAATTCTCAATCAAATTGAATGAGAAAGAGTGTATGTATATTATGCACGCCGGGTGTTCGGTGAAATGCCCGAGCGAGATTAAGTTGAGAATTTGTTAGATTCGGAGGTGTAATTGAGTCTTAGTATTATTATTAACTCTAATTTGAGAGATTAGGACAAAAGGGATTAAAGAAATTAGAAAATATGAAGTTTTCCTATGAGAAAGCCTCCGATCAATAAGGGAATGTTTGTATTGGGACCCGAATTCGAAATTCGTCCATGTAGCTCAGCTACTTAGGTCATTTGTGATACGTGGGTGAAGACGGATTCGAATTTGGAGGTTCGTAGGTCGAGTTTTGAGTTTTAAGCTAATTGGTCCTATAATTTCCTATTTAGGTGGAAAAAGTCGAACTTCGACAGGCTACAGGGCGGACGTGGGACTTCGTTTGCTCGATCCGTCAAGTGAGTATGTTGTGTTTATGTATATTTTATGTTGTGGCCGAATTTCGTGACATTTCAATATAATTTGTAGAAGTTATGCGAAAAATTCATTTTTCCGAAAAATACGGATTTTTAAGAGCCAAAAACGGGTTTTTGTGAGAATTGACAATATTCACCATTTTAAACACAACAAATCTACCCTAGAGGTTAGTGTGACATGTTTAAGCAATAAAAATTAATAACTCACGTGGTTTATGTTGTTTTCTACTCCGTGCATGTTTCGTGCATATTTTTGGGGGGCCCTTATAGGTTGTCTGGCTCACGTGGAACGTGGTATATGAGCCAGCTTGTTATATTAGGATGTTATTAGATATAATTAGATGAAATTAGTGATTGTGATCATGTTTTGAAAATCTGTGTAATTATAGTGCCCGTTTTGTGCATGATTTGGGGCATATGAGCCCTTATAAGTGATTTTACTTATATGAAATATGATGTATGAGCTAGTATGCTATAATTAGATATTATGAGATTTAATTAGAAGAAATAAATGATTTTGGCCCCTTTTCTTGGAAACCCGCATGTGTGGTGTATGTTTGTGTATATATATATATATAATGAAATTGACTCGTGATGTGATAATTCATGAAATTAATAATTGGGTACATGTTTACATTTTAATTATGTTTGAAGTGAATTAATGGGCAATAAAATGACATGTTGGTTTATATGATAAATGACTTGGTGTATGTTTATATGGGATTTAATGAAGTAGCGAATTGCATGGTATTCATAATGGGTGATGTTATGGTAAATTAAACAACATGATGGTTTCTATGTTAAATGACATGGTGTATGCATATAAATATATGATACAACGGGATGATAATCTATATCGTGGACATCAGATGTGCATCAAATGCAAGATAAAAAGTGAGATGATAAGTGTTAATAAAATGTGTTATTATTCTTGTGATTAAATTCAAAGATGTGGCTATTGTTGAATTAAAAGCTGTGATGCTTCATGTTGATAAAGTAAAATGGAAAGATGTAATGATTAATGTTAATAACAGATGGCTTTGTTGACCAGTACCTACAGCAATCCTGGGGGTTTGGGCTAGACCTCCTAACACCCAAGGACCGGCTTGGGGTAAGTGGACCCAAACTATGTTTGGGGTAAGTGGATTTTATCGCCCAAGCTATCGGCTTGAGGCCCGGTTTCCCTCGATGACAGCTGTCGCGAGGAAGAACCCAGTTTACCTGGGGCGATGTTTTTCCCTCCTGGCTATCGGCTGGGAGGAAGTACCCAGTTTACCTGGGGCGATGTGTTTTTCCCTCGATGACAGACGTCGCGAGGAAGTACCCAGTTTACCTGGGGCGATGTTTTTCCCTCCTGGCTATCGGCTGGGAGGAAGTACCCAGTTTACCTGGGGCGATGTGGTTCCCTCGCTAGTTCGGCTAGGAGGAAGACGTAGCCTCGGACGAGTAAGACTCTGTGTGAGCATCGGGCCGCGTGTTTACTGGGCTGTCGGCTTTCAGTATGTTGGGATACTGTGGCTCACTGGTCGACAAACTAATAAAATAAATAAGTGTTAATAAATGTGGTAGTAAAGAAAGTGGATAGTAAATTGTGAATTGTGCGTGGAAAAGAAAGTGGATAGTAAAATGTGAATTGCGTGTGGAAAAAAAAGTGGATAGTGAAATGTGAACTGTGTGTGGAAAAGAAAGTTGTGTGAATGAAGTAAATGTGAAAGTGAACGTGCTATGAGTTAATATATGAAAAGAAGTGATAAATGCCGCTTGTGATTAATTTAAGATGGTAATAATAAAAGAGATGTGTTATCATGAATAATACGGAGTAATTGTATTATGTGTGTGATCATTAAAGTAAAATACAGTTGATATGAGTTGTACCTTGGAATTGTGTCAAGGAACTACCTGCCCGCAATTTCAGTGGAAATTGTGGGAACTACCTGCCTTGGCATAATTCGCAGGGTGAGTGGATATAATAGTGGTAATGATTAATAGAAATGAGAAATAAAGTGAAGTGAAGATGATAAGTGATTGAAGTGAAATTAATAATCAAGCTATCGGCTTGAGATGTGATGTGATATTACCCAAACTGTGTGTTTGAGGTACAGTGATTATTACCCAAGCTATCGGCTATGGGATGTGATATATGGTGGCCCCAGAGTGTGTTTGGGGATTAAGTAAAAATGATAATAAGATTTATTGTTATAAGAAAAAGTAATTACTAAAGTGATATAATAAGATGTGAATGAGCTATAAAACATGGTTTTGATGCAATGAGTATAAGAATTCTAATTAATGAGGTGTTAATGATGTGATGAAATGTGAGTAAATCGCATGGGCAATGAGGTGTGGTAATTATGTCCTGAGAAATGAAGGAATGTGGTAGTATGAGAATAGATGCATATGTTTATGATGTGATACTTTTATAACATAATAAAATAAATACCTGTTTTATGAGATTGGGTATGACAATGGTTATTAAAGAAAGTATGTTGTGATATGAGTTTGTGTACCTTGGAAGTGTGTCGGGGAACTACTCGCCTGCTATTTCCGTGGAAATGGTGGGAACTACCTGCCTCGGCACAACTTCCAGGATGAATGGGTGTGTTGATGACATAATATAAGTAACTGAAACGCATGTCTAAATAGAGTTGGAGAAATGATGTAATAACATCATGTAGTTATATTAATATAAATAGTAAAATGCTATTATGACGATACTTGTGGAAGAATGAATATTGGGTCAGAGTAGTTAAATTGAAAAGTAATGGATGTTATGTGTATTCGTACTATACGGATGTCGAATAAGTATATATATATACGAGGCTGATGTGAAGCATATTATGAAATGTGAGAAGTTACGGATAATTAAATAATTGAATGCAGGATTGACAAAGTATGTGAATTATCACTGTATTGACGATGTTGTTGTGTTCAGGATTCAGGTTGCATTAACTTAATTTGGTATTCGTAAGTTTAAATTATTTTCTTTATACTATTTTAATTTGTCGTTAGATTAATAATTATACTCACACCAGAAATGGCTAACCCCTTAGTGTTTGGGGGGTTAGGGGAGTCTGAGGACTACCCCTGATTCTCCCACTGTTGCAGGTTCTCATCAGTGCAGAGGTGAGGCATGGATGGGTAGGATAAATTTTTATATTAAAAATTTGTACTATTTAGTTATAGGAATAGTAAAATTTATGATTTAAATTGTATTATGGGTGTATAAGTATGTATATGACGATGATGAGTATAGTGTAAGGTGGCGAGGTATGTTTGTGACCCGTACCCACCTCGTTGTGGAGTACCGGGCTCTGTGGTAGGTTTTACAAGGATTTTTCTAAAAATTTACCTTGTTTTTCAAAGAAATTTATAGTTTTTAATTGATATTTGATAATCCGTTATGAGTTTGGCCCCCAGAGCATAATATTATATTGCCTGTGTGTATCTGCTCATTTTGGCCTGGGGAGTCCATGAAAATATTATGTGGATTGTGAGCTACGGAATTTTGAGCAGAATTCCGTAAGCTTTTTGTGTTTCGGGGCAAAATTTACAGGGGAGACTCTGTCAAAATTTTTCCTGAAATATAACTTTCTTAGTTTATGATTAAAGTGATATAGAAATTGAAAGAATTGAATTTGGAGACTTAGTTTTCAAAAAAAAAAAAAAAAAAAAAAAATTTGGGGTGTTACAGCGACCTTCCTCTATTGTTACTTCTACCATGATTATCAACTGACAGTACAGAATTTCTAGGATATTACACCGAAGTCTTTCCATGTCTCTTCCTTCTAGCATCCTCATTCATAATGCTGCTTGTAACATCCTTTAAAGTTGTCGTATCAGTCATAGTGCTTGTAACTGTCTACTTTACTGTGTCGTACCTATCAGGAAGACTGAATAGTAACAACAACGATTGTGCTATTTCCTCAAACTTTAAACCCGATGATTCCATCTGATTGTAAATGTAACCCCTCTTTCCCCAAAAATGTATTTTCTGTATATTTTCGGTATTTAAAATTTTTGTAAATTAATTTTCCGCTTTCGAACTATTTTTCGTTAAATTATACTATTGGATCTTCTATTAAAATCTATCAATAATTTTATTTATTTTCGGTTATTATTAGTATTACTATTTTTATGTTTATGTTATGATTATTATTATTGTTGTTGTTATTATTATTATTCAGTATTATTATTATTACTATTATTTTATTTTATTTTTATTATGGTTATTACTTTGATTGGTTATTAAAAACCTAGTTCCATTTGTAAATTTATTTGTAGTTATTTTAAATAAAGTCTATATTGTAATTTAAATTTTATTATTTTATAAATTATATTTTATTGGTTAATTAATTTTCTTATTGAATTTTCATTTTTATTTATATACCCAATAACCCATTTATCACTCCTACCCAAAAGCCATTAACTAACCTACACCCATTTTTAATAAACCCAAATACCCATTAATCTGACCAATACCCATTTCAAATATATTTATTTCCATTCCCTGTTTACATCCTTACCTAATCCGCCCAAGACATTACCTAATCATCATACACCCATTAATTACCAAACCCTATATCCCTTTAATCACTATCACCCAAAACCATCCTAATACTCATTAATACCAGAACCATTTCCCCCCATCCACTGACTACCTAACCTTAATTCCATAGCCTCCATACATATTTATACCCAACCAAATATCCCCGTCCCCTACCCCTATCATATTATTTTTTTCACTCCTAGCCGCCACCTAAAAAAAAAAAAATTCCGTCGGTTCTCCCTCTCTTCCTCGTACTCTCGGAGTTGAGTGTGTGTGCGTGGTTATTCGTCTGTGGGTTTGTGCGTGTGTGATTCGTGATTTGCTTTGGTTGGTGGATTTTCATTCGTGGATTTTGTTCGTTGGCGGGATCCATTCCCTTTATTCTTATTTTTCTTCGTTTTCGTCTTCGGTTAAGGCAAGTAACTTGTACTCCAATTTATTTGTTTGATACAAGTCCAAAAATTCACCTATAGTGTAGTTGGGTCTAGAGACAACTCTTGATTGTGTTTTCTTTGATGGGTTTTGTCTCTATTGTGATAATTTGGCCATAGATTGACTCACGACACAATCTTGATATGAAATAACCTAGGATTCTCCCATTCTTGATTTGATTCATGTATGTGAGATATTGGTGAGAATTTGTGTTTTGGTTGAGATCCATATGATATATTTGGTGTGGACATGTTATTAACCCTAAATCATGATGTTTAGACACTTGGTAGGCTTTATTTCATGTTTGGATGTGTTTGGATCAATTTTCATGAATCTATGTTGGTTTTGTTTTAAGGGAAAAAATCTGTATTTTTGGCACTGTTCTGTTTTGCTTGCTATTTTCGACTGGGTTAAAGTCAGTATCATAATTTCGGTATAAACTAGAGTTTTAGATAAATTCATTTATTTTCAAACCTCTCTGACCTTGCTTGATTTTGATTTCGTATGACTGAGTTATGGGTGTTTTTGTACAGAGGTGTCGATCTTTTCCAGATTCTGTTTTTCGGTAATTTTGATGATAAATTATTTTCAAGAACTATGTTAAACATATTATTTTGATCCAGAACTTTGGTCAGTCTTTCTTTATTAAGTTAGGGATTACCCAGAATTTTTGTGAATTTTATTGATAAGTTTTATGTGATGTTTCATGCTCGTTTCTAAAATTTATTCATGCTGTATTTTGCTCGCTGTTCTGTAAAGAACCCTATTTTCACTATGATTCCTTTTACTGTATGAAAAATATTTGTGAAATGTGAAAGTTAGTATATTCTATCTATTTTCATATCCCTTTAGCGGAATTGAATTTCGTTTCACTGGTTGCGAGATATCTTAGTTTTCGTACAGTAGTGTTGGGATTTCCAGATTTGCTAAACTATGTTTTCTTGATGCTTTCGTATTTTTGATGACTGATCTATTCTTACTGGAAAATTCGGAAACTTTATATTTTGATACTAGACTTATAGGGGAATACCCCAAAATTTTTCTGAATTTATTTGAGAGGTTTTGATACAGTTTTTTTAACTAAGAATTTGTTTTCCTGATTTCTGACTGAACATGTTTTCTGTTTTCAAACCTGTTTTTAGTTATGATGTTGTGAAGTACTATGTTACTTATTTGTATTCTCTGGATTCATGTGGAATTCTATTTTCCATATCATTCGACGGATCCAGATTTGCATTTCTGTAGCGACAAGAATTACTGTTTTAGTACTGTACTGTCATGCTGTCCTGAATATGAACATACACTATTTTGCTCGTTTATGTGACTGTATAACATCTATGATTGTTGATTTGTTTCACTAAACCTAATACTGATTACAATATGTTAGCTTAACACTATTTCGTACACATCATGCATGTTTGATGACCATAATAAAAATAACCAAGCCGGGGTTTCTTAAGGGAATATCTAGTAGTGGAAGATATGGAAACGTGTACTTGGAAGGGAACTAGTGTTCCATACTATTACTGTTACTGTTACTGTTATCTGACCCTGTCTACATTACTTCCCATAGGAAGGTGTAGAAGAGAAGAGAACCACTAGATTCTGACTGTTACTGTTACTGATACCTGAGTACACTTTCCCATTATGGTCCACTATGAAATCTAAAAGCAAAACTGTTTGTTGTAGCAATCATGTAGTAAAAACCGGGATGCATGAAGTGCTACCTAGCTAGTAATACACACAAGACTGTAAAAACATAAAACTGATATTGTTAGACTGATACTGTTAGACTGATACTGTTAGACCGAGACTGTTAGACTGATATTGTTGTACTATTATCCTGATCCACTGATATACTGAGCTTACTATTACTGGACACTGTTAGTTTCCATATGACACTGCATTTGACACATCCATTTGTACTGTTAGTATATGATATGGCTAAAAATAGGATTAAATCGGAACCGTTCACATCGGACACGAATCTTAAAGCTCAGGGGTAAAACAGTAATTTCACCTACTAACGGGGCTGAAATGGAAATGGGTCTTTCTTCAAGACCCAATAACCCACGAACGGATCCACCTCAACTGGGTATGGGTCCCAACCCGAAATAAACCCGGTCCAGCAGGATAGAATTAGGGTTCCTGATTAGTCCTAATCAACGGCCCTGATTCATATCTACCCTTTCACTGGGAATTAGGGATTACATTCCTAATCTGATCACAGGGATTACATTCCTTATCTGATCACAGGGATTACATTCCTAATCTGATCCCTAAGGCGACTATAAATACCCCCCATCCACCATCATTAAGAGGTAATCAATACTTTTCCAATTTACGCTCTCTCATAATCATTCCTGATTACTGACTTGAGCGTCGGAGGGTGCGTCGCCAGGATCAACCCCGCTGCCTCGCACTTTTTGCAGGTGAACGGCCGAAGTCAATGGTCAGACTCCAGCGGAACAGGTATCAGGTTTGCTATTCAAGTTTTCCAAGAATCCACAAATACTGTCTGTTTACCCCCACACTAGATTTAGCGGTAACAGATTAGCGCCGTCTGTGGGAAACACGAGTAGCAACCCATCCTCTTCCCGTAGGTCAGACCTTCCCCAGTCATGCCTCCTAGGAAAGTAAGATCCAGAGGGTCCAACCGTGGGCCCAATCCCGTTGATCAGCAACAGGAAGTCCTCCTCCAACCCGCTCAGCAGCAGGGGCAACTTCCCCCTCAAGCCGAGGACCCTCTCCAACAGGACCAACCTCCTCTTCAGAATCTACAACCCCCTAAGGGTCACCCCGGGGTTCAGAATGCCGGTGCGGGGGGCTCGCGTCCCAATCCTCAGAAGCAACATCTCCATCAGGACCGCGTCTCCATACATAACCCTTCTTCTGATTCTATGGCATCCCATAATCCCCGAGCTTCCGATCTTCGCAAAATCAACCTCAATCGGCAGAAGGAAGAGGATCTTCGCCGCCGTTTGGATGAAAGGCGGGCCCGAGAGGGAGCCTCCCGCCAACAACGTCCAAATGAGCGATCTCCTCATCGCCGAAACTACCGAAGGTCCCCTACTCGAAGAGGGCGAAGGGAGTCTCCTCGGCGTCATCGGCGGAGAACTCATTCTCCAGTAAGCCGAGCCACACATAGGGACCGCCAAGCTGGAGAGGCACCAGTCACAAGGGCAGATCTTCAAGACTTTCAAGCGACAGTCTTACGGGTCCTCAATATCACCCCAAAGAACGAGCAGAGGCCACCTACTCATGAGCCAACTGGGAACCATCGCCTTCACACTCTCAGTCCTCATCCATCTCCAAGCTACCATCGCCGCAGCCCCAGTCCACTCTCGTACGAAGATGAGTCCCGGGGCTCAACATGGTATGATCAAAGAGAAGACTCGGTTTACCGCCGTCTCCACGAGGTGGAGAGGCGCCTCGGCCGAATTGACAGGGAAGAAGAGCAACGAGCGATAAACCTCCGCCCGAGCAGACCTCCTTTCTCCTGCACCATCATGGAGGCCCTCATCCCAAAGAACTTCAAGCCGCCTCACTTCGAGTCGTATACCGGGGAGTCAGACCCCGCGGATCACATAGAGTGTTTCAAAACTCTCATGATGATCCACCATGCTTCAGACGCCCTCCTCTGCAAGGTCTTTCTTGCCACGTTGAAGGGACCTGCAAGAGAATGATACTCACGACTCGCCCCTGCCTCCATCTTCTCATTCGATCAGTTCGAAGGGCTCTTCCTTACTCATTATGTAAGTAGCCGCCGGGCTGAGAAAACAAGTGTATCCCTAGAGACCTTCAACCAAGAAAAGGGTGAACGCCTAAGGAATTACGTTCGACGCTTCACCGCCGAAGCCCGGTCCATTTTCTCCCTCAACCAATCAGTAGCCTCTGCAGCGTTCGAGCGCAACGTCACTAATGCCAACCTCAGAGCGTCCCTTGCCAAGAAGCCTCCTAGGGACTTCTCAGAACTCCTACTTAGGGTGGAGAAGTATATACGAGCGGAAGAGGCTCTCAACCCCCCTACTCTTGAGGAGACATCTTCCGGGAACAAACGGAAGAGCACAAGCGAATAGGGGTCCCAAAAATCCCAGAAGGACGGCAATGGCCAGCACCGCCCGACTCCTCGGTTTGAGAAGTTCACCCCCCTCGTTGCCAATATATCAGAAGTTCTTATGGAGGTGGACAAGGAATGGCTACTCCGTGCTCCGCCTAGAATGAATACCCCCAGCAAGAAGAGGGACAAGGATAAGTGGTGCCACTTCCACAGGGACCATGGCCACGACACAGATGATTGTCGGGCTCTCAAGGAGGAGATTGAAGAACTCATACAGCGGGGGCACCTGCCCAAGTTCGTCCAAAAAGAGGGGGCCGAGCTTCCCCCCCGAGGAGCCTACAAACAAACAGTAGGGCCCGCCGAGCTTCAAGACTCAGAACCTCCCAGCTCCTCCCAAAAGGTCTTCACCTTTTCGTAGAAGTAGGATCTTGATTTTCAATAAGGCCGATGCTTGTAACCCGGCCAATAGCATGTAATAATGGCTCGCCCTATTGAAGCAGCCACTTAGTTTATCTCAATAAAACTTTACATTGAAAATTATTGCTCTTGCTTCTCTATCTCTCTGAGTCACGACTCGCTAAATGGTAAGTTCAGAGTCCAGCTTCTTCTACATGGCTGCTCTCGCAACTTACTAAGCTCTAACAACGAGTTCGGAGTCCAACACTTGGCTCGACTCCGCTTCGCAAGCTGGCTCTTAAGCGAACTAGAAGTGGTTCGCCATTCGGAATTGCTCCCACAACCGTTGAATTACTCTAACGAGGAGTTCGGAGTCCAACACTTGGCTCGACTCCGCTTCGCAAGCTCGCTCTTAAGCGACCTAGAAGTGGTTCGCCATTCGGAATTGCTCCCACAACTGTTGATTTACTCTAACGACGAGTTCGGAGTCCAACACTTGGCACGATTCTGCTTCGGATAAGTTGCTCTTAAGCGAGTTAGAAGTGGTTCGTCATTCGGAATTGCTCCCACAACCGTTGAATCCCTCTAGCGACGAGTTCGGAGTCCAACACTTGGCTCGATTCTGCTTCAGATAACTTGCTCTTAAGCGAGTTAGAAGTGGTTCGCCATTCGGAACTGCTCCTACAACTGTTGATTCTCTCACTTAAATAGCGAGTTCAGAGCTCACAACTCTCTCCTAGAGTTGCTCCTCAAACTCATCTTCCAAATGGCTCTCCCCCAGAGTCGAGCTCTTCACTCCGCTTGCCTCCAAAGCGGACCTCTTCTCAACGAGTTCGGAGCTCACAACTCCCTCCTAGAGTTGCTCCTCAAACTCTTCTTCCAGATGGCTCTCTCTTAGAGTCGAGCCCTTCGCTCCGCTCACCTCCAAGGCGGACCTCTTCTCAACGAGTTCGGAGCTCACAACTCTCTCCTAGAGTTGCTCCTCAAACTCATCTTCCAAATGGCTCTCCCCTAGAGCCGAGCTCTTCACTCGGCTCGCCTCCAAAGCGGACCTCTTCTCAACGAGTTCGGAGCTCACAACTCCCTCCTAGAGTTGCTCCTCAAACTCTTCTTCCATATGGCTCTCTCTTAGAGCCGAGCCCTTCGCTCCGCTCACCTCCAAGGCAGACCTCTTCTCAACAAGTTCGGAGCTCACAACTCCCTCCTAGAGTTGCTCCTCAAACTCGTCTTCCAGATGGCTCTCTCTTAGAGCCGAGCTCTTCACTCCGCTCGCCTCCAAAGCGGACCTCTTCTCAACAAGTTTGGAGCTCACAACTCCCTCTTAGAGTTGCTCCTCAAAATCGTCTTCCAGATGGCTCTCTCTTAGAGCCGAGCTCTTCACTCCGCTCGCCTCCAAAGCGGACCTCTTCTCAACGAGTTCGGAGCTCACAACTCCCTCCTAGAGTTGCTCCTCAAACTCTTCTTCCAGATGGCTCTCTCATAGAGCCGAGCCCTTCGCTCCGCTCACCTCCAAGGCGGGCCTCTTCTCAACAAGTTCGGAGCTCACAACTCCCTCCTAGAGTTTCTCCTCAAACTCTTCTTCCAGATGGCTCTCTCTTAGAGCCGAGCCCTTCGCTCCGCTCACCTCCAAGGCGGACATCTTCTCAACAAGTTCGGAGCTCACAACTCCTTCCTAGAGTTGCTCCTCAAACTCGTCTTCCAGATGGCTCTCTCTTAGAGCCGAGCTCTTCACTCCGCTCGCCTCCAAAGCGGAGCCTCTTCTCAACGAGTTCGGAGCTCACAACTCCCACCTAGAGTTGCTCCTCAAACTCTTCTTCCAGATGGCTCTCTCATAGAGCTGAGCCCTTCGCTCTGCTCACCTCCAAGGCGGACCTCTTCTCAACAAGTTCGGAGCTCACAACTCCCTCCTAGAGTTGCTCCTCAAACTCGTCTTCCAGATGGCTCTCTCTTAGAGCCAAGCTCTTCACTCCGCTCGCCTCCAAAGCGGACCTCTTCTCAACGAGTTCAGAGCTCACAACTCTCCCCTAGAGTTGCTCCTCAAACTCGTCTTCCAGATGGCTCTCTCCTAGAGCCGAGCTCTTCACTCCGCTCGCCTCCAAAGCAGGCCTCTTCTAAACGAGTTCGGAGCTCAAAACTCTCCCATAGAGTTGCTCCTTGCACTAACTTCAAAGAATGGGTCTTCCCATGGCTCTTACGAGGATCTTCCTAGCACCTCTTCTCCACCCCTAGGAGTGGACCTCATCTTCAAAAATCTCCAAAACCAAACAGCACATCACCAAGCTTCGGAGCTCTTCACCTCTCCCATATGCCGACCCCCTTCCTCGTCGAGCTCCGACCCCTCCTCTACGCCGATCTACTATGGGCAGAGGGGGAATTACCAGTCACGGAGCCGAGTGGACGATGTACCGACCTCCACATATGGAAAAAAATACCGCCGAGCCAGTTTCACCGCCAGATTGTCTCAAAAAACGTGCTAGAACATGATGAACGGCTCAGATCGCGCCACGTCTCCACAAAACGACAAGATAACATTTTCTCGAAATTTGAGCCTCTTGTCTCGTGATTCGCACCACGATCGTGATCAACCGTCCAGATGGAGCCACGTAGCTCGGATCTGAAATTCGAGCTACCGATCTGCCAAACTGCAAAGTGGAGAAAAATGCTCCTCAAAATCCGTGCTCAGATTTGCCGAACAAGAAGTAGCAAGGAAGAGAAGAAAAAACCCAACTTCTTCACTCTTCTCCTTCTTCTTCTTCCGCACGTGCCCGCCAAAACAAACCAGAGGAAAAGAAGAAGCCAGCTTCAAGCTCTCCACTTCGCCGAACTCTGTCTCCGAAGCTCCATCTCCTTCGTCGAGCTCCCGACCTCGACTCCAAAAGCCCGAGCTTCGAGCTCTACTCCACCTCCGGACTCTATTGCCGAGCTCCCCCACAGTCCTTCGTCGAATTCCCGACCTCGACTCCAAAAGCACGAGCTCCGAGCTCTCCTTCACGAGCTCCATTCATAGCCGGGCGCCAACTTCGAAGCTCACCTCCAGCTCTATGCCCGCCTTCACGAGCTTAACCAAAAGAATAAAACCCAACTTCACACGCCGAACGTCTTCAACCTCAGCTCCTTTCGCCACCTTCGTCGAAAGCTTCGAGCTCATCACAGCGTCGAGCTCTTCTCGTCGAGTGTCGATGCCATCGCACACCATCGCTCCAAGGGGTCGAACCCATGGCCTGTCGAACCACTGTGTCGAGCATCGAGCCCCAACGATGAGTTCCTCTCCACCGTCGACCTCCTCCACGTTCGCCGGGCTCGTCACACTCCAAGCTACGCCACGTTCGCCCAACTCCTTCGCCATGATCGCCGCTTGATGAGCTCTCACGAGCTTGAGTCGGCGAGGTTGAAGGCTTGGTCGAACGAAAAGCGAAGACGGAGAAAGACGAAGCTGAAGAAGGAAGACGACTCAGAGAAGAAGAAGCAAAAAAAAAAGAAAAAAAAAGAAGCACAAGGGTCGGGTTCGGACCCGTTAAGCGATCCAAACCCGAACCCCATACCGCTTTACTTCTTCTTCTCCACCTTTCCCGCCAAAAACAAGGGGAACCAAAAAATGGTAAAACCCGATGTCAGCTCCTTTCGCCAAACTCCGAAAGCTTCGTCCCTGAGCTCGCCCCCATGCCGGAGCTCCTCGTTCGCGAGCTCTCCGTCGCCGAGCCTCTCTCCTCGCCGACCACTCTCATCGAGCTCCAATCGGAGCTCTCCCCCTTCATGAACTCACTGAAGAGTTCAATTCGCCATCATCCCTACGGTGGAGCTTCCCCCCATTACCGAACACGAAGCTCCACATCTGACGACCACCTTGGTCTCCCTCTTCCTCAAACACTGCTCGTCACACCCAACACTCCAACCTTCGCTCCGAGCTCTGCTGCTTCCTCACCGAGCTCCACCTCAACCGAGCTCCATCACTGAGCTTGACCCCATCGCCGTGTTGATCTCCTCTATCTGCCGAAGCCAACAAACGAAGCTCCTCCATGGCCGACCACCTCCACTCCTTCACGAGCTCCCCTCGCCGAGCTCGACCACAGCTCCTCGCCGACTTGCCGAACTCCATTGAGATCCCGCGCCGAGCTTCCCTCAACTCCGAGCTCCGATTTCCATTCCCAACTCTCCACAGTGCCGAACTCTCAACCGAGCTCCACTCTCTTCGCCGAAGAGCTCCAATCGAGCTCCATAGCTCCTCCCGCCTTCACGAGCGTCGACCCCAAAGCGTCGAGCTCCACGGTGCACGGAGAAGAGGTCGGAGAGGGAGACGAGAAAGAGAGCAGGAGAAGGCGGGAAGGGACGCTCGAAGAAGTCGAATAAGAAAAGAGAAAAAGAAATGGTCGAAGCAGAGGAGAAGGAAACGAAGAAGAAAAAAAAGGAAAAAAAGAAAAAAAAAATGCCACGTGGCATCATCTCGAAGGGTCGGCAGATCCAAGTCGCCGCGCCGAGGTGCCGAGCCGAGTGGACGAGGCACCGACCTTGAAATTGGAGAAAAAATCCGCCGACCCATACAATCCACCGATCTTCTCAAAATTTGCGTCACGACATGATCGACGTCCAGAAATGCGCCACGTGTCCAGAACGTGATCTGCTTTGCGATGCACGCACATCTGATCATGATCGACGCTCAGAAACGCGCCACGTGTCCAGGTAATATTTAATTAATTAATTTATTTATTTATTTGTTTTAATTATTTAAAAAATCCGAAAAAATATTTAAAAAATCGAAAAAAATTAATTAAAAATTCTAAAAATAATTATTAATTCAGAAAAATTATTTTAAAATTCTGAAAAATATAATTATTAAATTAGAATAATTAATTAATATTTTTGATAATTAATTATTTAATTCGGAAAATGAATAAAAAATTCAAAAAATGAGAAAAAATTCAGAAAAATCTGGAAAAGTCACCAAAAATCCAGAAAATTCTGAGGATATTTTTGGGTATTTTACAAGCCCAGAATAACACTGTTACACCCCAAGCAAGATTCCAAATTCCCTTAAGAACACCGATAAAATCCCGTACGCCATTAAAACAACAAAACTACTCCTCGAAGACTGTAAAACTCAGTCTCCAGGAGTGGGGGGCTCGTGATATGGCTAAAAATAGGATTAAATCGAAACCGTTCACATCGGACACGAATCTTAAAGCTCAGGGATAAAACGGTAATTTCACCTACTAACGGATCTGAAATGGGAACTGGGTCTTTCTTCAAGACCCAATAACCCACGAACGGATCCACCTTAACTGGGTATGGGTCCCAACCCGAAATAAACCCGATCCAGCAGGATAGAATTAGGGTTCCTGATTAGTCCTAATCAACGGCCCTGATTCACATCTATCCTTTCACTGGGAATTAGGGATTACATTCCTAATCTGATCACAGGGATTACGTTCATTATCTGATCACAGGATTACATTCCTAATCTGATCCCTAAGGTGACTATAAATACCCCCCATCCACCATCATTAAGAGGTAATCAATACTTTTCCAATTTACGCTCTCACATAATCATTCCTGATTACTGACTTGAGCGTCGGAGGGTGCGTCGCCGGGATCAACCCCGGTGTCTCGCACTTTTTGTAGGTGAACGGCGGAAGTCAACGGTCAAACTCCGGCGGAACAGGTATCAGGTTTGCTATTCAAGTTTTCTAAGAATCCACAAATAATGTCTGTTTACCCCCACACCAAATTTAGCGGTAACAGTATACCATACTAGTTGACTTTATTTTACTGATTCATCCTAGTTATTATTGTTGATGCATTATTCCATGCTATTAGTTAGTTTTCCCATGTGCTTGTATCCTACATTATAAGTGGCCCGTAACTTGCAATTGACGGGTACTTGTTTTCTCTTTCCTTCTCCTGCAATTTGTCAATTGTAGATTTTGGTGATCAGCTTCCCGATGGAGTATGTGATCTAAAGTTCTAGTTGGCTGGAGCTTTTTGCTATCTTTATTTATTTCCTGTTGCTCATTTTGAATATTGTGTTCTTGTACTTGGATTTATTCTTGTATTTGGGCAATGTGATCCAGGATTTATTGTGTATTTCAGATCATGACTATTTGAAATTAATATATTTTATTTCAAGTATTCTCGTTGGTATTTGGTTCATATGTGCATGTGGTTGACTTTTCTGGCTTCCGACTCTGATTATTTCTATGATATGTTGCAATGATTCTTGAATAGCTTATGGATGATGAAAATTATTCGCTGGGCCAGTGTTACGTGCTCATATTCCGTATTTTTGGGAAGCGGGGCGTGACAGTAAAGCATATAGAAATTGTTTATGTGCTCTGCAACTGAACCCCTTTCCGACAACTTCAAGTTTACCAACTTCTTTATGTGTAGGATATGGTTCGTTGCATTCGGTTTCTCAAACATATCTGTCAAGATGTCCATTACCTCCTTCGCGGTCCTTGCCTTCTCATGAAATATAGACTTCTTACTCACTGACAACTGAATCTGTCCAAGTGCTTTCTGATCTAATCTATTCCAAGCTGCCAATGCAACCAGGTCGACCTCCACCCATTCTGGCTTCAAACCAAACAATGGATCATGTAGATCCTTCTGTCGGAGATATGCAATCATTTCGGTCTTCCACATTGTGAAATTTGTTCAATCAAATTTCTTGACTCTACTCTTGTCCCACATCTCAATCAACGCCACCAACCTAGTGCTCTGATACCACTTTGTTGAGTTTTAACTACGAAATAACTCACCAACGAGATGTAAGAACAATAGAATTAAAATCAAGAGAACAAAGAACAACCAAAAGCAACACACAAGAACACACGAGTTTTTTCTGAGGTTCACCCAATGCAATGGCTACTTCCCCGCATAGAGGCACTCTTGCAATTTCCACTAGAAATACGAAGAACAAGTTTACAAAAATCTCAAGAACTCACCACCAAGGTGTAGGGTTTCTCTCTATCTCCCCCCCTCTCTCTCTCTCTGACGGCTGATAGATCTTTCTTTTCTTTTCACCTTACCCTAAAATCGTACACAATACGTTATGTATAGGTTTTCACAACTTCTAATCTCAGCCGCTCATCAATCAGTGTCGCGACAGTCTACAACAACTCATTGACGGCCGACTGGTTCATGCCTTCGACTGTACAGGATCTAACAGAGAGTGGGACGGCCGACTGCGCGGTCGATCGGTCATTCCTTCTAGTGTACAGGGTTTCAATAGAGAGATAGATGGTCAACTGTGCGGTCGACCGTACTATTGCTTGTACGTGTGCGGTCGACTATACAAGTACGGTCGACAACAACCTTCCTGTAGCTGCTGGCTGCTCTGAACTGCTTGCTCCATCTTCAACTTTCCTTCTCGTGTGTCTTCTTCAACCCCATTATCGTATATTTGGATCCTCAAATCCCAACATAGTCTGGGTATACCCTAAATCGTAAAGAGCACTACTGGGATGTAGATTACATGGCATCCCATTCCTACAGTTGACATACTCCTCGACTCCCTTCAGCCTTGCTGAATTGTGAAAATAAGCAAAACAAATTGCCTTCCTCACCACGTCCCAGTCCATATCACATGAGGTAAGAGGAACTTTTAGGGTTTTAAGGATGTCTAATAGCTGAGACCTGACTTCTCTTGCTTTGTGAAGCCTCTTCACATACAAAAAATGATCATTGCACCAATCTCCGCAATACTGGTTTGCCTTCCACTGCTGGTAAACATTGAGAAGTGTTAAGTGATCAAATTCAGGAACGAAGAACTTTCTCTCTAGCTGCATCGCCCTCCTCGGTTCGATCAATAGGGCGAAAGAAAACTGATGGCACTTAAAGCATAGACACGATTGTCAGCACCTCATTGAGGTACTTTAGACTTTCCCCCATTATAAGCATTTTTGCTAATGGTGGATCCAATGGAAACTCCAACATTTTCCATCCGAGCTCTGTGAGGCTTCCAACATTATTCAAAGCACCCAACACCCAGAGTTGATAGAATTTTTTGCCGTACTGACCCACTTTTTGAAAATATTTGGCGCTCTGACCCAGTTTTGGACACGTCAGCAACAAACGTTATTGAGAAAAAACAGCATAGGTTATTTGCAAGCCGTTTTTCCCAATAACGACATCTATTTTTAAAAAAAAAGTGTCATGCCGTTTTTTGGAGTAACGACATAGGTTATTTTGATTTTCGGCAGCTTGTATTCTCCATTTTGAGAAAATGTCAAGTCTGAAAACCTTATAACATATGCCGTTTTTTGAAAAACGGCATTCTCAATACTGATGCCGTTCTTTTGAATAACGACATCAGTTATTTACTTTGTTTTCCTATAAACAGTGGCCCCCTCTTCTCACTTCCCTTTTATCAATCGATCTGCTCTATCTCACACTCCTGAAATCCACAAACCCTATTTTCCTAAAACCAAAAATCCCAAGTATTGGAGTGCTCTTCCCGAAACAAAACAATTAAATACCCATACATAAACCTTAATTGTGATTCCCTCATTTCCTTTACATCTCTTCCGAAATCTGAAATTGTGGTAAATATTGTAAATCCCTAAATTTATTTTAAAATGTTCATTTTGATGAATGAGAGCTATATATATTGGTAGCATAGTACAAGAGATGTAGATTAGATTCATTTAAGTAGTAAATATGTGAAATGTACTTAAGGATTGTTGTTGATGATGTGTGAAATGTTCTTTTTGATGAATGAGAGCTATGTTGGTAGTATAGTATAATAGATATAGATTAGATTCATCTAAGTATTAGATATGTGAAATGAGATTCATCTATGTGAGATGTGGATGAGCTATATTGATATCTAAGGATTGTCGTCGATGATGTAGTCTAAAAATGGCAATGTTGTATATTAGACATTGATGGATAAATGGTTATACATTAGAATTGCTATATTTCTAATCATTATATTCATAGTTCGGTATGTATGAATGGATATTGATATGAGATTTGTTTATATACATAGATATGTAGTGTGTGGAGATGTTGTGGTGGTGATTGTTATGAGTAGTAATTCGATACGAGTATTGAGTAGTTGTTGTTACCTTCAACATCGATTATTAATTCTATTGAAGAAACATAGCTTACAAATTTGATTATCTCCATACATCATCGTTTATTAATATTGTTCTTGACACATTATTTTTTATGTTCACAGATTAATGGATCCTACACAACCATCTTCTCCCCATGATGTGGGTGCTTCATCTTCATCTTCGCACGCACTACAAGGACATCCGAGTCCTTTAGACCCGTCCGTACTCTATTTGCAAGAAGATTATAGGTCGCAGGTGATGTGGAATGGAGATGTTGAGAAAATGTGTTTCCAAATGCACACCATACTGCCGATGCATCCTCGAATACAAAATTATTTGATAAATTGCGGGTTCTATGGAATATCCATGTTGGTCAAAGTGAAATGCGACCATTCATTACTTACCGCTCTTGTGGAGCGATGGAGGTCGGAGACACACACGTTCCACCTACCCGTTGGTGAGATAATGGTCACGTTACAAGATGTAGCCGTCTTATCGGATCTTCCAATCGATGGGGTGGCGGTCACCAGAAACCTGCTTTTCAATAAAGTGATGTTGGTTAGAGATTATCTTGGGAAGCATGTTGACGAGGATGATAGAGGTGTATTCTTCGGGGAACCAATCCGACGTTCATGGCTCTTTACAGAGTTCAATAATAGTTTGGTAGACGAACCGACTGACTTCAATCTTCAATGTTACACACGGGCATATATTTTGTCGATGATCGGAGGTATTCTCTTTCCTAATTCTTCCGGTGATGTAGTCCATTTAATGTATCTTCCCTTGATTGCCGACATACATAGAGCCGGGCGATATAGTTGGGGAAGTGCAGCTTTGGCCCCTCTCTATCTTGCCCTGTGCAATTGTTCGATGGGGTCGATCCAAATGACAGGGCCGATGGGGTTATTTCAAATTTGGTGTTGGGAACGAATATTCCTCGGCCGGCCGCAAGTAACTGTTCTTTCAAATAATTGGAGTGTGCTTCAAGAGAATCCAGTGTTTAGGGCTCCTTTAGGTGTGTACTGGATGGGTAAACTCACATAGAGAGATAACCCATGTGGTGTGTTGACGTATTATAGGGATGAACTCGACTAGATTAGGAAAGAGTATGTCAATTGGACACCGTACACGACCGAAAGGGTACAACGTCTACCCCCAATATGCATGGCAAACAATCAACTTTGGTTTGAACGAGCTCCACTTGTAAATTTCTCATTCGTAGAGTTCTATTACCGCGACCGAGTCCTCCGTCAATTCAATGCACAACAACCCATCACAGAAAAGACAATGTACGACCGAAGACTTCACAATATTACCGGTCAAGGTCGACTGCCAAATATGGATTGGGCCGATCACCACCGCTCTCATGTAGCATGTTGGAATGAGAGGAAGTACGATTTGGTGGTAGAAGGGATTGCACCGTACAATAGGTCGTTGCAAACAGCCTACATGGCGTGGTACTGTCGTATTACACGGTTGTATATTGCCCCAAGAATGGATATCCCCGCGGGTATCCATATGCCAATACCTAGGTACCAAGTAGAACCACCACTGACACATTCCATGTCGCAACCTATGTATCAACCCAAAGCGTCCGCATAGCGACTAATTGTAAAATTTTGTTATTGTTAAGAAATATGAATTTAATTTTTTTTTTACACATTTTGTTTTTATTTGTTTAAAAAAGTTTGGTTTACTACTAATTTATTTCGTTGGTATTGTAGATTGACAACACATGGGATATTGCAAGAAAATGTGCTCGTGTGTTGAAGAGCAACGCTTCGAAGGCTTGCAAGGAGTTAGCGAGAGAAATTCTCCATCCATGTCGTACCTTACTTGAAGAGGTTGGTGACGGTCCACGCTTCGCTACTCTTTTACCCTCATCCGAACTTCCCACTCAACCACCCCGAGTAAGTGTTACCCGAGCTCAACCTCCACCACCACGAAAAAGACAAGTTGAATCTCCTGCTGCACCACCGCAAAGACAAGCTCAATCTCCACCTAGGTCATCTACACATTCGGGACCTTCTCCTTCACAATTGCCGCGATGGAGTAAGAGTATTCGTTTTCCTCCTTCAGGAAGTCAATTAGCATCAAGAGAGATTCAAGAAGTACAAGCGGGGCATGAAGAAGATATCGGGCCCAGTGTACCTGTGACACAAGAAATTGCCGAACGTAGGAGGAAAGTCCCAGCTCGGAAAAGGAGGGAGCCGCAACAGTATACGCCTAGTTAGTGTTGAATGTTTAAATTTGTTATTTTCTAAGCTTTGAATGGCCCAATCACATCGGATACATTTTGAATGTATAATTTTATTATATTTTGATATGTTATGAAGTACTGGATATTTTGTAACTTTTTGTGCTTTTATTTTTTGAAGCAAACTCGAAAGAAATGATGCAATTCGAGTGATGTATTAATTCTATATATATATTATCTTGGGGTTGTAATTGCATATGTTGTTCATTGTAAAATTGAAGTCTGAAAACATTATAGTTATGAAGTACTGCATATGATTTAGTTGTAATTTATAAGTAACAGATGTTGTTATTGCAAATAATGGCATCTGTTACCTGTATCGTTATTTGCAACGACGACATCGATACAAAACATGTACAAGTTGGTATGTATTATAATCTAACCTGATGCCGTTTTCCAGAAAAACCGCACCAACGAAAATGATGCCGTTATTACGAAAAATGACATCGGTTGAGTCTTTTATAATGAGAGAAATGAAGCTCTACCAATACCATATAACTTCACAGTCGTTTACCTGAATAACGACATCTCTTAAGGATGTCGTTATTTGGAAAAACGGCACCAGTTGAATCTTTTGATTCAAGGAAAATGAATCTCTGCCAAACCATCTAACTTCACAGTCGTTTCTCTAAATAACGGTTTCTCTTAAAGATGCCATTATTTGGAATAACAACATCTCTTAAGGATGCCGTTATTCTAAAAAACGGCACCAGTTGAGTCTTTTATTTCGAGGGAAATGAAAGCCTGCCAAACCATCTAACTTCACAGTCATTTCTGTGGATAACGACATCTCTTAAGGATGCTGTTATTCTGAAAAGTTGCATTTCTTAAGTAATCAGTTGTGCATGTTTTGTGCACGTTTTGAAAAACGTCATCTCTTACATATCATTTGAAGAAAAAAAACATGCATGTCTATTCATCAAATGCACATCAATTCAAAATATGCACAGTCATTCCATACAAAAATGAACATCACAAACATATATCTCAGATTCAACTGATTACATTACCATATATTACATCAAATGTTCATAAAATTCAACAACGTCTAAACACGTGGTAACTATACGGATAGATTTTACACATGTTGAAAATTTGGGAAACCACTTCAAATATCTTACAAAATAAAGCCAACATTGGGATACAACTTCAAATATCGGTAGATTGGGATGTGCCCACATCTGGTACATTCTTACATCTACGTCTATTGTGTCCACTTAATCCGAATTTTGAATAAACTTTACTGGTGCTCCCACGCTCTCAAGCATCCATATCGTTGTGAATACGAGTACTCCTAGGTCGAACTTTCAACGGACGTAGACTTGCATCGGCTATGAGTATCGATCCACTTTGTGTCGGCCAATAAGATTCTTCTGGAATAGGATTAAAAGTTGGTGCACATGTTAGTGCTAATGAACTTGCAGAATAAAAGGCATCAATGTAAGGTTGATAATCAATTGCACGGGAGGCACAAGCGGCCAATACATGAGAACATGAATGTGATAGAGTTGAAATTTTCAAAATAACGGCATCAGTATTGAGAATGTCATTCTTTCAAAAAACGGCATCTGTTATAAGGTTTTCACACTTGACATTTTTTCTCAAAATGAAGAATACAAGCTGTCGAAAATCAAAATAACCTAGCCGTTACTCCAAAAAACGGCATGACACTTTTTTTTAAAAATAGATGCTGTTATTGGGAAAAACGGCTTGCAAATAACCTATGTCGTTTTTTCAATAATGTTTGTTACCGACGTGTCCAAAATTGAGTCAAATCGCTAATTATTTTCAAAAGTGGGTCAGAGCGCTAAATATTTTCAAAAAGTGGGTTAGTACGGCAAAAAATTCGAGCTGACACATGGAGTTGAGAATGTTGTCTTGTGGTGGTGGGTCCATAAAGTCAAACCCCAACGGATTCTGGATCTTTAAAGACTTTAGCAACAACACCACATTCCCGAGATTGGTTCTTTGAATTTCGAGCACTGGATTCGGTAGAATCTCATTCTGGTAAGCCGACTCCTTGTACAAACGGTAACACATGCCTGGACCCGTACGTCCTGCCCTACCTGCCCTCTGGTCGGCAGCTTCCCGACTTACCGAAAACACTTGGAATGCATCCATTCCCATAGCCCGTTTCTATAACATAGAAGATCCCATCTACAGTGAGGGACGTCTCTGCGATGTTGGTTGCCACAATTCACTTGCGGGCCCCTTAGCTTTCTGGAAAATCTTAGCCTGAAGGTCAGCAGGCAGTTGCGAGTAGATAGGGAGAGTAGATAGCTTTGCAACAGCTTGTCTCGCTGAGGAGATGAGTTGCTCCATTCTCTCAGCTAAGGCATAGCATGTCGCTTCGGTCTCATCTTGACCTGTCATGAAGATGAGGATATCACCAGGAGGACTTGATATGTGAATCATCATGGCTTGTTTCACTGCTGCTTCAACATATATAGTCTTCACATGGGGTCTTGCGGTATAAGATATTTACAGGGAAAGTCCTTCCGGGAATGTAGAAAATTGGCACACTGAAAAAATACAGACGTAAAAATAAGAATTTTGTAATTTAAATGGCATAAAACTTAGTTATTATCTAGTATAAATTCCTTGCCTTCCGAAGAAATTTGAAAACTTTTCAGCGTTTAGTGTTGCAGCAGAAGTCACAATGAGCTTGAAGTCAAAGCGTTGCGCTACTACTTTCTTCAAAATGCCAAACAGTACATCGGTGTTCAATGATCGCTCATGAGCTTCATCCATGACAACCACACTAAACAAGGAGAAGATTCAATGTGTTGGTTAATTCTCAAAGTATTACCTACTATAATTTGCAACAACAGAAGTTTTTTTTTCCTTTAAAAGAAAAGGTAATAAAAAATTTCATAATTTTCGTTCTAATTATCACCGCATAGTTCTTATAGTCGAGCTCCACGGAGAACCCTATTTTGAAGGAAAAGAAACAGACGATGATGATGACATTTGGGTGTTGGGTTTTATGTCTTGCATACTTATTCAGTATGAAGAGAAGATGGTGATACAAGTAGAGGGTTCGAAGCAAAGAATCAAAAAGAAGGAGAAACAGTCAGCAGTAGCATCCAACAGAGAAAGGGACGTTCGACTGTGTGGTCGACCGACACCTTCTCGGGATGATGGTCTAGGAGTTGCGGTCGACCGCAACTATGCGATCGATCATCTGCGGCGCTGATAAATTTTTTGGGTGCGGGTTTGGTGATTCAATTGAAGCCTACTTCATCTTATGATTGGATCGTATGGCTTTAATTGTATGTTTATCTATTCAGTATACATAGGACGGCTATTATATCAAGATATCTAAACTAGGGGTTCTCTAGATCTATAAATACAATGTAAACGACTTCTAAAATGATATGATTCTATTGAGTGCCGAATAGAATAGGAAAGTACTTCATATGAGAGGGTGAGAGAGTTTCGCCATTGTAAACAGCAACCAAGTTCAAGTTAGGCTTGTGAGAGGGTCGTGGTTAGAATTATAATATTATTGTATCTTCTCTAGTTGAAATAATATCTCGGTTCATCCTCCCCCGGATTAAGGCGAAAGCCCCAACACGGACAATTCTTGTGTGCTTTGTGTGATTGGTGTGATCCAGTTTTGCTTGGTGGTTTGTGTTGATTGTGTCAAAGACTGAACAAGATCCTCAAATTCCTAACAAGTGGTATCAGAGCTATCAGGTTCGTGCATTTGTTCGAGTTCCTTAGAGGAGATGGCAGATCAAAAGGCAAAGATCAAGCAGTTTGACGGTAATATCAACTTCAATCTATCGAAGGTGGACATGTAGGATGTTTTGGTTCAGAAGGACTTGCACATTACCTTAGAAGAGAAGAAGACAACCATCATGAAGCAGGAGAAGTGGGATGAGATTTATTTGAAGGCCTTGAGTTTAATCCGGTTGCAATTGGCGAACGAAGTTAAGTGTAATATTCTTGAGGAAAAGTGCGGCAAGTCTGTGGGCGAGACTCAAATCTGACTACTCGGAATCGTCGTTGCTAGATCGGATGTATTGAAAGAGGAAGCTGTTTAGGTTCTCAATGAAGGAAGGTACACATCTTCAAGATTACATTATGGAGTTCAATAAGGTAATATCTGAACTGAAGGCAATTAATGCTGATGATCTTAGCAAAGAGGATAAAACCCTCAACTTGATTTATTCGCTACCAACTTCTTATGATCACTTGATAACTACCATGTTACTTGTAATATCCCAGACGGATATTACATTGTATAAATTTATTTTATTATTATTTTCGAAATTAAATTATTTTTATACGGATTATACGAAGATTTTCGGTATATATATATATACATTCACATGTGTATTGTACCAAATAGTACATTGTGCAAATTGTGTGGTATGTATTTTTGGATAAAATAGTTCTCTTTTGTCATGACAAACCTAATTAGATAGTTAGGTTTTAATGACGGGATTAAACCTAGGATTAAGTGTGCATAAGAGTTTAAGAGAGTTCTCTTCTAGAAGATCTCTCTCCTCCACCTCACCATGTTTCATCATACCTCCACCTCACCAAGGTATGGCCTTCCCTTTTTTTAGGGAAGGGGGTTTTTGCAAAATTGCCTTGGTGATTTGGCATTCTCCACCTTCTCACCATCCTATAAATACCCCATCCCTTCACTCTTGTCTCATTTTCACAAAGACAAAAAAAAGAAAGAAAGGAAAAGAAAGAGAGAACAAAACACTAATAGGAGAGTTTTTAATTGTAGGTTTTTAAGAGTTCCTAAGAGCTAAGGGGAAGGAGAAGGTTTGCATAGGCTAGTCCTTCCAACAAGAAATTAAGGTGGGGGTTTCTCCAAGTTTATGTGTGTTGTTTCTTTTGTTTTGTTTTGTTCTTGTTCGTTTTGGGTGTTGTTGTGTTTTTGTTTTTTTGTTTTGGTATGTTGTTATGTTAGAAACTTGAGCTAACATTTGTATGGACAAAGAAAGAACCTCATGAATGAAAGTAAAGGGTAGGACTAATTAATGGAGAACATAAAGATTGACTTTTTGATGGTTGTAATTGTTGTTCTTGTTGTTATTATTTTGGACTAATGAACCTAAGCATATGGAGGATTGTGTATACACCCATTTTGGGTTGTAGGACTTGAAATTTGACTCATACACATATGCATATGAACATTGTATACATACCCATTTTGGGATGTAGAACTCAACCAAGAACCTTTGGCATAAGCATATGTTTTGCACATAGAACTATTACATACCCCTTGGGGTTGTAGAAATCTTGATTATTAAAAATGAGTCTTTTATTTGCTTCTTGCTCTCTAATTTATTAAATAACAAATTTGTGCTAGCTCCTAGTTATAAAAAGATAGACTTGTAGTACGTAGAAATGGTAGCTCATAAAGTTAAATTGTTGTTTCATGTTTGATGTTGTAGGAAGCCCATATTTATAATGTCTACCATGTTGTAGGAAGTCCATTTTTATGTTGTATCCATGCTTAACTCGTTGTAAGAATTATAGTAAGAACCCATGTTTATGTTGTATCCATGCTAGATTGTGTAGGTTTGATATAGTAAAGAAACTCCTCATGCTAGATTGTAGTAGTAGATGTTCTACTTAAGTTGTTTTCATGCTTAGATTGTTGTAGATCAACATACCATGCTAGATTGTAGTAGGTTGATGCTTGTGATATATACCATGCTTAGATTGTTGTAGATTAATATTTAAATTGAATGACATGCTTAAGAATATTGTAGATTCATGCTAAGTATATATACCCATGCTAAGATTGTTGTAGGATTAATGTTTAATTACCTACCATGCTTAGATTGTTGTAGGAAAGTACAATCCATGCTTAGATTGTTGTAGGAAAATTATATACCATGTTAGATTATTGTAGGATTGATACTCATGCTTTCTACTATGCTTAATTTGTTGTAAGATAAGGTAGAAAAGAAACTCATACCTACGTTGTATATCATGCTTAAGTAGTTGTAGGAAAAGATACATGCTTAAGCTAGTAGAAGATATCCATGCTTAAGCCTAGTAATCATTCATGCTAGGATGTAGTGAGTTCATGCTTATGTTGTATGCAAGTTGTAGGGATTGTAGTGTTAGGGTTATATACTGAAATAATCACTTTTGTATTAACTTTATTTCCTTATTTTTTTGATTGAGAATCATATGGGCATATGTTTGCATATTGTGTTTATTATAATATTAATGCAAGTATCTGATATTCTATAAGGTTGATAATATGGTGTGAGGTGACACACAGAAGATCATATTATCAGTTCCCTATGGAATATATAAATAGTTCACAACCTAGACGGACTTGGATAATCCATTGGAAAGGTTGTAGTGTAATCTGGTATTAGTCTATCTTGACTATAGGTTTACACTAGTACACTTTGTGTGTATTGAACAGGACCACTTGAGGTTGTTCTCTTTGTACTGACTACAAAAGAGAACAAACACCTCTGTTATTATGGATGCTTATGCTCTTAATCCAGATATAATAACAGACATGTATATGCAGTGTGCATTACTTTGACTCATAAAAGAGTGAGATTCATTATGGATCAACAACCTCTATGAATTGGGTAATAGCATTGTATGTATGATGGGCTGTTGATTGTAAAAGGAATCCATGTCCCGATACGTCGGGTTGATGATGTCCCCTTAGGGAGCTCATAAGGATTGTCATGTAAACCCTGCAGGTGGATTACATCCGACATGACAAATAAAGTTGAGTGGTACTACTTAAGGATAAAAGATGTTGATCAATATAGTTGTCAGTAACTTAATTTGATCGACGGACATTCGATATCTTAACATGGGGAGCTCAACAAGCATATAATAAAAGGAGCCCATAAATATAATTTGGGATTAGGAAGGTAGTGCAACAATAGCTCCTTAGTGGACCGAGCTATTGTTAATGGACCTGGGTTGTGTGTTCGGGCTGAACACGGGATACCCAGATTCGTTAGGAGACCTAACCCTAATTTCTCCTCATGGTCCCTGCCGTAGCCTTATATATATCCTCTATTCTCTGGCCGTCATGATCATCTGAAATATAAGATTTTTTCTCTAAATTCGTGATTCACGTAAGGAGAGAAAGATAGGTCAGCCAAGGAGAAGAAAGGTTGGGAGATCGTCGCCCACACGACGTCCAACCCGAGGAAGGAATACGTGCAGAAGATCTTGGGGTCGCTGTCGTCTTCTTCTCATCGCAGGTATAATTCGTGAACCCTAGATTCCGCTATATAGGGTTAGATCACGTATTTAATCTGTTAATCTTTTATGATCGATACGTACACCAATCCGTAGTTCTGGGAATCATCTCAATTCCATCATGTAGTAGAGAACTCATGTTTATCTATGCTTAAAATGTATACCATGCTAAGTTGATACTTAAGTAGTATACCATGTTAGAATGTTGTAGGTTCATGCTTAAAATGTATATCATGCTTAGGTTGATACTTAAGTAGTATACCATGTTTAGAATGATGTAGGTTCATGTTTAGAATGATGTAGGTTCATGCTTAAAATGTATACCATGCTTAGGTTGATACTTAAGTAGTATACCATGTTTAGAATGTTGTAGGTTCATGCTTAAAATGTATACCATGCTTAGGTTGATACTTAAGTAGTATACCATGTTTAGAATGTTGTAGATTCATGCTAAGTCATATACCATGCTTAGGAATGTGTATGATTGATGTTTAAATTACCTACCATGCCTAAGATTGTTGTAGGAATGCTTAAGTAGTATGTCATGCTTAAGATTGTTGTAGGTTCCTACCATGCTTGAGATTGTTGTAGAATGATGTTTAAGGTTGTATACCATGATAATTGTTGTAGGTTAAAGTAGTAAAGAAAATCATGCTTTGTTGTATACCATGCTTTAGGTTAATGCTTAAAGTAGTATACCATGTTTAAATTGTTGTAGGATTAATGTTTAAATTACCTACCATGCTTAGGAATGTTGTAGATTCATGCTAAGTTATATACCTTGCTTAGGAATGTTGTAGGATTGTTGTTTAAAGTACCTACCATTCTTAGATTGTTGTAGGGTAATACTTAAGTAGTATTCATGTTTAAGATTGTTGTAGATACATGCTAAGTTGTATACCACGCTTAGGAATGTTGTAGGATTGATGTTTAAATTACCTACCATGTTTTAGATTGTTGTAGGTTCATGATCAAATTGTATATCATGTTTTAGGGTTGATGCTCATGCTATCTACCATGTTAAATTGTTGTAGGATGGATGTAATAGGAAACCTATACCTATGTTGTATACTATGCTTAAGTATAGTAGTTATTCATGCTTAACTTATAGTAGCTTTCTACTTAAGTTATATCCATGCTTGAGTTGTAGTGACCATCCATGCTTAAGTAGTGAAGATCCATGCTTAGAGTGGGTAGTAGATATACATGCTTAAAGTAGTAGACGTTCATGCTTAAGTGTGAGTAAAGTCCATGCTTAAAAAATTAGTAACCATTCTTGTATAAAGTAATGGTAGATATCCATGTTGTAGTTGTAGTGTTTAGCAAAGAAACTATCATGTTGTGGTTGTAGCGTTAGTGGAGAACCAATCATGTTGTAGTAGCAATATAGAGTTGTGAGGTCATTCTAGCTAATCCCCTTAGAAGGAACCCATGTTTGAGATTGCATAATTGTTCTAGATTCAAAGAACCGTGCATGCTTGAATAGTATATTGTAGCTTTCTAGCTAAAAGAAACAATGCTTGAATTGTATATGGTAGTATTGTAGTGAAGGATTAGGAAGAACCCATGAACCCATACACCTAGCTTCTAGGTGCTTCTAGCTCAAACTTGAGAGAGAATCCAAAAACCTAGTTGCATGTGGTTCTAGTTCAATTTGGGAAAAGAAACCATGGATTTTTGTTGTATGAGGTTCTACTTAAGATTGGACCGTATCATGTGAACATTCTCCGCCTTCATGGGAAATAAGGGCTGGGGAAGGTCACCAATAATTGTTAGCTTGATAAAGGTTGTTATGTCGCGTTTGGGCTTCTCATTGGTAGAACGCCTAATTTAGAATGTTAGTAGATTCATCGGTTGCTTCTAATTATAGAAGAACAAACTTTGCTAGCAAGCGCATGTTGTTGCTTCTAGGTTGATTCTAGTGTGGTCGTTGTAGGTAGTTGTCTCATACGTGGCTCACCTGGGCTGTATGTAACGGTTGGTCTCATACGTAGCTTATTTGGCTCGTATGTAGGTATTGTAGGCTATGGGTGGATCCGATGAGATCTTGTGAAGTCTAGGTTAAGACAGGTTAATTGTTGCACTCTCTAGAAGAGAGACACGTACGGTGCTTTTTCATGCCGAGTTGGAAGCACAGTGCCGTATCTCGCTTGTTTGGTTAGAAGAGAGACACGTACAATGCTTTTTCATACCGAGTTGGAAGCACAGTGCCGTGTCTCGCTTGTTTGGTTAGAAGAGAGACACATACGGTGCTTTTTCATGTCTAGTTGGAAGTACAGTGGCATGTCTCGCTTGTTTGGTTAGGGTTAGTGACATCGTTAGGGTAGTAACAGTTACTTAACCATTTTTATCTATAAATTGCCAAAAGGTGAGAGTTGGTGTTAGGGGTGATACCCTATAACCCAACCTCTCCTATAGGTTGACACTTGGTGGTGTTATTGAGATGTATTCCCCTGTCAAAGGGATACAGACGGTGCTTTTTCATGACAAGTTGGGAGCACGGGTTTCGTATCTTGATTGTTAATTCCTGAATGTGTCATGATAAGAACGAGAGAGTTTCCTAGGGAAATAGACCCTACAATTCTGTCACGTTCTATGCCTTCTCATGACCAGTTGAGGGCACGAAAGAATGTTGAAAAGTATCTTGTAGTTCGTGTTGGCTTTTAAGTGGGGTCTGGTGCGACTGGGCAATAGTGGCAAATAAGGACACCACTATTGACTGTAATAACGGAACTAGACCGTACCTGCAACTTCGCCAGTCATGTAGTATTATGTCAGGAACAGGATGGGTACCAAAGTAGAATACATGGCGCGGGTTCAAATCCCTATATATGAAGAAACTACTTGAGATAGGGCGTATGTAGTATGGGCTGCATACTGTTCCGGAGACTTGCTTACATTAGAATAGGAGCATCCTAGCCTTAGTTGATATTGCATTAGATTCTAGTCATAGCACTCACGAACACTTAAACTACACTGACACATTTTCCATGGTTGTATGTTTGTTTTGAGAGATTTGCTGCTAGTTATCAGCCTTAAAGAGTTAGTAAATACTGACGTTCCCACTTCAATAGGTACTGGATCGCAGAAGTACAAGTGCGAGATTCAGGAGGACTCAAGGCAAGGAAAGCGATGAGTCAATGTCATTTAAGTTCTGCTGTAATATTTATGTTGATTATCTAATTGTTGAAAAGTACCCAAGTGGGAATTACCAAGTGTTGTTCTTCATTCATTGTACTCTGATGTAAATTGTTAAAAGTTGTAATACTTGGGATTGTAAAGGTATTATTGTAACACTGTTGTAATGTATTACAGTTGTATAACATTCAGACTTGTTATACATTTTATGTTGAATAAAAAAGTTTTAAATTTTCCTGTTTTTTCTGTGTATTGTGACTAATTGAAGAAAAGATTCTGCCTTATGTCACGGTTTCCCAGTATATGAAAATCGGGGCGTTACATTACTTGAAAAATTAGCCAAGGAGACACTTACTGTAGCCGGGGTGATTAAGGGTCTAAAAGAAGATGAACTAAGAAAGGAGACTCATAAAGAATGGTCTATTTCTACAGGGTGTTTTGAGGTGGATGGTGATACTTCAATTGGAAGGGATGCGGCACACAAGGGTAAGATTCGTTGCCACTGTTGTAGAGGAGTTGTGCATTACAAGAGAGACTATCGCAAGTGGTTGAGTCAGAAGAGTGCTACTAAAGAAGGGGAACAAGCCCATATAGTCAGCGCAACTGAGTCAGGTAATAATGATGACCTATGTCTTCTTGTTTCAAATTTCTCAGATGTGGATTCAAGTTGATATATTGATTCGGGAAGTTCTTCTCATATTTGCTCCAAGAGGAAAATGTTTTCTACTTACAAGTCGTTAATAGGCCGTAGTGTGAGAATGGGGAACGGTGATATTTGTGAAGTAGTGGGTGAGGGAACAGTTGAATTGGATACGCCATATGGTAAAGGGTTCACACTAGAATAGGTCATGCATATTCTTTCGATACAGCAGAATCTGATATCCTTGGGGACTCTTGATGCTCGTGGCTGCAGGTACACAGATCGAGGTAGAATTTTGACCGTTTGGGATAGTCGTCGTAAGGTAATGAAGGGTAAGAGAAAGATTGAGCATGGTCAGCACAACCTCTACCAGCTTTGTAGGAGCAGAAAAACTCGGCCGAGTGTATGGAAGCTCATTGTTCCTAAAGCTTCATCTAGTAAGTCGTCACTAGAAGAACAGAATCGAGACTGTAATGTTCGAATACCGTTGGAAGGTGGAGAGAGCCTTGATGTAGGTGGAGTTCGTGTGGAGGGTGGCACCTCCATGATTACATCTACAGGGGTGTGTGTAACGCCCCGGATCCCGGTTATCGAATATCCGTGACATCACTAGAATCTTTTCCTTCAAATGCATCTCAACACAGTAAATAACATGAAAGTTTAAAAACTTTTATTGCCAAATAAAATCATTACATTAATAACTACAATCCTTATCTTGTTCTTGAATAAGGAATACAAATTACATGAACTTATTACAACTGATTACAAAAATATTTCAACTCCTCTTGCGAAGCTATCGGCTGTCTTCTAGAATGATGATCGGCTGGTCACTGTCGGAAATTCTGCTGAATGGTCTATCTGCCTCCCTGAGCATTCTGCTTCGCGACTCTGATAAATCTGCACCCACTCGAATGGTAGGCATGTACACTACCGCCCCACTTGGATGCCCTGCTGGTTTGGCTCTCCTGCCCTCTAGACCCGGTATCCAGTACCTAATTAAGTGGGCACGTCAGTAATTCTACTGACGCAATGCTAATAAGAAAACAACGATCTCCAACTATCACACCCACAATTCATCTTGAATGGAAAAGAAACGTGCATCTTGTCTTCCTAGTGTTCGTGTATGCCATGCCCTAAGGTCTAATGCAAAAATACATAGTACAGAACAGATGCACTTAATCTAATGTCAGCAAGACTCTGGATACACATGCATCCCATACTAGATATGCCCCAGATCAAGCCATTTCTCCAGTTTCAGGAATTCGAACCCTCGCCATGCAATGCATTCTATTATTGTACACTTATTATTCCTGATAGTACAACATGATTGAGGAGGTATATAAAAAGAAATAATTCTGGGAGCTATCACGTTGTCACCAATAACTGTTGCATCGGACCATCCTCAAAAGCCGTAACGAACTTACATATATGCAGCGGCATATTCATTGCGCAGAAGATCCATTATGATCTGTTCGTGTCCACAACATAGAACATAACGGCCTCGAAGGTCTAAAACTCCCATCCCGTTCTTACCATGGTACTTCAGGAATCAACAGTGCAAGATATGCACAGCAACATGTATCCTTAATGAAAGAAAAAGACAACCCTATAGTTACCACCATCTAGTACCAATTCTCAGAACGAGTCGGATAATAGGCAATCACCCCTAACACCGATTCGGTCTTCCAGCGAAACAATAAAGGAAACCTAATCAATGCAGGTTACTGAAAATATGTTGTTACCCAAATTACACTCAGTGTCGATCAACAATGTCGAGTCTGACTGGTCTGTCAAAACAACAATCATCACGGGAATCACATTCGCTGATTTGCAATACCTTCATAGGTCATCGACCAATAACCCCGGCCCGTGACTCTCAGCGAGTAGTCTAACGGCACCCAAAAGATGCAATGTAATTGAATAAAGGTAACACACACATAACCTCCAATTTCTGACCATTGACAGACTCAGGCATCGAAAAACAAAATACAAATTGACCATGGCTATCCCCCAACTCACTCATATCCACCATGAGTACTAAGCACAGGAAATTGTCTATGTTCCAGATGAAATGCTAAAAAAATCCTTTGAAACTTAATAGCTCATGATCACCACACTGCAGTACGCAGAGGAATCCTTATTAATCATCCAAGAAAAGTAGTTCAAGAAATAACAGTAGTTATGCCCCAAGCTACACTCCTCGGAATCTAACAAAATCAGGTTTTCTAGAAGGGTAGGAGACTCTATCGCAATCCCCTAGTTGACATCTCCCTCAAATTCATTAAATAACTTAAGTCCCTGAGTTAACTTAAGCTTGAAGTTGATCTAACAACCGGTCGCTAAACTTGCAACATCCATAACTTCCAGCACACAATTCGGAATTGCTTGATACTACCCATTTTGGAAAGCTAAGACTCTAGTATACAACTCTCCAGTTAACCATTTCCTCAATTTCAGTCATCTTGACCCTATATAAACCTCATATACTCTCAGCTGTATATTCCTTTATGCATTTGCTGCACTTTCCCAATATCGTAAAAATTTGCTCACTCATCGGAATTACTCGATTACGGGTTCTATAGAAAGGTGGGAGTTTCTACTTCAACTTCCTAGTTGAACATATTCTCAGATTCAATCACTAAAGTCCTCAAAAACATCAATCGATAACAGGTGCACATTTAGGAGAAATTTGATTCTTCAATAAACAGGGCCTCGACTAGACTGGATCTGCCATAGTCTTGGGAAAATCATAACTTTCAACCTACAAATTGGAATTACAATATTCCTGATATTTTGGAAAGCTATGACTCCCTACTACAAATGTCTAGGTGATCAATCTACCAAATTCTTAACAAATAATTCCAGAACTATACATCTTTACGAACTAGTCAAACTGAACTAGGCTGAACCTGGTCCACTTTGAAATTCAATAACAAATCAACCTTAAGTCCAAAGCTCATGAAACTTGATATTCTTTATCCAAATATATAACATTCTATTGTGTCAAAAATTTGCACTAAGATTCATCTCACACAATGAGTTATGCTTCCTCAAAAATGGCATAAATTTCAGTTTACTTTTTAACAAGGTTTTTACTACTCCATACTACTTATTTTTGAAACCTCGTCAAATGACCTCTACAAGTTCTAAAATTTGAGAATAATCAAATAGGCTCATACTAAATGTACTCCAAAAATTTCGTAGCAAGATCATGCACACATAACTAGTTATGTCATTTTGAACTTCAGTCCAAAAATAGTTAGCTTTCAGCTGCAGTTTCCAGACCAGTGCATTCTACAATTTCTTTGAGGTATCAAACGACCTCATAAAAATATGAAATTTAAGACTATAGCTATAGACACATACAAGAGTTTCCAAAAAAGTTTTCATATCAAAATACCCAGTCCACACTAAGTTACAAAATCGGAAAGACACAGCAAATTTTCGAAGCCAGCAGTATTTTCAGCAGCTCACTGTCCTGAATTGGACTCAGTGTTTGGGCTACTAAATTTCTTCCAAATATTATGAAAAAGTTCATGGATGCTCTACATACATAGAAGAACAATCCCACAAATTTGAGCCTCAAATTCCGAACCGTTTAAGAGCAAGAATTTTCCAAACTCACCCTCACAAACATGCTTCTTAACAAAAGCTCAAGAAAAATTTGTTCTTACCATACAACCATTTTTTCTTAGTATGCCACTATTATACATGATAATCAAAATTTCTCTAACTATTTCCACATACTAAAATTCACATACACATAAAAAACTAAATTTTTAGAGTTAAGAGAAATCACCCACTTTAGTTGTTGCAAAAAACCTCCTTGTAGCTTTGCTTGCTCCTCTCCTTGGCTCACTTGTTACTTTTGTAGAATCGTGGCTATCTCAATCCCCTAATACTCTTCTCCTCTTTCCCTACTCAAAGACTCCTCCTTTCTCCTTTCCATCTCTTTTTTTTTGAAGAACAAGAACAAAAGAATGAGTTAGTGAGTGAAGTGGGGGGTCTTATAGGGAATGAAGGAGCTAGGGATTTCTTTTTGGCCGGAAATTGATGGAGGATGGAGGGTGGAGATGGTGTAGTGTGGAGTGGATAGAGATGTGTGGTGAGATGAGATTCCTAACACCACAAGTAGAAGCTTCTTGGAAGTTTCCAAGAAACTTCTCATTCTTCATAAGTCAACACACATGGTGAAATATTTCCACCATTGGATCTTCATCAAGATCCGAGCCATGATCATATGTTGCTAGGGTACCAAGCCCTAGGTCACCATACCCTAGTTTACCATACCCTTAACCTTAATCTTTGTGTATGAATACAATCCATATTCAATTCAAACATCAATTTTAGTTTAAAATGACCAATATATATAATTTAAAATCTATAAAAATATATGTTTTATAGAAATTATAATTTTCTCCCAAAAATTGTCTGGTCAAAAATAATCGGGACAATCCATAGTTCAATTGAGAAGATTTCCCGAGCTTACCTTATTGGGTTCAGAATAGCTCAAATCTCTGAAATCTCTCAATTAAAACTGATGATTATTAGAAAATATGTAATCGTTTACAATACTCAAACATGCATGGACTACTATGCAAAAATAGCTATATGCTAATTTGCAGGGGTATTACATCACTCACTCCTTAGAATCGTTCTCTCCTCAGAACGACGCTAGTGGAGAAGAGAAAAAACACAAACATCAATATTTCCTGGGACATTTTCCTGAACCGATCAATCATGAAGTTGATGCTGACATTCCTCTGTTCCTGTTCTGGAGTAGACTATAGCTACATTACTTTGCTTGTCCTTGTCCACAAGTGATGCTGACTTACTCTTTGATTTACGACATCTGCTAGTTGGTGGCTACTCCCTCCTTAGAAGGGACGAAGTCGCACATTTCTGTTCTGATCTTCTAGCAGCTCTTGTTACCTACACATCGGGCTATGAATTGGCTTTTTCGACATCCGGCTGCAGATTTTCCTTCAGTTCATTCGGTTGCAGGCTTACCTTCTGATATCTAGTTGCATGTTTGCCTTCCGATCTCTAGTTGCAGGTCTGCCTTCTAGACATCCGATTGCAGACTTGCCCTCCGATATCCAGTTGCAAGGTTGCCTCAATTGATGTCTGGTCATAGACTAGCCACTACTGAACACGACTGCACTAAGCTTGCCAGTAAAAATGAAATACATTGAGACTAGGTTCAGATATAGGAAAGATCATAATCATAAGTTGGAATGCTGTAACCCCTGTTTTTCACTTTTGGTATTTTTTGAGAGTATTTTTCATTTTTGTGAATTATTATATTCCATTGTGTTTTTCGGAACCATATATTTAATTATTTTCATTTATATTATTTTTCTGGCATTTTTGACCTTCTTGTGCTGATTGTGCGCCGTTTGTCCGTTTTTCGTCTTTTTGAGATCTTTTTCTCATTTTCTTGGTTTCCGTTCATATTTAATAATTATTTTTGGGTCATGATGGATTTTTAGAAGTATTTTGATCAATTTGAGATTTTTGGCCCTTAAGGAGATTTTTAGGACCCATAGGATTCATTATATTTTGTATCCCCATTTGAAATCTATCCAATACCCATTACCCAATTGTATACCTATTAATTCCTATTGATATCCACTACCCATTAACCCACATTTGATCCCCTATATATATCCCCATAATCTAATTAACCCTAACCCTAATCCTTCTTTCCCTCTCCTATTCCTACCCGGCCTCCCCTCCTTCCTTCTCTCTCCCGGCCTGCATCTAAAACCCCAGGCCGACACCTCCTTGTGGCTCCCAAACCATTGCCAACCACCATATCCTCCCCATCCTCTATTATACGACTCCATACATCCAAAACCTTGTCTCCCCGCTCCTTCTTGTTGCCGGCCTGCACCCAAAACAGCACCCACCCATCTCAAAACAGCCCCTACATATCTCTTTGCTGATTTGGAGTAGTGGGCATCGCTCGTTTGAGTTTGTGCATCAAGGAGACGATCGTAGGCAAGTTTCGGTTCGTGGGTTCGCTTGGAATCGCGCGTGGAAGGATTTTTTCTCTTGGGTTTTCGTTGCTAGGCTTCGTTTGATCGCGTTCATCGTCAAAAAGAGGCAAGTAACTTGTACTTAACGTCATTAGTTTGATACAAGTCGAAAGTTCACATATAGGGTAGTTTGAGACCAGAGACGGCCAAAAGTTTGATTTTTATTTATGGGTTTTGTCTCTATAGTGTAAATCAGGCCATAGATAACATAAGACATGAAGTTTGATAAGTTTATGCCATAGGTTTCACCCAAAGCGCGATTTTGATCGCGTATGTCATATATTGCATGAGACATGTTTGTTGGATTTCCCATATGAAATATTAGGTTTTGACATGTTAGAAACCGTTAGATATGATATTTAGATAATGGGTAGGCTGCGTTTCGAATTTGGATGAGTTTGGTGCATTTTTGTAGAAGTTATGACGCTTTGAAGATAAGTTGTGAAATCTGAAATTTCGGGTTGTACTGAATTGATTACTGTTTTCACCTGGTTTAGAGTCCGAATCTCAACATGGATATTTCAGAGTACATTGTAGAGGATTGAATCTATTTTCTAACCCCACTGGTTTCACTACGTTTGGAGTTCGTATGAATTAGTTATGATAATTTTAGTACCAGTGTGTCGGTAGTTTCCAGATTCAGTTCGGGGTAGTCTTTGTTAACTATTTATTTTCAAGATCCAAGTTACACATAATATCATGCCACAATATTTTGTCCAGTGTTTCACCATGATGTTAGGAACTTCCCAGGTTTATGTGGTATTTTAAAGATAAGTTTTGAGCGATGTCTTATACCTTTTTCTATAATGTACTGTTCCTGTAAATTGAGTGTTGTTCGATGTTGAACCTAGTTTTCACCCTAATTATGTTTACTATATGGAAATTTTATTCAGATATGAAAGTTGTAGAATTTTATCTACTTTCACCCCGTTTTGGCGGAAGTGGATTTTGATATGCTGGTTGCGAGATATGATTGATTTTGTACAGCAGTGTTAAGAAATTCCAGATCCATCAAAACCAGGTTTTGTGTTGCTTGTCATTTTTGAAGACTTAGTTATACTTCCTAGAAAATTATAAAAATTAGTATTTTGATTCTATATACTTAGGGGATTACCCTAGAATTTTCTTGGATTTATTTGATGACTTTTCATGCAGTTTTTATGTGTTGGAAGTCATTTCCCTGTAATCTGGCTATACATGAAATCTGTTTTCAAATGACGTTTAAGCTGAGATGTTGTGAACTAGTATAGGTCTTTATTATACTCGTTAGAAGCTTGTGGATGTCTAGATTCCAGATCCTTCGACGGATCATGATTTACATGTCTGTAGCTCTTTGAATCACTGATTTAGTGCTGACTAGTCTTGCTGTCCTGATTATGAACCTTATACATTTTGCTCGTATATGTGAATCTTTAATACCCATGCACGCTGATTTGATAACCTGAACCTATACCTGATCCCATCATGCTTATGACACTAGTTTACATGTATACATGCATGTTGGACATTAATAACTAAAAGTAATCAAGCCGGGGTTTATGGGACAGATCTAGTAGTGGATAGCGCAGAAATGTGTACTCGGAAGAACCTGGTTTGGTTTGGAGCTTGTTTTGGGATGGAGCTTGTTTACATGATATTTGGAGCTTTTTTTGGATTGGAGCTTGTCTACATGATATTTGGAGCTTGTTTACATGATACTTGGAGCTTGTACCTGAGTACGCTGCCCTGCATGGTCCCCTATGAAATCTAAAGCAAAACTGTTTGTTATAGCAACCATGTAGTAAAAACTGGGATGCATGTCGTGCTACCTAGCTAGTAATCACATAAGAATTGAACTTAATACATGAACATGATGCATGACATGATACATGCTTGCTAGATACTTGACTACATGATTACACATGAGACTTGAATTACCTGATACAAGAGACATGACTTATGAGACATGAACTACATGAAACATGATACCTGATACAAGATTTCACGACACTTGACACTTGATGCATGTTTATTAGGTTACCTGTTTACATGACCCTCGACACTTTTACCATGCTAGTTTGACTTTATACCTATACCATGTGCTTGTTAGTTATCCCATTCCATGTGCTTGTATCCTACTCTATTTGTGACCCGGACTTGCCATTGACGGGTACTTGTGTTTTCTCTTTTCCCTTTCCTGCATTCTATGAATTGTAGATTATGGCGAACAGGTTCAAGATGATGCTGGAGACTTCCAGTAGTAGTTGCTTCTGGATTATTATTATTATTTCTGTTTCATGCTAGAACATTATATTGTACGTGAGACTTGGTCTATTCTTGTGATTTGAGACTTGGTTATTATTTTGTACTTGGGCGATGTGACCCAAGATATTTGTTTTCCAGACTCTGTTTATTTGGGAACATGGTATTTGATTTTAAGTAATTTATGTTGGTGAATTTGATTCAATATTGCATGTTGGTTCCACTTTTGCTTCCGACTCTGTTAAACTCTGTGATGTGTTGCAAAGATTTCTTGAAACAGCTTAAGGATGATTATAATCATTCGCTGGACTTGTGTTACGTGCTCGTATTCCGTATTTTTGGGAAGCGGAGCGTGACAGGATTTTTAGTGGTATCAGAGCATCAGGGTTGGCTAATGTATTAGGCAACTAATATATTAGACAAGCTTGGCTCGAACTGGGATCTGCACAACACTTCACGAACCATGCATGCAAATTGAAACATAATACCAACTCAGATTCTGGATGCTAATTGTTTTTGGTTTGTGCAAACTATGGCTCGCAGAGGTTCTAATTCCCAGCCACCGGTTGATCCGATTGAGGCTGTCACTGCTGTGCTGGAGCGACTGATTAATCAGCAGCAAAACTACAGTGATCTGGTAATGGCTGCCATTGAAGCTGCTCCGGTTCTGCCTCCTGTTGCGCCTGTGCAGGCGACTCTTCTGCCTCGCCCAGGGACCGTTATGAATATTATGAGGCTGCATCCCGATCATTTTTCGGGCACTGAGACGCCTTTGGAGGCTGAACAGTGGCTGATCCGGACTGAGCGTTTGTTGGCAGCAGCTCGCGTGGCAGAGGCTGATCGGGTGGACGTCGTTTCCATCCAGCTGGTGGATTTAGCGCTTATTTGGTGGATGGCTGAGTCTGAGCGCCTTGAAAAGCCTATTGCTTGGGCTACTTTTACTCAGGGATTCTTGGAGAAGTTCTTCCCCAGCAGTACTCGGGTGGAAATGGAACAGCAATTCCTGGCCCTGAAACAGGTTAAGTCTTTGTTCTATTTTGGATTTGTTACAATATTGCATGAACAATTATGAATGTTGTAACATGGATTTTCTTGCAATAGGGCTCCAGGACAGTGGATGAGTACGCTGCTGAGTTTACCAGGCTTAGCCGCTTCGCTGCCGTTCTTGTGGCAGCCGAAGAGGATAGGGCTCGTAGGTTCACCAATGGGCTCGAACAGGATATCAAGAGGCATCTGGTCTCTCTGCGTCTGCGTACTTATGCTGAGGCCCTTGAGGCAGCTTGAGCCCAGGAGCCGGCTCGTGGTGATTCGTCTTCTGCTCAGCGGTCTGTTCCCGCTGCTTTTGCTAGGTCTTTTGGTGGGCCTATTCGGAGGTCTGTTCCCGCTCATCCAGTCAGGGCAGCTCCGTATCCTTTTGCTGGAGTTCCTAGGGGCAGTTTTTGCAACTTTTGCTAGATTTCGGGGCATGAGTGCAGGGAATGCAGGCGAACAAATCACCGTTGTTTTGCTTGTGGTTCTCCTAACCACACTTTGCGGGATTGTCCACAGCAGAGGCCGGCAGTTTCAGCTCGTGGTCCAGTTAGGCCACCGTTACCTCCCCAGCACCAGATTGTCGGTCAGAGGACCGCTGTTCCGAGGAGAGGTCAAGCTTTCAACATGACTACCGCAGATGTTGAGACCGCCGAAGGAGTTGTAGCAGGTATATCTTGTTATATTGTTTTGTGTTTTGTTGTTTATTCCTTTTGTTTACTTCCTTTAGCCTTGTTTTGTTTCCTTTTGCTATCTTCTTGCTTTGTTGGTTTGTCCCTTACCCTTGATGGTCTTTTCTTTCCCCTTGCCTTTGATTTCTTTAGGTATCATTCTTGTTTGCTCTTTTCCTGCCTATGTTCTTTTTGATTCTGGGGCAACCCATTCTTTTGTTTCCTCTCGATTTGTCGCTCGCCATCAGTTAGAATGCAGCAACATGTCAGAGGCTTGGAACATTGTGACAGGTGGTGGAGTAGTCAGTTGTTCCCGTGAGTGCAGGCAATGTCCTATTGTTATTGGGGACGCAGATTTCAAAGCCAACCTGATTGTAATTGGAAATTCAGGATTCGATGTTATTCTGGGTATGGATTGGTTGGGAGAAGCCCATGCCTTTATTGATTGCTGTGTCAAGAAAGTCGTCTTCAGAATTCCAGATCGGACAGTATTTGAGTTCCATGCCGGAGAGTCTTCTCTTGGTCGAGCAAAGACTGTAGTTGAGAAGGCAGATTGTGCAATGGAATTGCATTCAGGCTGTGAGGTTGCGCCTCTTGTCGTTCGGGACTTCTTGGATGTTTTTCCAGATGAATTGTCTGGATTACTCCCTGATAGGGAAGTGGAATTTGGTATTGATGTTCAGCCTGGAACAGAACCGATATCGAAGGCTCCCTATAGGATGGCACCGGTTGAGCTGGCAGAGCTTAAGATGCAGATTCAGGAGTTGCTTGATTTGGGTTTCATCAGACCTAGTGTTTCGCCATGGGGTGCTCCAGTCCTTTTTGTTGATAAGAAGGATGGAAGTCATCGGATGTGCATGGATTACCGAAAGCTGAACAGAGTTACTGTGAAGAATCAGTATCTGTTGCCCAGGATTTATGATTTGTTTGATCGGCTGAGTGGGACTTCTGTTTTCTCGAAGTTGGATCTTCGTTCGGGATATCACCAAGTTAAGGTGAAGGCTGCAGACATACCGAAGACTGCTTTCAGGACTAGATACGGGCACTATGAGTATCTTGTGATGCCGTTCGGGGTCACGAACGCGCCGTCTGTATTCATGAGTCTTATGAACCGGGTATTCTCTCAGTTTTTGGATAAGTTCGTGGTGGTCTTTATCGATGATATTTTGGTGTATTCTAAGAATCGGGAAGATCATGCTGAGCATCTTAGAGTGGTTCTGCAGACTATGAGAGAGCATCAGCTCTATGGTAAGCTGAGCAAGTGCGAGTTTTGGCTCGACAAGATCTCTTTCTTGGGGCATATTGTTTTTGGCGATGGTATTTCTGTGGATCCTGCCAAGATTGAGGCTGTGAATGATTGGCCTATTCCTAAGTCAGTTTCAGAAGTCAGGAGTTTTCTGGGTTTGGCTGGCTATTATCGGAAGTTCGTCCAGGATTTTTCGAAGATAGTAGGACCTTTGACTAAATTGACTGGGAAGGATCAGACATTTTGTTGGTCTAATAAGTGCAATGTGGCTTTCGTTGAGTTGAAGGATAGACTGCCGTCAGTGCCTGTGTTGACTATTCCAGATGGTTCAGGCAGATTTTTGGTTCACTGTGATGCTTCTGGTAAGGGTCTTGGAGCAGTTCTTATGCAGAAGGGCCGAGTTGTTGCGTATGCATCAAGGCAGTTGAGGCCGCATGAGAAGAACTATCCTACTCATGACTTGGAGTTAGCGGCAGTGATTTTTGCTTTGAAGCTGTGGAGACACTATTTGCTTGGAGACCGAGTGGAGATCTTTACAGACCACAAAAGTCTCAAGTACGTCTTCACCCAGAAGGAGTTGAACATGAGGCAAAGGCGTTGGTTGGAACTTATGGCCGAGTATGACATCAGTTTGCAATACCATCCTGGTAAAGTAAACTTGGTGCCTGATGCTTTGAGCAGGAGACCAGCAGTTTCATTTCTTACTCAGCAGAGAGATCTCATTGAGCAGATGAGGAGGTTGGAGCTTGATGTTGTGTTGCCGAGTTCTGGTCGGAGTTGTTTGGCGCTCCAGCTGCAGTCGTCTCTTGTTAATCAGATTAAAGAGGCGCAGGCTGGTGATGCGCAGTTGCAGAAGTTTCGAGCTGAGGTTGAGTCTGGGTCCAGGACAGACATGGTTATTCATGCAGATGGTTCTCTTCGTTTTGGTTCCCGGTTATGTGTCCATAGGGGTGAAGTTCGTCAGAGGTTGCTTGAAGAAGCTCATCAGTCTTCGTATTCTATCCATCCCGGCAGTACAAAGATGTATCGGGATTTGAAACTTCATTTCTGGTGGCATGGTATGAAGAGGGCTGTTGCGCGGGTTGTTTCGCAGTGTTTGATCTGCCAGCAGGTTAAGGCAGAACATCAGAGAATTGCTGGACTTCTTCAACCGCTTCCTATTCCTGAATGGAAGTGGGAACATATCACCATGGATTTTGTGACCACTTTGCCAAGGAGTCCTAAGGGTCATAATGCTATTTGGGTGATTGTTGACCGTTTGACGAAGAGTGCTCACTTCATTCCTTTTCGTGTCGGTCAGTCTACTGAGAGCCTAGCTGAGAGGTATATGCAAGAGATTGTTAGACTTCATGGGGTTCCATTTAGCATTGTATCTGACAGGGATACGAGATTTAGATCTCAGTTTTGGGAGAGTCTTCAGAACTGTTTGGGGAGCAAATTAAAGTACAGTACAGGTTTTCATCCCTAACAGATGGACAGTCAGAGCGGACTATTCAGATTCTCGAGGACATGTTGAAGTCCTGCATGCATCAGTTTGGTGGGTCTTGGGAGGATCACTTGCATCTGGTGGAGTTCTCGTACAATAACAGCTTTCAAGCCAGTAGTAAAGCTGCTCCGTTCGAGGCACTCTATGGGCGGAAGTGTAGATCGCCAGTTTGTTGGGATGATGTTGGCGAGAGGCAGTTGTTGGGTCCAGAGATGATCACCAAGACGGTGGAGGCAGTGGTTTTGATCAGGAAGCACTTACAGGCAGCTCAGGACAGGCAGAGGCAGTGGGCTGATGTTCATCGCAGGGCATTGGAGTTCGCAGTTGGTGACCATATTTTTCTCAAGGTATCGCTGTGGCGCGGTGTCATTCGGTTCGGTGGCGGAGGCAAGCTTAGCCCGAGATTTATTGGACCGTTTGAGATCTTGGAGCGAGTAGGCAAGGTGGCCTATCGTCTCGCATTGCCGCCAGCTTTATCAGGAGTGCACGATGTTTTCCATGTCTCACAACTTAGGAGATATATCCGAGATGAGAGCCACGTGATCGACTATTCAGAGTTGACCGTTAGGCCGGATTTGACTTGTGAGATTCCGCGAGTTGCTATTGTGGTTCGGCGGGAGAAAATGCTTAAGAACAAGGTCATTAAGCTGGTTCGCGTTGGTTGGAATCCTCACTCGCCTGGTGAGTCGACATGGGAGTTGGAGGAGGAAATTCAGCAGAAGTTTCCTCACTTGTTGGAGTAGTTGCTTGTTTTGTTTTTAGTTGTTTTGTTTTTCTTGGGGTTATCCTATGTACCTTTCTTTCAATTTTGAGGACGAAATTTTCTTGTAGGGGGGAAGAATTGTAACCCATGTTTTTCACTTTTGGTATTTTTTGAGAGTATTTTTCATTTTTGTGAATTATTATATTCCATTGTGTTTTTCGGAACCATATATTTAATTATTTTCATTTATATTACTTTTCTGGCATTTTTGACCTCCTTGTAATTTCGAGGACGAAATTTTCTTTTAATTTATATTATTTTTCTGGCATTTTTGAATTATTATATTCCATTGTGTACCTTTCTTTTAATTTCGAGGACGAAATTTTCTTGTAGGGGGGTAGGATTGTAACCTCTGTTTTTCACTTTGGGAATTTTTTGAGAGTATTTTTCATTTTTGTGAATTATTATATTCCATTGTGTTTTCGGAACCATATATTTAATTATTTTCATTTATATTATTTTTCTGGCATTTTTGACCTCCTTGTGTTGATTGTGCGCCGTTTGTCCGTTTTTCGTCATTTTGAGATTTTTTTCTCATTTTCTTGGTCCCGTTCATATTTAATAATTATTTTTGGGTCATGATGGATTTTTAGAAGTGTTTTGATCAATTTGAGATTTTTGGCCCTTAAGGAGATTTTTAGGACCCATAGGATTCATTATATTTTGTATCCCCATTTGAAATCTACCCAATACCCATTACCCAATTGTATACCTATTAATTCCTATTGATATCCACTACCCATTAACCCACATTTGATCCCCTATATATATCCCCATAATCTAATTAACCATAACCCTAATCCTTCTTTCCCTCTCCTATTCCTACCCGGCCTCCTCTCCTTCCTTCTCTCTCCTGGCCTGCATCTAAAACCCCAGGCCGACACCCCCTTGTGGCTCCCAAACCATTGCCGACCACCATATCCTCCCCATCCTCTATTATACGACTCCATACATCCAAAACCTTGTCTCCCCGCTCCTTCTTGTTGCCGGCCTGCACCCAAAACAGCACCCACCCATCTCAAAACAGCCCCTACATATCTCTTTGCTGAATTGATTACTGTTTTCACCTGGTTTAGAGTCCTAATCTCAACATGAATATTTCGGAGTAAAATGTAGAGGATTGAATCTATTTTCTAACCCCACTGTTTTCACTACGTTTGGATTTCGTATGAATTAGTTATGATAATTTTAGTACCAGTGTGTCGGTAGTTTCCAGATTCAGTTCGGGGTAGTCTTTGTTAACTATTTATTTTCAAGATCCAAGTTACACATAATATCATGCCACAATATTTTGTTCAGTGTTTCACCATGATGTTAGCAAGTTCCCAGGTTTATGTGGTATTTTAAAGATATGTTTTGAGCGATGTCTTATACCTTTTTCAATAATGTACTGTTGCTGTAAATTGCGTGTTGTTCGATGTTGAACCTAGTTTTCACCCTAATTATGTTTACTGTATGGAAATTTTATGTGAGATATGAAAGTTGGAGAATTTTATCTAATTTCACCCCGTTTTGGCGGAAGTGGATTTCGATACGCTGGTTGCGAGATATGATTGATTTTGTACAGCAGTGTTAAGAAATTCCAGATCCATCAAAACCAGGTTATGTGTTGCTTGTCATTTTTGAAGACTTAGTTATACTTTTTGGAAAATTATAAAAATTAGTATTTTGAGTCTATATATATATGGGATTACCCCAGAATTTTCGTGGATTTATTTGATGACTTTGCATGCTGTTTTTATGTGTTGGAAGTCATTTCCCTGTTTTCTGTCTGTACATAACATCTGTGTTGAAATGACTTTTAAGCTGAGATGTTGTGAACTAGTATAGGTCTTTATTATCGTTAGAAGCGTGTGGATGTCTGGATTCCAAATCCTTCGACGAATCATGATTTTCATGTCTGTAGCTCTTTGAATCACTGATTTAGTGCTGACTAGTCTTGCTGTCCTGATTATGAACCTTATACATTTTGCTCGTATATGTGAATCTTTAATACCCATGCACGCTGATTTGATAACCTGAACCTATACCTGATCCCATCATGCTTATGTGAAACTAGTTTACACGTATACATGCATGTTGGACATTAATAACTAAAAGTAATCAGTCGGGGTTTATGGGACAGATCTAGTAGTGTATAACGCAGAAATGTGTACTCGGAAGAACCTGGTTTGGTTTGAAGCATGTTTTGGGATGGAGCTTGTTTACATGATTAGTGGAGCTTGTTTTGGGTTGGAGCTTGTCTACATGATATTTGGAGCTTGTTTACATGATACTTGGAGCTTGTACCTGAGTACGCTGCCCTGCATGGTCCCCTATGAAATTTAAAGCAAAACTGTTTGTTGTAGCAACCATGTAGTAAAAACTAGGATGCATGTCGTGCTACCTAGCTTGTAATCACACAAGACTTGAACTTAATACATGAACATGATACATGACATGATACATGCTTGCTAGATACTTGACTACATGATTACACATGAGACTTGAATTACCTGATACATGAGACATGACATATGAGACATGAACTACATGAAACATGATACCTGATACAAGATTTCACGACACTTGACACTTGATGCATGTTTGTTAGGTTACCTGTTTATATGACCCTCGACACTTTTACCATGCTAGTTTGACTAGGTTGACTTTATACCTATACCATGTGCTAGTTAGTTATCCCATTTCATGTGCTTGTATCCTAATCTATTTGTGACCCGGACTTGCCATTGACGGGTACTTGTGTTTTCTCTTTCCCCTTTCCTGCATTCTATGAATTACAGATTATGGCGAACATGTTCAAGATGAAGCTAGAGACTTGCAGTAGTAGTTGCTTCTGGATTATTATTATTATTTCTGTTTCATGCTAGAACATTATATTGTATTCATGAGACTTGGTCTATTCTTGTGATTTGAGACTTGGTTATTATTTTGTACTTGGGCGATGTGACCCAAGATATTTGTTTTCCAGACTCTGTTTATTTGAGAACATGGTATTTGATTTCAAGTAATTTATGTTGGTGAATTTGATTCAATATTGCATGTTGGTTCCACTTTTGCTTCCGACTCTGTTAAACTCTGTGATGTGTTGCAAAGATTTCTTGAAACAGCTTAAGGAGCTGGACTTGTGTTACGTGCTCGTATTCCGTATTTTTAGGAAGTGAGACGTGACAAAAGCGCTACCATATGATTTACGATCATCCTATCTGCAGACTAAGCTTAATTAGAAGAAAAGTCATTTATCCTGGAAGTATCACATTGAAAAGTTTTCCAAAATACAATATCATTCATAATGGAGTTGATCATCCAGGATACAAGGTGGATTACATCTTCTTTTACTTTCAAAACATTTCAAAACATACTTGGTCCACATAACCTTAATCGTCATTACTGACGTTCTGTTTCTTGCTTGATGAGCATCTTCCTTGTAGTTATGGGCAATTTGGCTTGATATGCCCCAGCTCTCCACAGTTGAAACATGTAACCTCTTTCCTTGGGCATTGTGACTGAAAATGTCCCTGCTTACCGCTAAGAAAACAGGCTCCTGTGCTAGCGTTGGTCTTCTTCAGCTTCTGGTTCCCACAGTTGTAACACTTCTTAGTTATAATTGCCTTCTTGGAGCATTTTCTCTTGGAATATTTGGTTCCTTTCCGAGCTGTCCTTGGCTTGATGATTTTCTCAGCAGTTTTTGGCCTGGTGTCTTCCTGGAGTTCCCTCCAATGGCCCTGTAAGCGTGTCATATATGATTGAAGTTGCTTTTGCTCTTCCTTCAGGTGTGCAATCTATTGCTCGGCTTGGCGAACCTCCTTGTCCGTACCTTCCTTCAGTATTTTCAGTCTCAGATATATGTCGGCATTTATCTGTTGCTCCACGGTTGGCCTTGATGATGGTGGGGGTGAGTCCTTTTCGTTCTCGGCCTGTTGTGGAACTTCCATTATTTCTTCTTCCACGGACATTGGTCCATTCATGGGCATTGATTCATCTGTCGTCACTCACACATGACTGATGAAGATATCTTCGAATAACATTCTGCAAAATACAAACGAGTTCTGTCCTGGTTTAGAGGGGAACCTCAGATATATATATATCGATTGCTCGAATTATCTAAACACAATCCTGCCTCTAATTGGCATCTTAAGTTTTAATTTCCTACAGTGTTAGATTACAATTTGAAGTCAGCTTTGATACCAACTGTAACGCTCCGGATCCCCGTTACAGGATATCTGTGACATCACCAGAATCTTTTCCCTCAAATGCATCTCAACACAGTAAATAACACGGAAATTTAAAAACTTTTATTGCCAAATAAAATCATTACATCAATAATTACAACCCTTATCTTGTTCTTGAACAAGAAATACAAATTACATGAACTTATTACAACTGATTACAAAAATATTTCAACTCCTCTTGCGAAGCTATCGGCTGTCTTCCAGAATGATGATCGGCTGGTCACTGTTGAAAATTCTGCTGAATGGTCTATCTACCTCCCTGGGACTTGCCCCTCGGCTTGAGCCTTTCGCTGCGCGACTCTGATATTTCTGCGCCCGCTCGAATGGTAGGCATGTACACTTCTTCCCGACATGGATGCCCTGCTGGTTTGGCTCTCCTACCCTCTTGACCTGGTATCTAGAACCTAATTAAGTGGGCACGTCAGTAATTCTACTGATGCAATGCTAATAAGAAAACAGCGATCTCCAACTATCACACCCACAATTCATCTTGAATGGAAAAGAAACGTGCATCTTGTCTTCCTAGTGTTCGTGTATGTCATGCCCTAAGGTCTAATGCAAAAATACAGAGTATAGAACATATGCACTTAATCTAATGTCAGTAAGACTCTAGGCACACATGCATCACATACTACATATGCCCCAGATTAAGCCGTTTCTCCAGTTTCACGAATTCGAACCCTCGCCATGTAATGCATTCTATTATTGTACACTTCCTATTCCTGGTAGTACAACATGATTGAGGAGGTATATAAAAAGAAATAATTAGGGGAGTTATCCCGTTGTTACCAATAATTGTTGCATCGGACCATTCTCAAAAGCCGCGACGAACTTACATATATGCAGCAGCATATCATTGCGCAGAAGATCCATTATGATCCGTTCGTGTCCACAACATAGAACATGACGGCTTCGAAGGTCTAAAACCCCCTACCCGCAAAGAAATCAACATCCCGTTCTTACCATGGTACTTCCGGAATCAACAGTGCAAGATACACACATCAGCACGTATCGCTAATGACAGGAAGAGACAACCCCATAGTTATCACCACCTAGTGCCAACTTTCAAAACGAATCGGATTATAGGGAATCACCCCTAACACCGGTTCGATCTTCAAGCAAAACAATAAAGGAAACCTAATCAATGCAGGTTATTGAAAATATGTTGTTACCCAAATCACACTCGGTGTCGATCAACAATGTCGAGCCTGGCTGGTCTGTCAAAACAACAATCATCAAGGGAATCACATCCGCTGATTCTAAATATCTTCACAGGTCATCGATCAATAACCCCGACCCGTGACTCTCAGTGAGTAGTCCAACGGCGCCCAAAAGAAAGATGCAATGTAATTGAATGAAGGTAAGCACACACATAACCACCAATTTCTGACCATTGACAGACTCAAGCATCGAGACACCAAACACAAATTGACCATGGCTATCCCCCAACTCACTCATGTCCACCATGAGTACTAAGCACAGGAACTTGTCTAAGTTCCAGATAAAATGCTAAAATATAATTTGAAACTTAATAGCTCATGATCACCACACTGCGGTACTCAGATGACTCCTCATTAATCATCAAATAAAAGTAGTTCAAGATATAACAGTAGCTATGCCCCAAGCTACACCCATCGGATTACAACAAAATCAGGTTTTCTAGAAGAATATGAGACTATATCGCAATCCCCCAGTTGACATCTCCCTCAAATTCTTTAAAGAATTCAAGTCCCCGAGTTAACTTAAGCTTGAAGTTGATCTAACAACCGGTCACTAAACTTACAACATCCATAACTTACAGCACACAATTTGGAATTGCTTGATACTTCCCATTTTGAAAGGCTAAGACCCTAGTCTACAACTTTCCAGTTAATCATTTGCTCAATTTCAATCATCTTGACCCTATATAAACCTCATATACTATTAGCTGTATATTCCTTTATGCATTTGCTGTACTTTCCCAATATCATAAAAATTTGCTCACTCATCGAAATTACTCGATTCTGGGTTCTATAGAAAGGTGGGAGTGTCTACTTCATCTTCCTAGTCGAACATATTCTCAGATTCAATCACTAAAGTCCTCAAAAACATCAATCTCTAACAGGTGCACATTCAGGGAAAATTTGATTCTTCAATAAACAGGGTCTCGACTAGACTGGATCTGCCCTAGTCTTGGGAAAATCATAACTTTCAACCTACAAATTGGAATTACAATATTCCGGATGTTTTTGAAACTATGACTCCCTACTACAAATCTCTAGTTTATCAATCTTCCAAATTCTTAACAAATAATTCCAGAACTATACATCTTTACGGACTAGTCAAACTGAACTAGACTGAACCTGGGCCACTTTGAAATTCAATGTAAGCCCTGTTTTCTTAAATACAAATTTTCTGAATATTTCCTGTAATTTGATTAATTATAAATTCACTTGTTTTGAAAATTGTTTCGGATATTTTATTAGAGCATTTTCTAATCAAAAACTATATTTTGTTCGAATAACGACATGTTAGAATTTCTAATTCTATTTGATTGATTATTTATATTTTTACTCAATTTGAATTTAAGTGTGTTGTTGTTGTGTTATTTTGATAAATGTATATTTTGTTATAGAAATCTTATTATTATTATTATTATTATTATTATTATTATTATTAATTTTTTTTTGTAAAGCCCGAATATGCTTATTTAATTGTATTTTTATTGTGTGATTTGATGTATGTTTATATGTACATTTTAAAAACCCTATAATGCTAATTATTTTTGTTTTCCTATTAGATCTTTTAATTAAACCCCAAATCCTATTATTTATCCTATTGGATTTTAAACCTTATTCTATTTAATAAAACCCAATACCCATTATCTAAAACTATCCAAACCCGTTACCATACTATTTAAACCCTAACCTAGCAACCCTAACCCTAGATACCCTACAATATCTACTGCGCAACCCCAAACCCGCCGCTCTCCATCTTCTACCTCTCGATTGCACCCCCCCGCGCCCATGCCCAATACCCCCATCTCCATCCGCCTCGCCTTTGCAACCACCCGGGCCGCTTCGCCTCCCTCTCCTCGTCAACACCACCGCCATCATCCACCATCGTCTCCGCTTTTTCGACCACCGAACGCAACTCCCGAAACCATTGCCCTCCGCCATTAACCATCGCCAGTCACCTCCATCATCGCCCTCGTCGTCGCCCCACCTCAGTCACAACCCCATCGCCTCCGCCCCGACCTCCATCATCAATCGCCACACACCTCCGAACCATCCCCGCTCTCATCCTCCCCTGTTTTTGAACCAAAAACAGAGCCGCCACCAAGCTCCGCTCGTCACTACATCGCTCCTCGACGTCGCGCCGCCCACGTCGTCGCGAGCCCCCGCCGCCGAGTCGCATCGCAGTCATCGCCGCCAATTCCCTCACTCTCTCTCCCGCTCGCTGCCGAGGTGAGGAAGAAGGAGAATCGTGAGTGGATGATTTCGGTGTTTCGTGTTCGGCCACAGCGGATCCGATCCCGCTGTCCCCTGTTCGGCCAGATCCGGTGCGAGGTCGTGTTTGATTGGCTGGATCCACTGTTCACTATTCTACTGCGCCAGATCCAAATCGCCGTTTGCTGTTTTGGGCGAGATCGGGTGTGGAGTTCACCTTGAGTTACTGTTGGTTCTTCGCACAGTCTTCGCACGTGCTTTTGGGAGATTTCGCCCGGGATTTCCGATTCCGCATTCTTAATTATCGGATCTAATTGCCCTCATTCAATCAAGGCAAGTATTCATCTTGTACAAATTCTTGTTCTAGTACAAGCGTTCAATTTGAAAATACCGCAAATAGTTAGAAGTTGTGACTCCTCCTTGACTTGTCGTTGTTGATCAAATATTAATCCTCATCAATTTCATAATCTTAAGAGTCACAACAATTTCATTGTTATATTATAACTACTTGGACTCATTTTAACCCCTAGTCACATGAACATATGAAATTAAGAATCCTAGATTTGTAGATGTGGGTTGTATCTTGGATGTGATGAATTTGCACCCATTTGAGTTGAGAAATAAATATTACTTGCTGTTTTGATAACCATTACCCCGTATTTGTGTCACACATTAATCTAGACGCCTAACAACCAATTATTATGCAACATAAACATGTAAGACACTCGCACTCGTTGCTGTCCTAGATCTTACTATGCTGTTTTGACCCCTTAAACATCAGAGTCTGAATCCGAGGCCTGAAAAGTAAATGTAGCTCTAGATGTCTAGATGTCGATAGCCTCCAAAAATTTTGAATTCCGAGTTAGGTTCTAGGAGATATCGCAGTTTTACAGCATCTGTGCCGGTAGTCACAGATTCGTAAAACTGCTGCACACCTTTAGTTTGCAAATTTATTTAACTATGTTAACAGTAAGTGTTTGACTTGAAATTTTGCATGTTGTTGCTGGACACCCTATACGACATCCCCAATTTTTCTCAGAATTTATTTGTAATGTTTCAACCCTGTTTCACATGTTCAAACTTAGATTCTCAAATTCTGCCTGAACACATTAGCAGTGTAGTTCGCTGTTTTGACACATGTTACCACAACTTTAATGTACCTTAATTATATGCGTTGGAACCAGGCAGGAGTCAAGTTTCTAGATCTTCTGTTGGATCCACATTTTCTATCTCGTAGCAATGGTAATCGCAGTTTTGGTACAGCAGCGTCGTGCTGTCCAGATTTGAGATTTTCGTTGTTCGTGATATTCTTATTGGTGTTGACCCTCGAATATGCTATATAATTACCTCAAACTTGTCCCATGTCCATAATTATGACTTCTTGACTTGTTTCACACACTTGCATGCTTGCTTGATAAAAATTAATAAATTTAATAAGCCAAGGTTTAAGGTAAAGACCATAGTAATGGACAATATAGGTAAGTGTGCTCGGAAGGGGGCCCGTGTTTCCCATAATTTTATGTTAAATGGAACTAAGTGCCACGTAGAACTAAGTTGCCATGTCATGGGTGACAGGGGCCACCTCTAGAGCCTACGGGGGCCACCTCTAGAGCCCATTATAAGATTAGATGATATATATTTGCGATCACATGGAACTAAGTGCCACGTAGAACTAAGTAGCACGTTATGGGTGACGGGGGCCTCCTCTAGAGCCTACGAGGGCCACCTCTATAGCCCATGGTTTGATCACTTATTTGATACTTGATGCCTGAGTACACCGCCCTATACACTCCATTACAAGGCCTAAATGAAATTTTGTTGACTGTAGCAACCATGTAGTAAAAGTATGGATGCATGAAGTGCTACCTAGATAGTAAAAACTACAAGACTTGAACATGATACCTGTTTACTCGATATTTGACTAGATGATACATGATACTTGAAACATAAAACTTGAACTTGATATATGTTACTTGATACTTGACAATTTGTTACTTGAGACTTGGCACTTGAATATAATACTTGACACTAGACTTGAGACTCGTTACTTGACACTTGAACTTGATACTTGTCACTTGATGTTAGATACCCCTACATGTCACTAGTCTCTTGATCTATTATTAGTATTTGTTACCCAACCTGTTTACTTGAGTTGTCCTTCTTGCTAGTTAGTTCTTGGATTTCCACTACTTGTTGTACCCCTGTTACATTCTTGATTCAAATTCTTGTTTCACATTACCTGTACTTGTTTTTACTATTTGTGGCCCTAACTTGCACTAAGGACATTTTCTCTTGTTTTCTCTATTTTTCCATTTTTATATTTATTAAGCAGACTTTGGTGACGATCTACTTGCTGGAATTGGTGAGCAGAGGTTTTGGTCTTCAAGTGGAGAAAAGACTTGATTAGAATATTTGTTTTTCTTGAATTATTTATTCTTTCTGCTTAAGAACTTGTATCGGGCTTATGTTTCCGAGTTTTAACTGGATCAGACTTGAAACTATTTAGATATTATTATTGCGATTCAATTGTTTCTGTTGCTAATAAATTATTCATGCATGCTTAGTTATATATATCTCTTGTTATGTTCTTGTTGTGATGCTGAGTCGATCCTACAGCTTATGAATGATGTTAAAATCTTTCGCTGGGCTTCGTCACGCACTCGTATTCCGTGTTTTTGGGAAGCGGGCGCGTGACAAGGTTTTTAGTGGTATCAGAACTCAGGTTTGGCTAATGTGTTAGTTCGACTAATACATTAGACAGGTTTGACTCAGTCAGGATTAACTCAACAATTAACAAGCCATACAACCACATGAATAATTTGATAATCAACTCGATCTTGACACTAGTCTTATCCCATTCATTTTGATCCCTTCATATTCAATTCTTTGATTTATTGCTTCCTTCCATCTCTTACAGTCATCCTGATTTGTTGATTCCTTATTGGGTACAATTTATTCTTTCCGTACCCATATTCTTTTAATTCCGGTGCAAGCAATCTCTGATTTTCTGCTTGCCTCGTTGATCCCTTCTTATTTCAGCTCGTGTGTCGTTCATTGCTTTCCCTGCCTTGCATTCATTTTTATTTGTTGATTCATATTGAGTATCATGTTGGTTATTTCTTCCCTGCTATATTCTCTTCAATTTGGATTTTGCCCCTCGTCCTTCTTCCTTCGTATTCAATTCCTTAATTTTCTTTTGTCCCTTCTAGTCATCCTCCTCTTAACTCTTTATTGGGTGTAGCTTCGTTTTTCTCCTACCTATTTTTCTGTCTATAATTATTTTTCCGAATACCTTCTATATTTCGATTATTAATTGTTATATTTATTTTCGATCTCCTATAAAAATGTTTCTTAACAAAGATTTTGTTATTCCGAACAATAATGTATTTTAACTTTACTTTTCATTTTTGATCGACTATATATTTCTACTGGATTATTTTGATAAGACAAATCTTATTTTGTTGTATAATGCTATTACTACTACTATTATTATTATTGCTATTATTTTCATTATCATTACTAGTATTATTATTGTTGTTACTACCATTGATATTCGTATTGTTGTTTTCATTATTTTATTATTATTGTTAATATTAAATTACTTCCACAAAAATGTTGGGCCCAAACTATATCTTGTCTTGCATTAGTACTTTTTCTAGTGTTGTTTTATTATTATTATTATTGTTATCATTTTGCGATTTCTGTTATTATTACTGTTATGATCATTGTTATTATCATTGTTATTCTTATTGTTATTAGTTTCGATATTTTGTTCATATTATTGTTATTGGTATTGTTATTTGTATCGCTACTATTATTATTATTATTGATTTGTTTTGAGCCTGAGCATGCTCAATTTTATATACATTTCACCACTTCGGTGCAACCTAATGTCATGATGGCAAATATGCAACTCGATATCAATGGAGGCAAATTGCAACTGGATATCAGGGAGGCAAAATGTGCAACCGAATACCTAGACGGCAAACTTCAACCTGATGTCGTGAAGGCAAACATGCAACTTGATGTTAAGGAGGCAAGATTTTTCTACCTATTTGCTAATTGATATTTCAAGACAATTTTTACTTATATAATGAAACTAAAGGTAAAGAAATATTTCCTTTATGACATCTTGTTTATACTGTTACACTTTATGTTTCCATACAATTTGAACTCGTATAGTTGATTTTACTCTATTTTGTGTATAAGATTATTATTCTTATTATTATTATTATTGCTATTGTTTTCGTTATTATTTTTGGTATTGTTATCATTATTATTATTTCTATTGCTGTTATTATTATAGTGTTCATTATCTTTATTGTTATTTCTCTACTATTGTTACTGTCATTTCATTAATACTGATACTATTATTATTATTATTTTGTTATTATTATTACTAATTTTATTATTATCATTGTTATTATTAGTTTTTATTATTGTTATTATTATTCTATTACTATTATCATTGATATTTGTTGTCGTTATTATTTCTGTTAAAGCCATTAGTTTTGATCTGTATTATATCTTTTAATTTTTTTTGATTGAAGCTAAAGCTTTATATCCACTTTGCATTATTGCTTATCTCTATTTGGAGCCCATATTCTCTTTGATTTCGGTGCCTCATTCTTTTCTTCCTGCTCGGATCATCGTTTGGTGTCACGTGGTCTACAACGACATGTCTGGAGCTTGGAACGTTACCATCAGTGTGGCGCAGCGAAAGTGTGGTGGGCCCATAACCCACAGGTCCCAGGATCCTATTGTTGTTTCTTTTTCCTTGCATTGTTGCTATTTCCTATCTCTTGCATTTGTTCTCATCCGTTGATTCATTACTTGATTCACCTCTTCCTTGTCCATCCCTTCTTCGATTCCAGTTCTTTCTATTCCTTCATCACCTTGCTTTGTTATCTTGCAAGTCTTGTGGTTTTCTTCTTCATTTTGATGCCGGTTACTTCCGTCTTGCATTCCATTTTACCATCCTGCACTCATTCATTATTTGATTCAATTCTTCCCTGTCGGTTCTCTCTTTGATTCCAGTTCTGCCTACTCCTTATTTTGCTTTGTTATCTTGTGTTGTTTCTTTCATTTTGTTACTGTTTATTTCCTTCCATGCCTTCTATTTGACCTTATTGTTATCCACTCCTTTTTCTGGTGTTGCCCTCCGCTTTGTTCCTTCCCCATTAATTCCCTGTTTTGTAACCCTTCCCCAAGTTTGTTTCGCCCTATCCTATGTACCGCCTAAGCAAATTTCGAGGACGAAATTTTTGTGTAAGGTGGGTAGGATTTGTAAGCCCTGTTTTCCTAAATACATATTTTCTGAATATTTCCTGTATTTTGACTAATTATAAATTCACTTGTTTCGAAAATTGTTTCGGATATTTTATTAGAGCGTTTTCTAATCGAAAACTATATTTTGTTCGAATAACGGCATGTTATAATTTCTATTTCTATTTGATCGATTATTTGTATTTTTACTCAATTTGAATTTAAGTGTGTTGTTGTTGTGTTATTTTCATAAATGTATATTTTGTTATAGAAATCTTATTATTATTATTATTATTAGTATTATTTTTGTAAAGCCCGAATATGCTTATTTAATTGTATTTCTATTATGTGATTTGATGTATGTTTATATGAACATTTTAAAAACCCTATAATGCTAATTATTTTTGTTCTCCTATTGGATCTTTTAATTAAACCCCAAATCCTATTATTTATCCTATTGGATTTTAAACCTTATTCTATTTAATAAAACCCAATACCCATTATCTAAAACTATCCAAACCCGTTACCATACTATTTAAACCCTAACCTAGTAACCCTAACCCTAGATACCCTACCCTATCTACTGTGCAACCCTAAACCCGCCGCTCTCCATCTTCTACCTCTCGATCACACCCCCTGCGCCCAAGCCCAATACCCCCATCTCCATCAGCCTCGCCTTCGCAACCACCCTTGCCGCTTCGCCTCCCTCTCCTCGTCAACACCACCACCATCATCCACCATCGTCTCCGCTCCTTCGACCACCAAACACAACTCCCGAAACCATTTCCCTCCGCCATTAACCATCGCCAGTCACCTCCATCATCGCCCTCGTCGTCGCCCCACCTCAGTCACAACCCCATCGCCTCCGCCCCGACCTCCATCATCAATCGCCACACACCCCCGAACCATCCTCGTTCTCATCCTCCCCTGTTTTGAACCCAAAACAGAGCCACCACCAAGCTCCGCTCTTCACTGCGTCGCTCCTCGACGTCGCGCCGCCCTCGTCGTAGCGAGCCCCCGCCGCCGAGTCACATCACAGTCATCGCCGCCAGTTCCCCCACTCTCTCTCCCGCTCGCTGCCGAGGTGAGGAAGAAAGAGAATCGTAAGTGGACGATTTCGGTGTTTCGTGTTTGGCCACAGCGGATCCGATCCCGCTGTCCCATATTCGGCCACAGCGGATCCAATCCCGCTTTCCCCTATTCGGCCAGATCCGGTGCGAGGTCGCGTTTGATTGGCTGGATCCGCTGTTCTGCCGTGCCAGATCCGAATCGCCGTTTGTTGTTTTGGGCGAGATCGGGTGTGGAGTTCACCTTGAGTTACTGTTGGTTCTTCGCACGGTCTTTGCACGTGGTTTTGGGAGATTTCGCCTAGGATTTCCGATCCCGCATTCTCAATTATCGGATCTAATCGCCTTCATCCAATCAAGGCAAGTATTCATCTTGTACAAATTCTTGTTCTAGTACAAGCGTTCAATTTGAAAATACCGCAAATAGTTAGAAGTTGTGACTCATCCTTGACTTGTCGTTGTTGATCAAATATTAATCCTCATCAATTTCATAATCTTAAGAGTCATAACAATTTCATTGTTATATTATAACTACTTGGACTCATTTTAACCCCTAGTCATATGAACATATGAAATTAAGAACCCTAGATTTGTAGATGTGGGTTGTATCTTGGATGTGATGAATTTGCACTCATTTGAGTTGAAAAATAAATATTACATGCTGTTTTGATAACCATTATCCCGTATTTGTGCCACACATTAATCTAGACGCCTAACAACCAATTATCATGCAACCTAAACATGTAAGACACTCGCACTCGTTGCTGTCCTGGATCTTACTATACTATTTTGACCCCTTAAACATCAGAGTCTGAACCCGAGACCTGAACAGTAAATGTAGGTCTAGATGTCTAAATGTCGATAGCCTCCGAAATTTTTGGCTTCCGAGTTACCATCTAGGAGATATCGTAGTTTTACTGCAGCTGTGTTGGTAAATTTATTTAAACTGCTGCCCACCTTTAGTTTGCAAATTTATTTAACTATGTTAACAGTAAGCGTTTGACTTGAAATTTTACATGCTATTGCTGGACACCCTATAGGACATCCCCAATTTTTCTCAGAATTCATTTGTAATGTTTCAACCCTGTTTCACATATTCAAACTTAGATTCACAAATTCTGCCTGAACATATTAGCAGTGTAGTTCGCTGTTTTGACACATGTTACCACAACTTTAATGTACCTTAATTATATGCGTTGGAACCAAGCAGAAGTCTAGTTTCTAGATCTTCTGACGGATCCACATTTGCTATCTCGTAGCAACGGGAATCGTAGTTTTGGTACAGCAACGTCGTGCTGTCTAGGTTTGAGATTTTCGTTGTTCGTAATATTTTTATTCGTGTTGACCCTCGAATATGCTATATAATTATCTCAAACTTGTCCCACGTCTATAATTATGACTTCTTGACTTGTTTCACACACTTGCATGCTTGCTTGATAAAAATTAATAAATGTAATAAGCCAGGGTTTAAGGGAAAGACCATAGTAATGGACAATATGGGTAAGTGTGCTTGGAAGGGGACCCGTGTTTTCCATAATTTTATGTTAAATGGAACTAAGTGTCACGTCATGGGTGATGGGGGCCACCTCTAGAGCCTACGGGGGCCACCTTTGGAGCTAATTATAAGATTACATGATATATATTTGCGATCACATGGAACTAAGTGCCACGTCATGGGTGACGGGGGCCACCTCCAGAGCCAACGGGGGCCACCTCTAGAGCCCATGGTTTGATCACTTGCTTGATACTTGATGCCTGAGTACACCACCCTATAGACTCCATTACTAGGCCTAAACGAAATTGTGTTGACTATAGCAACCATGTAGTAAAAGTATGGATGCATGAAGTGCTACCTAGATAGTAAAAACTACAGGACTTGAATATGATACATGCTTACTCGATATTTGACTACATGATACATTAAACATGATACATGAGACTTGAAACATTAAACTTGAATTTGATACATGTTACTTGATACTTGACAATTGTTACTTGAGACTTGGCACTTGAATATAATGCTTGACACTATATTTGAGACTCGTCACTTGACACTTGAACTTGATACTTGTCACTTGATGTTAGATACCCCTACATGTCACTAGTCACTTGATCTATTATTAGTATTTGTTACCCAACCTGTTTACTTGAATTGTCCTTCTTGCTAATTAGTTCTTGGATTTCCACTACTTGTTGTACCCATGTTACATTCTTGATTCCAATTCTTGTTTCACATTACTTGTACTTGTTTTTACTATTTGTGGCTCTAACTTGCACTAAGGGCATTTTCTCTTGTTTTCTCTATTTTTCTCTTTTTATATTTATTAAGCAGACTTTGGTGACGAGCTACCCGCTAGAATTGGTGAGCAGAGGTTTTGGTCTTCAAGTGGAGAAAAGACTTGATTAGAATATTTGCTTTTCTTGAATTATTTATTCTTTCTGCTTAAGAACTTGTATCGGGCTTATGTTCCCGAGTTTTAACTTGGTCCAGACTTGAAACTATTTCGATATTATTATTGTGATTCAATTGTTTCTATTGCTAATAAATTATTCATGCATGCTTGGTTATATATATCTCTTGTTATGTTCTTGTTGTGATGCTGAGTCGATCCTACAGCTTATGAATGATGTTAAAATCATTCGTTGTGCTTCGTCACGCACTCGTATTCCGTGTATTTGGGAAGCGGGACGTGACATTCAATAACAATTCAACCTTAAGTCCAAAGCTCATGAAACTTGAGATTCTTAACCCAAACATATACCATTATATTGTGTCCAAAATTTGCACTTAGATTCATCTCTCACAATGAGTTATGATTCCTCAAACATAGCATAAATTTCAGCTTCCTCTTTAACAGGGTTTTTACTACTCCATATTACTTATTTTTGAAACCTCGTCAAATGAACTCTAAAAATTCTAAAATTTGAGAATAATAAAATAGACTCATACCAAAAGTTACTCCAAAAAATTCGTAGCATGATCATACACACACAACTAGTTATGACCTTTTGAACTTCAGTCCAAAAGCAGTCAGCTTTCAGCTGCAACTTCCAGACCAGTGCATTCTACAATTTCTTTGAGGTATCAAACGACCTCAGAAAAATATGAAATTTTAGACTATAGGTGTAGACACATACAAGGGTGTCCACAAATTTTCCAGCTTAAAATACCCCGTCCACACTAAGTTACAAAATCGGAAAGACACAGCAAATTTTCACAGCCAGCAGCATTTTCAGCTGCTTACTGTCCAGAATTGGACTCGGTTTTTGGGCTACTAAATTTCTTCCAAATATTATGAGAAAGTTCATGGATGCTGTACATACATAGAAGAACAAATCCCTAAATTTGAGCCTCAAATTCCAAACTGTTTGAGAGCAAGAATTTTCCAAACTCACCCTCACAAACATGCTTCTTTACAAAAGCTCAAGAAAATTTTGTTCTTACCATACAACCATCTTTTTCTTAGCATGCCACTATTATACATGATAATCAAAATTTCTCTAACTATTTCCACATGCTAAAATTCACATACACATAAAAAACTAAATTTGTAGAGTTAAGAGAAATCACCCACTTTAGTTGTTGCAAGAAAACCTCCTTGTAGTTTTGCTTGCTCCTCTCCTTGGCTCACTTGTTACTTTTGTAGAATCTTGGCTATCTCAATCCCCTAATACTCTTCTCCTCTTTCCCTACTCAAAGACTCCTCCTTTCTCATTTCCTTCTTTTTTTTTTTGAAGAACAAGAACAAAAGAATGAGTTAGTGAGTGAAGTGGGGGGTCTTATAGGGAATGAAGGAGCTAGGGATTCTTTTTGGATGGAAATTGATGGAGGATGGAGGGTGGAGATGGTGTAGTGTGGAGTGGATAGAGATGTGTGGTGAGATGAGATGCCAACACCACAAGTAGAAGATTCTTGGAAGTTTCCAAGAAACTTCTCATTCTTCATAAGTCAACACACATGGTGAAATATTTCCACCTTTGGATCTTCATCAAGATCCGAGCCATGATCATATGATGCTAGGGTTCCTAACCCTAGGTCACCATACCATAGGTTACCATACCCTTAACCTTAACCTTTGTGTATGAATACAATCCATATTCAATTCAAACATCAATTTTAGTTTAAAATTACCAATATATATAATTTAAAATCTATAAAAATATATATTTTATAGAAATTATAATTTTCTCCCGAAAATTGTCTGGTCAAAAACAATCGGGACAATCCATAGTTCAATTGAGAAGATTTTCTGAGTTTACCTTATTGGGTTCAGAATAGCTCATATCTCTGAAATCTCTCAATTAAAACTGATGATTATTAGAAAATATGTAATCGTGCACAATACTCAGACGTGCATGGATTACTATGCAAAAATAGCTATATGCTAATTTGCAGGGTATTGCAGTGTGCCCTTGAGGGGGGCATACAGCTGGAGGGAAACAGGTGGAGGTTGTTCAACTAGCAGAAGAAGTCATAGAAACGTGTTTTTTACAAAGTGGAAAAAAAGGTCTAGAAGAGTTTTAAATCACACAGGTATGGATTCATGCGTATGCAATCCAAGGTGGAGATTTTTGGGTTTTATGTCTTGCATACTTATTCAATGTGAAGAGAAGATGGTGATACAAGTAAAGGGTTCGAAGCGAAGGATCAAAGAGAAGGAGAAACAGTCAGCAGCAGTAGCAGCAAACAGAGAAAGGACGATGGACTATGCGGTCGACCGAATCATTCTCGAGATGATGGTCTGGGAGTTGCGGTCGACCATCCGCGGCGTTGATGGTTTTTTTGGGTGCGGGTTTGTTGATTCTATTGAATCCCACTTCGTCTTCTAATTTGATCGTACTGGTCTAATTGTATGTTTATCCCTTCAATATACATCGGATGGCTATTGTATCAAGATATCTAAACTAGGGTTTCTCAAAACCCTCAACCTCGCCAAATCAAAATTCAAAATTTGCCAAAACCCTAAATCAAAATTCAAAATTTGAAACTCAAAACCCTCAACCTCGCCAACAATCGACGATCCTTGTCGCCAGCACCTCTGAGCGTCGAGGAGAGCACATCCATCCCTTTCAGCGAACACACAGCCCAACCGGTCCTACAACGCCCTCAGACCCCAACGACGTCAGCCCTCAACGCCACAACAACGTCGGCAGCCTGTAGAGCCCTCAAATCCCACAAAGTCCTCAAAGTCTTCACCGACAGCCCTCAAAGCCACAACGACGCCGACTTCGATGCTTGCAACATTTAGCTTCGACAACAACCCACTTGGTGACAACATATCCCGCTGATGGCAAGCTTTAAAACTATATCGGCGTCATTGCCACTTCTCCCAGCGGCGCAGCACCTAACCTCGACGCCAGCCAACTTGACGTCGCTCATCCTCGCCGAACCGAGCGCCTCTTAAAACCATCTCTCGAAAAACCCTAGTTGGATGCTCTGATGTCCTCAACTTTGCACCGATGGCGCGGGGGGGGGGGGGGGGGGGGTAACACCCCGAATTCCAAATAAGACTGAATTCGAAGTTCCACAGGATCTTTACACTTCACTTCGTACAATTTTACAAGGAATTTAAAACTTTTTGTACAATAATGTTTTACATCAATGCAGCGGAATTATAAATTACAACATGATACATGAGTTAAATAATAATTTGAACATTTCTTTAAGCAGCATTCCCTCTTTAGTCATTTCATTCAATTTATCCTGCATAGAAACTGTGGGCACGTCAGTTCAATACAACTGACGCTAGGATATATGTAACCCCCATTCCCGACAATAAGTATTTTCCGTGTATTTTCTATAATTTGATTTTTTTTAAGCTATAAATTTATTTTGTGCTAAATTCATTTCGGATCTTGTATTAAAGTATTTTCTAATAAAAAATTCTATTCATTCGAATAACGAGTATTTTGATCTTATTTCTATATCTTATTGATTGACTATTTATATTTGAGCCTAAAACAAATATATTATTATTATTGGATTATTTTAATAAAAATTGTTAAACCTGAATATTATTTTGTCCTATGATTTTATAATTATTAGGATTATAATAATTAATTGTTATTTCTTGACTACTCATTAAAGTTCATCTACTGAATTATATTATTATTGTACTTGATCTAATTTTGTTGGTGATATCCATTTTTTTTTCAAGCCCAATTTATATTTTAATTCATTTGTAATAATTATTTATTTATTTGGATTTAAACATTTGTCCATGAAATTCTTTGTTCTTCTTAATGAACTATTTTCATGTTAATCCTATTGTTCTCTTATTTATTGTGGGTATTTTTATTTGAACCCTATTTGAACCCCAAAACCCAATTTCATTTGTTCTTGACCCAAATCCGCTATTATTGGACCCTAATTCACCAACCCAGTATCCTAATTGTACCCTATAAATACAACCCTAATGCAAACCCTAAAAATTGTACATCATCGAAACCCTAGCCTCCTATTCTCTCTCCTCTCTCCTCTCTCCATCCGTTCTCTCTCTCTCCCCCCGAGTTTTTCGGCCCAAACCACCCAAACTCATCTTCGGCTTCTTCCCTGACCGTCTTCCCCGGCCATCCTCTGGTGACCACTTCCCCGTCGCCACCTCCCCTCGTCGGCGCTGTCTCTCCACGACGCCAGCGCCACCACAGAACTCCCCCCACTGCTTTCTTGTCCTCGAAAAACGCTAGTCAAAACCCCAAATTCTGATTCTCTCCTCCTTGTTCCGCCGTGCCGCCACCTCGATGCCGCCGTCGCCCAGCCCGTCGCCGACCCTGCCATTGCACTGCCATCGAAGACGCCAGTGCCGCCGCCCCCTTGGCCCTGGCTATTGCTGACGTTGCTGCTGTCTTGTTGCAGTTGTCGCTGTCTCTTTGTTTGCTTGGATCTTTTATTGCACGTATATTGCACATGTCACTATTTGGTAGTCCGTGGGTTCGGTGCTTCGAGATTCTTATCCCATTATTCTTGGTATTCGTTTTCACCGGTTATAAAAAAAGTCACTGTCATCTTGAATTGTTAATTGTATCAAATTCAAGTTTTGTTGAAACTCTTACAAGTAGATCTCTTTGTTATCGTATTATCCATTATTCATCTCTTTGTTGGGTCTATTGAGGGTTTACACAAGCTAACCCTAATATTCTTGACATCGTGCCACTTTTGACTCCAAAGTTTGGATCTTTCCTGAGTTCATATAGAATTGATAATAGGGTTTTTCATATAACCATCACACAAATAAATTATTGTAGAGACAATTGATAGGTTGTCTGTTGTTTGATTGATTGATGATTGATTGATGATAAATTGATGTATGAGCGTGTTCTAATTTTATTTATCATGTTTTGACATCCATCATGCTGATTATACAATGTATTGACTAAAGAATCGATACCCGTCATGTTTAAATTAAATTATTCATGAAAAATTCCAAATCATATATATTGCATGCTGACCTATATGTTGACTGCTATTTTTGAACCAGTAAACGATCTTCAAATGAATTACTTTCTGAACAAGAATTGTAACCTTATCTTTCCAGTTTCCAGAACATCTTGAATTTTTAAATTCCGAGTTGTGTAGCAAAAGTTATGCCCGTTTTACTACAGTTGTGTTTTTACTTTAAGATTTTTCAGATTCTTGTATATTGCATGCTTAAACAGTAAAAAGGCTGATCAAATGATAAAATTTTGCTCTGAAAATTTCCAGATTGTTAGTAATCATGTTTAGAGGTTTTTAAAATATATTTTTTAATGAATTTAATATTGAGTTTTTGCTGTTTCTAAAAATAAAATAACATGATGTCAAAATTCTGCCTGAACATGAAATATGTAAAGAATGATGTGATTGACGTAGCTACTTTTGTCAGAATTTGAACTTTAAATATGCGTTGGAACCGTGTGGAAGTATAGTTTCTAGAATTTATAACGGACATTTTTATTATAGTTTCCAGATGTTGAATTATTATTGTATTTGGATATTTATATTGCTTCATTCCAAGTATTATTGTTCATGAGATTATTATTATTGTCTGCACAATTATTCTGTATTGATTATATTGTTGAGTTGATCAGATAAATAGTTTATGCGTGACGTTAGTCATTTGCTGGGCCATTGTCATGTACTTGTATTCCGTATTTTTGGGAAGTGGGGCGTGACAATATAATACATTAATTTCTCTTACTTGGAAAGCACACACTTGTTCACAAACAAACTAAGGGGGACTATCTTATTGATGTCGTGTATGAATGTGCACTTAGTCCTTAATGCAGTTATTTATATTTAATGACACTAATGCGCACTTATTCGGATTCTATGCATCCCATACTACATAGGTCCGAGGGCAAGCCCTTAACCGTTCTTCATCTTGTAGGGTTAGATCGCTCGCTATGAGTTTAACTACTACGGTAACTACGGTAAGTATCTTAGATGCTCTATAAGTTACGAGCCCATGTCCAGACATCCTGGAGAGAATCTCACGTCATGACATGACGCATCATGCAGACATCCTATGGACAATTCGCCTCCGCCATGGAACGATGGCACTACATAGTCACCAAGCACTCCACAAGCATCACCACGGTCCCGATATTTTGGAGATGTATTCACGTACTGATGTTGTGCAATCTCAGCTATCTAAATAATTAGATAAACTAGACACAAATTAAAACCTCGCTAGTGTACGAAACGTTTATAGAAGCGTAGTGAAAAGCAAGGATCGATTCCACAGAGATTGTAGTAATTAACTCACTAATCATAAATCATAAAGTTTTGTTCTAAAAGTTTATTTGAAAGGAAAAGAGATTTAAAGTTAGATCAAGCAGTTCTCAATTTGAATCACAAATATCTATTAAAGTAGTTAGGCTTGATCTCCACCTATAGTCACGAATGCTAAATTAACTTCTACACTACTCTGATCACTCATATTTGTTCCTTTAAGGGCATGGTATCTACTCCTTAAAGTTAAGATTTCCCTAGACCAAGAATTAGGCATGGTATCTACTCTAATTCGTTTCTTTCCTTAAGTATTTAGCATGGTATCTACTAAGTTGCACTTGAAGAAAGCATAGGAACAATGGAAATGAACAAACACTCAAAGTTCTAGAAGTTGGTATCAAATCTAGATCCTTCAAGTTGATTAAACCAAGAACCTAAAAGATTCCTGTGATACAAGTATGAGCACAAGATATGGGTCATCTCTATACTCATATAACAGAGTTAATTTTATAATAGGATAACTTGATAGTTTCAGGTACTTCGGGTCAGTCAACTGTTGCTAGCTCTCAGTCGACTGATTTGAAGAACTTTCCAACTAATGTTGATTCATATTATAATTTTGATCAGGACAACCATGTTTAATCAATAAGTGATAAAAGTAGTGTTTAGAAGAATATAAGTATTACATGACTACGGTTTCAATCAGCCCAACAATGAAATTAGTTGCACATAATAAAACTTTTATTGACTAACAGTTTTGAATACATGATTAAAATAAAAACTACAAAGAGAAGAAGTAACACTGGTGATGTTCAGCCTTGAAGTCGACTTGACTGCTTCTAAGTCGACTTGATCTTGCCCTTCAGTGCACTTGATCTCCTTCCTTCTTCGATGCTGATAGATTAATGCTTGCTGGTCGATGATCAATGATAGATGGTGTATGGTTCCCCCCTTCTTCTTATAGTTTCTCTTGCCTTCATCTGTAGATTTTAAACTCCAGATTCTTATCTCTTCACGCATCGGATTGAGTTGAATCGATCTTCTTACTTGCCAAACTCCGGATCTTTAACTTGATTGTTGGAGAGTTGTTATTTGCAGTTATCCCATATCTGTTTCCTGGACTTTGGCAGTTCACTTTGATTCAGATTTGGATAAGGATGAATCTTCAACTATTCTTATCTTTTAACTCCCGCTGAATGCCAGTCAACTGGTTTGAGGATCAGTCGACTGTACCGTGAATTCTGTAGATTCAAATCCAGTCAGTCAAGTCGACTGTCTTTTGGAGTAAGTCGACTGTACTGCGTAGCTTCGGAATCTCAACCTCCTCTGTTCAGTCGACTTTCGTTGAAGGACCAATCGACTTGTGTTCTGCAGCTTCCTGTATATCATCCTCACAGTCTGGAGTAAATCTTGAATCTGCTTCGTTTAGCTGCTTTTAGGCTGTTTCCTATGGAAAAGAGAAAAGAAGAGTAATTTACCACATATAGAGAGTTTAAATGTCTAATTGCATTCAGATTATTGCTCCTAAATGTGGATTTTATTGGATTCATCAAATACCCCCAAACTTAGCTTTTGCTTGTCCTCAAGCAAACTAAAACTACAAGCATCGCTTGAACATCTTGACCCTCCCAACATATACCTCAGAGAACTTGCTACTGCTAGTGTCAAGGTTAGAACAAGCATTAAGATAGGTCTAAACAAGTTTTAATTCAAATGTTAATCATTTATTCACAAGAATACTCAACTTGAGTATCAAATTGTAGTGTGGCCAATGCCTATGCAACATAATCATGATTAAGTTTAGCAAGCTTAACTATATTTCAACTCCAAAATCTCACCATGGCATACACTCCCAAAAAATATAGCTCTCATTAACATGGGAATTTCAAATTAGATCTTGTGACAAATATCATTACTTGGATGAAACCATATGCTTGATCTTGCTACTACATCTTCACACCATTGATTTTGCACACTACTTGGATCAAAAGGTTTTATATAGGTTGTAATGGGGCCATGGGTGAGGGTTTAAACAATTGAAGGGAAAAGGAATACAAAATTCTAAAGGATTAGTAGAGCAATTTATTGTTCTGAGAGATTTTTTTTTTTTTAATAAGTATGAGGCCATATAATACAGGCCTATACTTTATTTCTACCAACACCTTTCACCCATCCACAACTCAGCAATTTACAACTTTTCATTTTTTTCTTATGACAAATCCTCCAACTTTACTTTATATTTCAACCCCTCATCTTGACATGCCACATTTCTTTTACAATTCTTACTCTACTAACTCAATAGATATAGGTATGGTAACCTATTCATCTAGGCATGGTTAAGGATGATGCGTCTTACAAAAAGAAGGCTTTTATAGGCTTCAAAGGGGCAACTAGTGAATAATTGATGTTGGGTAGGCTATTTGTCTTTGGTGATAGATTCTTAGGTGCCTTAATCATTTCCAAGTTCTCATGCAAAAATCAAAACAAGTTTCGAAAAGTAGCAAAAATAAGTTCTAGTTCACCTCAAGAATGCAGTCAACTGAGATCTTCAAGTGTATGACTCTCTCAAAAAATAAATAAGGCTCAAAACTCACAATTTGTGTATTTAAGTTTACTCACAGTCGAACTTGCTATTCTCTTTCAAAAATTTGTCGAATTGACATGACCACATGAATAAAAGTTTCAAGTATGATCCATATGATAAGTTATTAACATTTTTAAAGATAAAGACCACAATTAATACTTGTTCTCCACTCTCTACCTATAGTAACTGTGCTCAAGTTCTCATCATTGTTGTTAGAAAGGACACAACATCAAGAGACTCCAAATGTGAATATCTACCCCCAAACTTAGATAGAACATTGTCCTCAATGTTTGAAATAAAAAACTTAAAATAGGCATGTGTTACCATCCGGTTTGAAGAAAAAGAAAAAAGAAATAAAGAAAAATAAAGAGAAATAAAGAGAAACAACGAGAAAGTGTAAGTACTCCCCTGAAAATTGGGTTGCCTCCCAATAAGCGCTGTGTTTCTTGTCTTCAACTAGACTTGATGGGTTCATGCAATGTATTGAATAGTTTGAAGATTCACATCTTCCTCTTGCGGCTCAAAACTCATCTCAATATAAGGTTTTGCCCTATGCCCGTTCACCTTGAATGTTTGATTTTTCTCCTTGCTATGCACCTCCAAAGCTCCATGTGGAAAGACCTTTGTAACAATGTACGGGCCATACCATCTTGACATAAGCTTGCCTGGAAAGAGTCGTAATCTCGAGTTATATATCAATACCTTCTGTCCTTCATAAAACTCCTTCCTTGCTAACTGTTTATCATGGTATATCTTGGTCCGTTCCTTATATAGCTTTGCATTTTCATATGCATCGTGCCTCAATTCTTCAAGCTCATTCAGCTGCAATCTTCTTTTATCACCTGCTTGTTTCATATCAAATTGAACTTTTTAATGGCCCAATAAGCTTTGTGTTCCAACTCTACTGGAAGATGACATGCTTTTCCAAAGACCAGACGGTATGGTGACATGCCAATGGGTGTCTTGTATGCAGTTCTGTAGGCCCATAATGCATCATTCAAGCGTAGCGACCAATCCTTTCTGCTTGTATTTACTGTCTTTTCTAGAATGCTCTTGATCTCTCTGTTGCTAATCTCCACTTGCCCACTGGTTTGAGGATGGTATGGAGTACCCACTCTATGTGTAATCCCATATTTCTTCATCAAAGAAGCAAATGGAAAATTATTGAAGTGGCTACCTGTAGCGCCCCGATTTCCAATACTGGGAAAACCGAGGCACGAGCCAAGATCTTTTCTTCAATTAGTCACAATACACAGAAAAACAGGAGAATTTAAAACTTTTTATTCAACACCCAATATATTACAAGTCTGAATATTATACAACTGCAATACCTTACAATAGAGTTACAATATTACCTTTACATTCCCGAGTATTACAACCTCAACATCTTACATCAGAGTACAAGGAATGAAGAACAACACTTGGTAACTCTCACTTGAGATAACAACACACATATTACAGCGGAACTAAATAAGACATTGACTCCTTGCTTTCCTCGCCTTGAGTCCTCCTGAATCTCGCCCTTGTACTTCGGCGATCCAGTACCTATGGAAGTGGGGACATCAGTATTCACTGACGCTTAAAGGCTGATATCAAAGCAGCGAATCTCCCAAACAACATACAAAACATGGCAATGGTGTTGGTGTAGTTTAAGTGTTCGTGAGTGCTATGACTAGACTCTAATGCAATATTTAATTAGAACTAGGATGCTCCTATTCTAATGTCAGCGAGTCTCCGAAGCAACATGCAGCCCATACTACATGCGACCCCATCTCAAGCCGTTTCTCCATATATAGGGATTTGAACCCGCGTTATGAATTCTAATTGTACACAACCTGTTCCTGACACCTACACGTGACTGATGAGGTTGCAGACGTGGTCAAGTCCCACTAATGCAGTCCGCCAGTGGTGTCTATGTACGCCACTGCTACCCGGCTAACCGGACCTCACTCAAAAACAGACGAACCCAGTGTATCGGGCATCATTTCAAAAACCAAAATCATAGGGTCTCGCAAGCGCAGGGTAGCGCGAAGCCTACCCTGTGGCACCCCTGGGGTCTCGCAAGCGCAGGACTGCACAATGCATCCTATGGTACCCCAAGCCACGGTACTTCAGGAATTAACAGCGCGAGATACGCAACCCGTGCTCCCAACTTGTGAGACGGCGCCGTACGTATCCCTTTGACAGGAAGACGCAACCCAATACACTACCCACTTTGTAGCGCCCTGATTTCCAATACTGGGAAAACCGAGATACGAGCCAAGATCTTTTCTTCAATTAGTCACAATACATAGAAAAACATGAGAATTTAAAACTTTTTATTCAACACCCAATGTATTACAAGTCTGAATATTATACAACTGCAATACCTTACAATAGAGTTACAATATTACCTTTACATTCTCGAGTATTACAACCTTCAACATCTTACATCAGAGTACAAGGAATGAAGAACAACACTTGGTAACTCTCACTTGAGATAACAACACACATATTACAGCGGAACTAAATAAGACATTGACTCCTTGCTTTCCTCGCCTTGAGTCCTCCTGAATCTCGCCCTTGTACTTCGGTGTTCCAGTACCTATGGAAGTGGGGACGTCAGTATTCACTGACGCTTAAAGGCTGATATCAAAGCAGTGAATCTCCCAAACAACATACAAAACATGGCAATGATGTTGGTGTAGTTTAAGTGTTCGTGAGTGCTATGACTAGACTCTAATGCGATATTTAATTAGAACTAGGATGCTCCTATTCTAATGTCAGCGAGTCTCCGAAGCAACATGCAGCCCATACTACATGCGACCCCATCTCAAGCCGTTTCTCCATATATAGGGATTTGAACCCGCGTTATGAATTCTAATTGTACACAACCTGTTCCTGACACCTACACGTGACTGATGAGGTTGCAGACGTGGTCAAGTCCCACTAATGCAGTCCGCCAGTGGTGTCTATGTTCGCCACTGCTACCCGGCTAACCGGACCTCACTCAAAAACAGACGAACCCAGTGTATCGGGCATCATTTCAAAAACCAAAATCATAGGGTCTCGCAAGCGCAGGGTAGCGCGAAGCCTACCCTGTGGCACCCCTGGGGTCTCGCAAGCGCAGGACTGCACAATGCATCCTGTGGCACCCCAAGCCACGGTACTTCAGGAATTAACAGCACGAGATACGCAACTCGTGCTCCCAACTTGTGAGACGGCGCCGTACGTATCCCTTTGACAGGAAGGCGCAACCCAATACACCACCTTTGATCTGCCTCAAGGGACGAGTTAGTTGTAAGGGCCCCCCTACAACCGACTCCTCTCTCCCGGCAAAAGGGTTTAAGTAAAATGATCTTTATAAGTCACTGTTCTAATGATGTCCCTGACTCGAACAATCCTAGGGATGACAATATTATAAACACAACATGCTAGGCCTTTAAAGTAGACTTTGCAAGACAACTCTACTAGGCTGCTCAACCTACACTTACCAGAACCCTTCGGGATCCGGTTCCTGGTCCATCGATCCAAGACCTCGGCCGTGCGAACATACATGCATGCCGCTACCCTAAACTTGGATTCCGTCTATACTCTGGTCATCGATCAACCTACACTGGTTAAGATTCGATGGTACACAAGGAGTGATTCCTCCACAGTTCCTTAGGGTGGAAAACATATGTCTTGATGGTCGATAGCTCCTAAGGTGGTAATATCACCCTAGACGAGCACTCACGAACAGTGTACTAGCTAACAAGCTATACACGAGTAACAACCACATACGAGCTAATAAGCTACGTATGAAACAATAGCTACTTACGAGCCAGGCGGGCCTCGTAGGAGATACCAACGTACATACCAGCCAAATAAGCCGCGTATGAGACCAACAGCTACGCACGAGCCGGTCGAGCCGCGTACGAGACAATAACCTACATACGAGCCAAATAAACTATGTATGAGACCCACAGCTACATACGGGCCAGTCGAGCCACGTACGAGCACAACCATATGCAAACAACCATACAGGTAATCAATCCTAGAAGCAACCAAACGTGCTTACTAGCAAACTTGATCTTCTATTATTAGAAGCAACAGAAGAATCTACTAATAGTCTATGATCGGTATTCTACCAATGAAAAACCGAAGGCGACATAACAATATTTATCAAACTAACTATTACTAGTGGTCTCCCAAATCCTTATTACTTCAACCTATAGTACTTTAAGCATGGCATACCATTGCAAGTATCTATCCACGACAATCTAATTATGGTACATAACGTAACCACTCACCACAATACTCCTAGGTACGAATATGATTTAAGCATGTGCTTATATCAAGCTTAAGCATGAATTATCACTATGGTCTAAACATGAAGTTTACTATAGTCAAGCATAAGTTACAACTTGAGCGTGAATGCCTACTACTTTAGAGTATGTATCTCTACTACCACCTTACACATGGATCTTCATTACTATAAGCATGATTAATTACTATGATCTAATCACGAAGACAACTTAGTGGAACATCTACTATTACAATCTAGTATGGGTAGAACATAAACATAGAATTGCTACGACTAAGCACGATATGTATTCCAAGTAGAGACCTACAACATTCTAACCATAGTATGATAATTCCTACCATGTATGTACAACCTAAACATGGTTTCTTTCTACATTAAACCCACAACATGGCATACGCCATAAGCATGGTTCCTACAATTATTTAAACATGAATGTCTACCATCTTTAGCATGATTAATGACTAAGCATGATCATCTACTAACTTAGCATAAACAATACTTAGCATGAACAACCATTAAGTATGACATCTACTAATCTTGGCATAAACAATCATTAGCATGGTCATCTACTACTTAACATAAACAATAATTAGCATGACATCTACTAACATAGCATGAATAATGATTAAGCATGATCATCTACTAACATAGCATGAACATATACTTATCTATGCATGGATATCATGTAAGCATGAATATTTATTTGATCTAGCATGGTATATAACTTTCCTATGAGCATGTAAGCGTGGATAAATTAATCTAGCATGATATCCACTTTCCTACAACTATCTAAATATAGATAAATTAATCTAGCATGGTATACAACCTTCCTACTAGCATGTAAGCATGGATAAATTAATCTAGCATGATATCCACTTTCCTACAACTATCTAAACATAGATAAATTAATCTAGCATGGTATACAACTTTCCTATAAGCATGTAAGCATGGATAAATTAATCTAGCATGATATACCACTTTCCTACAACTATCTAAACATAGATAAATTAATCTAGCATGGTATACAACTTTCCTATAAGCATGTAAGCATGGATAAATTAATCTAGCATGATATACCACTTTCCTACAACTATCTAAGCATAGATAAATTAATCTAGCATGGTATACAACTTTCCTATAAGGATGTAAGCATGGATAAATTAATCTACCATGATATACCACTTTCCTACAACTATCTAAGCATAGATAAATTAATCTAGCATGGTATACTACTTTCCTACTATCATCAAAGCATAGACAAATTAATCTATCATGGTATACTACTTTCCTACTATCATCTAAGCATGAATCTTACTAAGCATGAATAACTACTAAGCATGAATATCTTACTAAGCATGGATAACTACTAGTATGAACATACAACATTCCTACGTATATATATACATACTTCTAAACATGGTAAGTAATTTTAGCATTTATCCTACAACATTCTAAGCATGTATGTCATTCCTAAACATGATAGATGATTTTAGCATTAATCCTACAACATGTATATCACTCCTAAACATGATAGATAATTTTAGCATGAATCCTACAACATTTTACTACTACTACTACTTTATTTTAACCATGAACATAACATAAAACATCTTCAACTATCTACTACCACTACTACTTTATTTTAACCATGAACATAACATAAAGCATCTACAACTACTTCTTTTAATCATCTACTACTACTACTACTTTATTTTAATATGAACATAAAACATCTACAACTACTTCTTTTAATTATCTACTACTACTACTACTACTTTATTTTAATATGAACATAAAACATCTACAACTACTTCTTTTAATTATCTACTACTACTATTACTACTTTATTTTAATATGAACATAAAACATCTTCAACTACTTCTTTTAATCATCTACTACTACTACTACTACTACTTTATTTTAATATGAACATCTACTAACATTTCTACCAAATCTTCATTAGTATTTATTTCTTATTAACACTAGTTGAACATAAAAAGAGATCTTCTTTTTGACCATTCTACAACTAGTGATTTAAATAGTTTCTTTTCCATTAATAGAATTAACATCCACAAGGGTTTCTTTCTTTCTTAAGACTATAAAAGAGAACAAATAACAACGAAATAAATTAAGAACCTTCTATTTTAGTTCAACCAACATATGCTATCTTTTTAGTCCAAGTTCAATACATGTCCTACAACCAAAAATAGTTGTATAAAAGGTTCATATGCTTTGTGCATGAGTTCACATCAAGTTCTACAACCCCAAATGGTTGTATGTACAAGTCCATATGCCTTATGTCATTTTAGTTCAATTAACAAACACAAAACAACCTACTACTACTATAAAGATTCAATCTTTAGGTGTTTATTAGGCATTACCACTAGTTACTTCTTTTCATCCATACAAGTTACACCACATACCACAAACATCATACCAAAAACATCACAAGAAGGTACTCAAATGAAAAGAAACAAACAAGGAGGATGAGAAGAAGAAGAACATCAAAACAACAATTCAAACAAACAAACAAACAAAGAGAAACCCCCACATTGTTCTACTTGTAGGAAGGACTAGCTAGCTAAAACTTCTCCTTCCCCTAGCTCCTAGAACTTCTATGGAAAAACCTACAAGAAAAACTCTCAAGTTAGCATGAGGTTCTCTCTTTCTTTCCCTTTCCTTTCTTTTGTTTTGTAAAAAGTGAGATAAGTGGAGAAGCAGGGGGTATTTATAGGAGGGGAGAGGAGGGGGTGAGTGCAAAAGTGCACTCACATTTTGCACAAAAACCCCAAGAAGAAGCCATCCGGCCATGCTTTAGGTGAGGGAGGGGTAAGGTGTAGGGTATGGTTCTAGGGTGAGTTGGAAGCATGGTAGAAAGATAAGGTTTCTAGAAGGGATTTTTACTTTAATCTTCTCATGCATACAAACCCTAGTTTAGCCACTTAAATAAAACCCTAATCATCTAATTAGGTTGTCATGACAAGGATGAGTACATTGTCCAAGAGTACATACTACATATTTTGTATAATGTACTAAGTACCATACAATTGTATGTATATGTATATATATGTGTATACCAAAATTTCTTATATAATCCTCATAAATAGTTTAATTTGAAAATAATAATAAAAATAAGTTTTATTATCAATTCGGAGGATCGTGCTACCAATTTGATGTACTTCGGATGTACACCGACCGATATATGCGCATAGACAATGTTTGTGGACAAACCGGTGAAAAATCACCCAAATAATTTGATTTTGGAATTAAAACAAAATAATAATAAAATAATAGTAAAATAGTAATTTATACGAGGTAATATCCGTCCGGGATATTACACTACCTCCATCACTAATTATCGCACGTGGTGTACCGAACCTGATGAAGATGTTATCCTGTAAAAACTTGACAACAACTTTGTGATCATTAGTTTTTGAGGGGACAGCCTCGACCCATTTAGACACATAATCCACAACCGCAAGAATATACAAATAACCAAATGAGTTAGGAAAAGGACCCATGAAGTCGATTCCCCAAACATCAAAAAGCTCGATTACTTGAATGTTTTGCAGTGGCATTTGATTTTTGGAAGAGATGTTGCCTGTCCTTTGGCATTTATCACAAGTACTGCAAAAAGAAAAAGCATCTTTGAATACATTAGGCCAATAAAAACCAGATTGTAATACCTTAAGTGTTGTTCTTTTTGTCCCAAAGTGTCCTCCACATGCATATTGGTGGCAGTGTTGTAGAATACTCATTTGCTCTTTTTCTGCCACACATCTTCTTACGATTTGATCAGGGCAGATTTTGAACAAGTAAGGATCATCCCAATAATAGTGCTTGCATATGGCCACCAATCTTTTCTCTTGACTTATCATACCTGGAGGAAAAACATGAGCAGTGAGATAATTGACAATATCTGCAAACCATGGAAGTTGTATATTTATTTCAAATAAATGTTCATCTGGGAAGTTTTCATTCAGTGGGGGCACTATTCTCTCTTCATCATGCAGTAACCTGGATAAGTGATCTGCAACAACATTGTCGCTCCCCTTTTTGTCTCTAATTTCAAGATCGAAATTTTGAAGCAACAGCACCCATCTGATCAACCTAGGTTTAGCATCCTTTTTTGCAAACAAATATCTCAGAGCAGCATGGTCAGTGAAAATAATGACTTTAGATCCAATCAAATATGATCTAAACTTCTCTACAATAAAAATGACAGCTAACATTTCTTTTTCAGTAGTGGAATAATTAAGTTGTGCATCATTTAAAGTTCGAGAGACATAGTAAATAGCATGGGGTACCTTATTTATTCTCTGACCTAAAACAGCTCCCAAAGCATAATCACTTGCATTACACATAAGCTCGAAAGGATGGTTCCAATCTGGTGCCATGATGATGGGTGCAGAAATGAGAAGATTTTTCAATGTAACGAAAGCATTTGTGCACTCTTCTGTCCATGCAAACTCAACATCTTTAGCTAACAATCCACAAAGGGGTCTGGAGATTTTGAAAAAGTCTTTTATAAATCTTCTATAAAACCCTGCATGTCCAAGAAAACTCCTTACACCCTTGACTGTAGTAGGAGGGGGTAGCTTCGATATGATGTCAATTTTTGCCTTATCCACCTCAATGCCTTTCTTGGACACCACATGTCCTAAGACAATACCTTGTTGTACCATAAAATGACACTTTTCCCAATTTAGCACTAAATTGCATTCTTCACATCTTTTAAGCACAAACTGCAAATGGTTAAGGCATTCATCGAAACAAGATCCAAAAATACTGAAATCATCCATAAATACCTCGATGAACCTTTCCACCATGTCTGAAAATATACTCATCATGTATCTCTGAAATGTAGCTGGTGCGTTGCACAATCCAAAAGGCATCCTCCTATATGCAAAGTACCAAAAGAGCATGTAAAAGTGGTTTTTTCTTGATCTTCGGGAGCAATAGCAATTTGATTATAGCCACTATAACCATCTAAAAAACAATAATGACTATATCCTGCTAATCTTTCTAACATTTGATCAATAAAAGGAAGAGGGAAGTGATCTTTCCTGGTTTCGTTATTCAGCTTCCTGTAGTCAATGCATACCCTCCATCCTGTGGTCATCCTCGTAGGGATAAGCTCATTCTCTTCATTCTTCACCACTATGACTCCACTTTTCTTAGGAACGACATGTATAGGACTCACCCATTTGCTATCTGAGATAGGGTAGATGATGCCAACATCTAGTAGTTTAAGGATCTCTGTTCTCACCACCTCCTTCATGTGTGGATTAAGCCTTCTCTGTGCTTCCCTGCTAGGTTTTGCATTGTCTTCAAGAAGTATTTTATGCATGCATTTGGATGGACTTATTCCCTTGATATCTGCAATGGTCCACCCTAATGCATTCTTGTGTTCTCGCAATACTCTCAGCAGCTTCTCTTCTTCCTGCGCACTCAAGTTTGCAGCGACTATCACAGGTAACGTCTGGTTTTCATCCAAATATGCATACTTCAAGTGTTCAGGTAGCGGCTTTAGCTCCACATCTGGTGTCCTGGTAACAAAAGTGTTATTAGACATAAGATTCTCAAACGCAGGTGCAAACTTACCTGAATATGATTTTGGATTTTCAAGGTAGTGTACTGTCTCTGCAATCCTCCAATCATCATATTCCTGTTCAACATGAGATATTGTTAGAGACTGTGTAATTGTGGCCTGTAGTGGATCGGTGCTATGTACCTGAAATGTTTGGTCGACAATCTCCTGAACCACATCAATACTATAACATTCATGATCATCATGTGGTAATTTTAGTGCATCAAACATTTTATACTCAATCTTTTCATCGTTTATTTTCATACTTATAGTACCCTTTTTAACACAAATTTTTATATCAGCAGTGCTCATAAAGGGCCTACCTAAAATGATCGGTAAAGAAGATGGCATTGAAGAGTTCTCCATATCCAAAACAACAAAATCTGCAGGCAAAATGAAATCATTTACCTGAACTAAGACATCTTCCAAAATATCTCTAGGTCTCCTGATGCTGCGATCAGCCAACTACAAGGTGATGGATGTTGGTTTGAGTTCCCCCAATCCTAGCTTTTCGTAAACAGAGTATGGGAGAAGATTGATGCTTGCCCCCAAATCCAGCAGTGCCTTTTCAAAGAAGTGCTCACCAACCCTGCAAGGAATGGTAAAACTACCTGGGGCCTTCAATTTAGGAGGTAATTTCCTCAACAATACGGCACTCACTTCCTCTGTCAAAGCCACATCCTCCCTAACCTGAAATGTTCTCTTGTGAGTACAGCATTCTTTCAAAAATTTGGCATAAGAAGGAATTTGTTTAATAGCATCAACTAGGGGAATATTAATTTCTACCTTTCTGAGAGTTTCAAAGATATCAAGTAAATGTTGTTCTTTCTTTTGCTTGACTAACCTTTGAGGGAATGGTGGCAATATTGCCCCTTCTTTTTCACTTACCTTGTTGGAACCCAAAGATTTTGATGGTTGTGTGTCCCTGATTTTGTCTGACTCGTCTGCGTGTGTTCCAACCTTACTGTCAATTATCTTACCACTTCTTAGTGTTGTCACCGATTTGAGCTGTTCTTGTTCTCTAGGGTTTGGTATAGTTTGTGATGGGAGTTCTCCTGCCTTTCTTTCACTTAATTCCTTCGCGATTTGACCAATTTGGGTCTCCAATTTTTGAATGGCCTGCCCTTGTTGGTTGCTTGTTTGATGTTGCTGTTGGAGCAATTGAAGAACGGTGGATTCGAAATCCAACTTCTTCTGTTCTTGCACTGGCCGATCAAACCCATTCCCCATCTGGAAGTTCCGTGCATGCCCTTGTGTGATTTGAGTGCCTTGATTATTTTGATTATTGTTCCATGAGAAATTTGGATGGTTTCTCCACCCTGGGTTGTACGTGTTCGAGAAGGAGTTATTCTTTGGTGGAAACACTCTCTGTCCTACATAGTTTGCATGCTCCTGATCTATGAAAGAAGACATTGGACATGTATCAGTTGTATGATCAGAATGAGAACAAATTGCACAAATTTCTTTTGTTTGGTTTTTTACGCCACCCAACGTCGAAATTGCATTAACAAGCATATCAATTTTTTTGTTCATATTTACCATTTCTAATTGCATGTTATTACTACTAGAAATTTCGTAAACTCCCTATTTTTTTGAAAGGCCCCTTCCCCTTGTTGAGAATTGTTGTGAGTTCTCGCTGAGTTCTTCGAATAGCTCGATGGCCTCCTCACCACTCTTCCTCATCAAGATTCCATTGCAAGCTGAATCTACAATTGCCTTGTTAGTGTCATTTAAACCCTCATAAAATGCTTGTACCTGATTATCCTTAAGCATGTTGTGCGTACGACACTTGAGAAGCTTGTTCTTGAAGTCCTTCCATGCTTCGAAGAATAAATCGCCATCTTTTTGTTGGAAGAGTTGAATCTCCCTTTTTAGTTGTTTGGTTTTCTGGGCTGGAAAGAATTCTTTCAAGAACTTTGTTGCCAATTGCTCCCATGATTGAATTGATCCTGGTTCCAAAGAATTATACCACAATTTAGCATTATGTTTTAAAGAAAATGGAAACAAGATTAACCTGATTTGTTCAGGGGTAAGCCCTTGGACGCTTTGTGTTCTGCAAAGATCAAAGAAATCTTGCAGATGGAGGTGAGGCTCCTCATCTAGTTTGCCACTAAAGTGGGGAACCATGCTGAGTAATTGAGGTGATAGGTGCATATTCCTAGTGACACTAGGTTGATAAGCTATGCAGGAAGGTTGCTCAATATTCTTAGGAGTGAATTTGTCTTGCATTGGTACTCGATTTGGTACTTCCTCACCCATTGTTGCTTGTGAATTGGTTCGCTGTACAGTCGACTTGTTCCTTGCAACAGTCGATTGATTTGTCAACGACAGTCGACTTAGTCTGTGCAGAGTGCGCTCTGTCTCTTCGTCAATAGGTAGTAGCTGGGGATGAAGTGATCGTCTCCCGTGCATACACCAAAATCATGTAACCTAAAAGAAAATATTTATTAATAAATGAAAAGAAAAAGAAAAAGATTCTTATTGATTTGCAAGTTAAAATACTAAACAATCCCCGGCAACGGCGCCAAAAACTTGTTGTGCAATCTCAGCTATCTAAATAATTAGATAAACTAGATACAAATTAAAACCTCGCAAGTGTACGAATTGTTTATAGAAGCGTAGTGAAAAAGCAAGGGTCGATCCCACAGAGATTGTAGTAATCAACTCACTAATCATAAATCATAAAGTTTTGTTCTAAAAGTTTATTTGAAAGGAAAAGAGATTTAAAGTTAGATCAAGCAGTTCTCAATTTGAATCACAAATATCTATTAAAGTAGTTGGGCTTGATCTCCACCTATAGTCACGAATGCTAAATTAACTTCTACACTACTCTGATCACTCATGTTTGTTCCTTTAAGGGCATGGTATCTACTCCTTAAAGTTAAGATTTCCCTAGACCAAGAATTAGGCATGGTATCTACTCTAATTCGTTTCTTTCCTTAAGTATTTAGCTTGGTATCTACTAAGTTGCACTCGAAGAAAGCATAGGAACAATGGAAATGAACAAACACTCAAAGTTCTAGAAGTTGGTATCAAATCTAGATCCTTCAAGTTGATTAAACCAAGAACCTAAAAGATTCTTATGTTACAAGTATGAGCACAAGATATGGGTCAACTCTATACTCATATAACAGAGTCAATTTTATAATAGGCTAACTTGATAGTTTCAGGTACTTCTGGTCAGTCGACTGTTGCTAGCTCTCAGTCGACTGATTTGAAGAACTTTCTAACTAATATTGATTCATATTATAATTTTAATCAGGACAACCATGTTTAATCAATAAGTGATAAAAGTAGTGTTTAGAAGAATATAAGCATTACATGACTACGGTTTCAATCAGCCCAACAATGAAATTAGTTGCACATAATAAAACTTTTATTGACTAACAGTTTTGAATACATGATTAAAATAAAAACTAGAAAGAGAAGAAGTAACACTGGTGATGTTCCGCCTTGAAGTCGACTTGACTGCTTCTAAGTCGACTTGATCTTGCCCTTCAGTGCACTTGATCTCCTTCCTTCTTCGATGCTGATAGATTAATGCTTGCTGGTCGATGATCGATGATAGATGGTGTATGGTTCCCCCCTTCTTCTTATAGTTTCTCTTGCCCTCATCTGCAGATTTTAAACTCCAGATTCTTATCTCTTCACGCATCAGATTGAGTTGAATCGATCTTCTTACTTGCCAAACTTCGGATCTTTAACTTGATTGTTGGAGAGTTGTTATTTGCAGTTATCCCATATCTGTTTCCTGGACTTTGGCAGTTCACTTTGATTCGGATTTGGATAAGGATGAATCTTCAACTATTCTTATCTTTTAACTCCCATTGAATGCCAGTCGACTGGTTTGAGGATCAGTCGACTGTACTGTGAATTCTGTATATTCAAATCCAGTCAGTCAAGTCGACTGTCTTTTGGAGTAAGTCGACTATACTGCGTAGCTTCGGAATCTCAACCTCCTCTGTTCAGTCGACTGTCTTTGAAGGACCAATCGACTTGTGTTCTGCAGCTTCTTGTATATCATCCTCACAGTCTGGAGTAAATCTTGAATCTGCTTCGTTTAGCTGCTTTTAGGCTATTTCCAATGGAAAAAAGAAAAGAAGAGTAATTTACCACATATAGAGAGTTTAAATGTCTAATTGCATTCAGATTATTGCTCCTAAATGTGGATTTTATTGGATTCATCAACTGACATGGCACATCTTGAAGACATCTTGTGAACACTCTCACACCGTAGATCCGAGGCCCTCATGCTTGTGTTTTTCTCTTACTTTCATCACATCTTCACTATGTGTCTAATCCTTAGATTTTTAGTTTGTTTTAGAAGAAAATCATCACAACCTAGAGCTAGCTTACCCTACCGGACTTAAACCAAACAAAAGATACAATCAGCCCAACTGGCCACTTCTCAAGAGATGCTCAACACACACTAGTAAGCTCTCAAATTCATTAATAAATACTGCTGGTTACTAGGGTCTCGTCTAGCCTCTAGAATCCAACAACTATCTATTTCTACAAATCAACAATATGTTACATTCAATCTCAAAATAATATTTTAATTTCTTTATTCACAAACTCTTTTTCAAAGAAAACATTTCTTTTATAAACTCATAACATGAAATGATTCAATTCAACCTCTTTTATCAATTTAATCACTTATAGCATTGTGTGCAATTCAAATACTCTCTTAATAGATTGTTAATAACCATAAAATCTCATTAAGAAGAATCTAAGTGCTTTCCAAATTTTCATCTTTCTTAAATTAAACAAGAGTCACATTTTAATCGATAAAATCGAGTTCTTCAACATTATTTAATGTAAAATCCCCTTTAAATTCTCACAAAATATATCAAAATATTGTAGAAATAATTTTTATAAGGTCTAAACAATTTTAGAAGAATAATAGATTTTTTTCCAAATTTTAAAACTCTAAATAAACCCACAAAAATCGAATTTATATTAAAAAATATTAAAAAAACAAACAAAAGGCAAATGGCCAGATTCGAACCCAGAGCCAACACCCCCGCATATGAATAGTAACCGACCCAAAGCGCACCCGAAAACCAGAAGTCCAAGAGTGACTAACTGAAATATAGTGGACTCGAATTAGAGATATATTATACTTTCAGTGATTTAATTAAAATCGAAAATTCAATAAAATAGAGCCCCTTCAAGACTCGAACCCGAGACCAAAGCCTCCGCTCATGAACAGTAACAGACCCAAAGTGCACCCGAAGACCAATTGGTCTTGAGTGACTAACCGATGTAAGATCGGTTAGTTACTTTTTTTTAGAGACCATACTGTATTTAACTTTTTCTTTAATAAACTCGATTTCTTAATTAATTTTGTACTCGCTCAAAAATATGAATCTTTTTTTCCAGAATGTGTTCTATCAAAATACAGTATAACATATATATTCAAACTTTATAAAATTCTCATTTTGGACAATGTAACAAAAGCTTCCTCCCAAATTGTATTAGAGAACACATATTGTCAATTTTCAATAAAAGTGTTATCTTTCATCAAAAACTTCTTATAAAAATTCTTATACTCATAAAATATATACTAGTGAGATTATTCCACATTTCTTTACCACATTAGCATCAAAAAAATCCTTTTTCATACATGTTGCATTATTTTGACTATTATTCTAACATGCATCAATTCTCATTCCAACAATTAACTAAATTATACTTGCTCTTTCTCTTTCTAAGTTGGCAATAGTTTTGGTCATTTGTTTGATTCACAATAGCACTTGAACACATCATGACACAATTAAATTAAGATTAAGCAATCTACATTCAACATACCAATCAAAATTTAACAACTAACTCATATATCAATTAGCATGCATCATACTCCTAAATTAGAAAGGATTTAAGAAATACCCACCCAATGAAATATGATTTTATTCAATTGAACTCCTAGAATGAAAAGCTCCTAGTAGCAAAACTCCTTCAAAGGCTTCAAGAGAAGTTCCACTTTTCCTCCTCGAAATCCGTGCACAAAAAGAAACACCCCACTCCATTTCGGCAAGCACAGGGAGCACTTCATCTCATTTCGGTAGAGCAACAGGGAGGCATCTCCTTCTCTTTTTCATATACATATATGTATATATCTACTTATATATATATATATATATATATATATATATATATATATATATATATATATATATAGGGAAGTCATCCGTTGTGCACCACCTATGGTGCACACGGCGTATGCACTCGGCCTTCCCGCCTTTGTATCGATGATCCGAACTGTTCACATTGATCTACATATCTAAATTTGTCTAAATATGTAAAATAAAATCATTTGAAATTTATTTGCCCATCCATTTAAGTGTTACAAAATTGTATGGCTGCAAATCATTATTTTTTATAGTTACATGATGGATGGAAAATGAATTTCAAATGATTTGATTTTACATATTTAGACTAATTTAGATGTGTAGACCAATGTGAACAGTTCGGATCGTCGATACGAAGGCGGGAAGGCCGGGTGCATACGGAGGGGTTGTACACAATGGAAGATTTTCCTTTATATATATATGTATATAAGTAATATATGTGTATAAAGGTGAGTAGGTGGAGAACAACAGTGGGGGTTTGCTGGATGATTTCAGCAGAGAAAGAAGTGAAGGAAGGGGGAAATGAGAGTGTGTGTTTTAGGGGGTATTAGTAGGATTTTTGAGTAGTTATTATAACTACTTTCCCACTAACACCTCCACTAATCCACTCATTGAATTGAAAATTTTGTTCTTCCCTCCATGCCAAAAAATAGCCGGTCACTACTCATGCCCAAAACACGTGCACGTGCATCGCACTTGCACACACTTCATTCATACACACATATATATTTAATTTAAAATATAGGTTATAATATATTGTAAATGTTTAAATAAAATTAATGTAGTTTAATTATAAATTAGATTCATCATGCACAAAATAAAATAAACACACACACTTTCGAAATTTCATTTTGAAAAGAAGGCAACTAACACGTGCATTGCAAACACGTGCGTCGCACTTAAAATAAATATTAAAGTACGAAAATAGAATTGATCGACGGGAAAATTTTTATAAATCATCGAAATACACATACGAAAAATATATTTAATATTCACGTCCGATAATGTAATCAATACATACATTGAAAACACGTACACCGTACGTATAAAAGTATTTTAATCAAAATAGGGGGAAAATGAATTTCTATTTATAAAAAGAATTCGAACACGTCATTAAATAAATAATTGAAATACATTGAAAATATCACACGTAGAGGTAGAAATATACGTAATCGATACGTGCATCGATAACACGTATAAAGCACATAAAAATACAGAGATCGGAATTTTATATTTGAGTTGACTCAAATATGATTTTAAGAATATGGAAAATGCATAAATAGTCGAAAATCAAAATACGTAGTGGAGTATGTTACAAAATATACGTGCGTAAGACACGAGGGACAAAATTATCATTTCCAATTTTGCGGGGTGTTCCAGGGGGAGGAGGAGGAGATGGCGAGGGAGTCCTCTCCCTTCCTCGATCGACGCTTCTGTCTTTTGGGTTTTTCTAGAGAAAGAAACTCTTTTGAGAAGTGATATTAAAATTCAAACTTTATACACGGATTTAAGAAGGTTTGTTATTAGGAACCCTTCTTTTGTAGACCCTCAGTTCTATTCATCGGTACACTAAACAAAGTTATGTGACTGGGGTATGCAGAACTATACTTTAATGAATACTTGGATAAACATGTGCTATATATTGCACATAATTTTTAAAAATTAAGAGGAAAAAAACTATGTTTGAAAAAAATTCACCAATAACATCTATATAATATTGTACGATTTTTATGATTTGATTAAGGGATAGGATTGTACTTCAAAATTTGGATGAAGAAAAAGTGGGGGGTTGCTTCCTACATTTACTCTCCTTTTTTTGTATTAAAAAGAAATCTTAGACCAAAAATGGTTTAGCATAATATATTGTATAGATAGATATACTGGATCATGTCATTTAACCGACATGTTAATGCTCTAAAACTCTGAAGACTTTTTGGTTGCCAAAAGAGTTGAAAACAACAAAAAACAGTAGAATCATTAAAGTATCTGTATTACATAAAAAACTACATCAGAACCATACCGCTCCAAGACTAGAGGACATTAGAGGGTAAGCAAATAATTAGCAGATATAACTATGATAAAGTGAAATGTCCTACAGAGATTAATTGAGTCCTCCGATTATAAATATTAGGAGACAACCAAAAATGCATATCTAACAATGCTATAGCATTTGCACAATCATATAGTGATTATTGGCATGGCATATAAAATGCGTAAGGTTGAAATATGAAATGATTTAACAGGTGCCATGTGAGAGCATGCTTTTACCGATATTTGTCAAGATCAGAATCCTTCAATGTTTACCGCAACAATACTCCATCAGGTCATATACTGCAAAAAAAGGGGATAAACAGGATGATCAGCATGCCCCTTATTGATTTATGTGTATGTATGAGCATCAACACCCCTATATAGAGAGAATGACCATGAGCAAATACCTTTATTATAGTATCTGGGCCAGTAACATCCTCAAAGCGAATAGCATAACCTACTTTGTCCCCCAACCCTGTCTCCATTTCTTCACTCACACGTTTGGCAACACTCATAGCTGCCACACGTCTGGGTTGAGTACAACCAACAATGCCATATGTGGTATAACCGTCTTCATATAGATATATACGTACTGTAAAACATTAGCCGTAATTAAATATGCTATCGCCTGGAAATAATTACTCGACAATGCAGCTTTAAGAATCACGACAAACCTGAGTCAATTGTGTTGTTATTCCTGACCCAGTTTCTCCAACTACAACAATAACCTGATTTTCTCGTACTACCTACAAATGAAATAACATTTCGAACACATTAAATAATTTGAGCCTCTATCTCGTTCTTGAAGTAATACTCAAAAATTAAAATATAGTAAGCTGTCAATCTAGGGGGCAAGTAACCAGAAATGAAGTATAAATAAAGTGATTCCACCAATCCACTTTAAAATAACTGATGCGGCGACGACCTCTTGATTGGAGTTCGACATTGGATTTGCTTTGAGATTTTCAAAATTACAAAATTTCAAAATTTCAAAATTAAAAAATTTTCAATTTTTCAAGCAGTTATCCCTAGAATGCCAATCTGTCAGAGATCTAATGGAATGAGCACTAATTAAGTAGCCACTGGAATACATAAACTCAGACATAAGTTGTTATTCAAACAAATGGAAAAAAAAATGTTTCGAAACATGAAATATTTTTAGATATTTATTTCCAGGAATGACACATAGGTACGCATTCTAGACTACTTTCCTTTAATTTGGGCAAGACAGAGAATTCATGACACTTGAGAGTAAGTTCGAATGGAATGTCATGCTTCAGTACCATTCATACTCACAACAGAGCTCCAAGAAATGGAGCATTACTGATTTCTTGCAATGTTGTTAAAACCAGACCGGACCAGCCGGTCAGACCGGGTTCGACCAGAATCGGGCGTAAGACTGGTCCGGTTATAGAATGAACTGCAGTCTTCCTAAAACCGGACAGAACCAGCCGGTTCTTTACTGAACGTATCGAACAGGTTCCACTTGAAACAACTTGTTGTCACTAGCAACCATGCCAGTTTGTGGTTGTGTCTAACATAAATATTATATATGAACTAATTACTCAATTAAATTAAACCTTCCCCTATATTGAACCCTGTTGAACCACTGAAAAATCTGACCGGCCACCTTTTCGGTTCAATGGCGGGTTCGTTTATTACAACATTGGTTTCTTGTGTTGGTTGGCAAAATATGTGATGGAGGGGACAAAATATCTCTTAATATCCCTACATGCAAGAAAGCCTCCATCAATACAATATCATGCTACTCCAAGGATAAACATGTTGGATATATTGGTATATTCTCTCTATATAAATATAGCACGTGCATATTTGTAACACGTGTAATGAACGTACAATTGATTGGATATTGGAACGCGGGTCTGTGTGCTTATACCCCAATACCCAAACCAGTATTTAGCTATAAATACTGGCTTGTGATAGCAGTCTAGGTATTCCAATTTTGATACCTAGAGTGAATATCTCAAGCAACTTAGATCTAGAGATAAACCCTAATTTCCCACTTGTTAATTTCTCACAAAACCTAACAAAACAAACCTGCAACAATTCCTCTCGAACCGAATATATTGGGAGATACTGCCTTTGTTCTGAAATCGACTTCCACTTCGCAAAATCACTGACAGCTTCACCTTTAACTTTCATGTGCTGCGCGAATTTAGCATTCTCTTTAAAGTCAACTTCCCCTTCTTCTCCCACAACTGCTGTATCTGCATCTACCTGACATGGGAACCACAACAGAACTTAAGCTGTAGAACTAAAAATATAACAGGAACAAAAACTTCTAGCTAGCATTATCAATGCTGACCTGCTCAGCTGTCTTCTCAACACCGAAAATGTCTCCAAGTTTTGATCCTGCCAACTCCTAAAACCGTTGACGGGACTTGTTCATGCTCTGTTTTTCATGAACTTCTCTAACTAATGAAGAACGTTTACGAGAGATTATAGCCATATCTGACGTTGGATCTTTAATGGGCATTACAGGTTCTGCCTGCTTTGTGAATACAACCCGTCCATCCAGAAACAGAGGCTTTGTATCTGCAACAGAGTAACCATCATTATAAATCTATTATGAGTGTTAATTGTTGAAGAGCTAATAAAAAATGTATCAAGAAACTCCAGATTTTTAAGGAAAATAGTCAGAAGAATAAAAGATTAAGCACACCAAATTAAGTGGTTAATTTCTCTTTCTTGTATCTAACATAATAAACATGTTTTTTATGGGTATAGCATAATAAGTACAGTATTACTGCAATGAGTCTAGAATGTATCCCAAGGTAAAAATTAGTTGGGAGCAGTGCATTAAGAAGCGACCGCTTCACTAGGGCTGCAATCGAGCCGAGCCGAGCCGAGCCGAATACCTTCAGGCTCGAGCTTGGCTCGTTTATGAAACGAACTTATTTTTTAGCTCGAGCTCGGCACGAGCTCGGTTCGAGCCGAGCTATGACCGAGCTTTGACCGTATTCGAGCCGAACAGCTTGCGAGCTTAGCCTTAAAAAAAAACTGAAGCTCGAGCTCGGCTCATTTACGAAACGAGTTTGGTTTTGAGCTTGAGCTCGACTCCAGCTCGGATCGAGCCGAGCTTTGACCGAGTTTTAACCGAGCTCGAGCCGAATAGCTCGCAAATAGCTCGATTCGTTTGCAGCCCTACGCTTCACACGCCTAAGCAGGGGCTTAAATTGAAGCGGTCCTTCTAGTGCATTTTTTAGGAGTGGAGCGATAGGAGCGATACAGTTAACCAAGACAAAATTTAAGTGGTGGATTTTTAGTAGCTAACGCCTTTAACCCGAACTCGATACCCAAAACATATGGTTTTCTAAAAAAAAAAAAAAGAAAAGAAAAAACAAAAAAAAAGAATCCTATAACAGGTTTTTGCCTCGCTCAGTCAAGAAAACCCTGGTTGCAATCTCCACTAAATAGTCGCTGCCTCCACAGCCTCTACTCGATGCCACCACCCCCTCCACTCCTCGCCTTCGCTGCCTCTCCTTGTCACCACCTCTTCGTCTTCCCACTCAGCAGCAACCAGATTACTAAATGTAAATAAAATTACACATATATACATATATATGGGAATGATCACGTGCGACCCTACATCTCCTTGCCTCATTTGTATATAAACCCCCCCCATGAAAAACCAAATCGTTCTTACGATAACCTAAGGGTGTAAAATCAAGTAATTTGACTTTCATTTACCCATCCATCATGTCGATACAAAAATAAATAATTTTTAACCGTACAATTTTGTCATGTTGCGGGTACTTCCAAACGCTCAACGTACCCGTGTCGGGTGCGTATCTGGTCCCCATACTCCTTGGGTACTCCCGGGTGCGTACCCAAGGAGTATCCATTTTTTAAATACATTTTTGTAACTTTTGGACACAGTTAAGTGAAGATGAATGTTTAGGTCCCTAGCGTAATTTCAAAAACTTGATGTTTTATGTTATGCTCAAACACAAAATAAGTATACACAATGTTTTGATAGTTAGATTATCAATTTTTCTCTAAAAATGCTCATAATTATAATGTATTCTTATAATTCTATGAAATAGTTCAAATATATGCATTTTTAATAAAATAAATAAATACGTATTTATATATATATAATATAATATATATTATATTTAACGTATCCACCAACGTACCCATATCCTACTTTTTTGTAAAATCACGTATCCCCATACCCGCATCGTGTCGTACCCGCACCCGTACCCGTATCTATGCTTCATAGTGTAAACATAAACACATGAACTTCAAATAACTTGCTTTTATTCCTTTAGGCTATCTAAGGAATGTCAAACAAATTGAACAGTTCGGATATTTCATGGGGGGTTTCAAATCAATGGGTTCATCACATATGGGGCCTCAAAATAAGGGGAGAGGTAGGATCTCACATGATCACCCCTATATATATGATCCCCTAAGTTATGATCTTGTTTCTTAGTTTAAGATCCAACACCGGCTAAGCTGTAAGAGCCACCAGATATGAGATTTCTCAAATCCAATGGCTTCAAATACTTCACTATGGGGCAGAAAAAACCAACAAAAACCCAGTCTGGTTCACTCACAAACCAATAAAACCAAACTACTTCATTCTCAACTAATCACTCTCTCTCCTCTCTTGCGATCTCCCTCTCTTTCCTCTCTCCCCTCTGTTATCTCTGCCATCTCCGCCACCACCCCCTCATGTTGAGTTTTAACTGCGGAATAACTCACCAACGAGATGCAAGAACAATAGAATCAAAAGCAAGAGAACAAATATAACCAAAAGCAACACACAAGAACACACGAAAATTTTTTGAGGTTCACCCAATGCAATGGTTACTTTCCCTCACAGAGGCACTCCTACGATTTTCACTAGAAATATGAAGAACAACTTTACAAATCTCTCAAGAACTCACCACCAAGGTGTAGGATTTCTCTCTCTCTCTCTCTCTCTCTCTCTCTCCCTCTCTCTCTCCCTCTAACGGCTGATTGATCTTTCTTTTCTTTTCACCTTACTGTAAAATCGTACACATTACAATATATATAGGTTTCAAAACTTCTAATTTCAGCCGTTCATCAATCAGCACCGCTACGGTCGAGCGCAACTCATTGACGGTCGACCGGTTCATGCCTTTAACTGTTTAGGGTCTAACAGAGAGTGGGACGGTCTACTGGTCAGTCCTTCAAGTGTAAAGGGTTGCAACAGAGAGCGAGATGGTCGACTGCGGTCGACCGTACAGTTGCCTGTACATGTGCGGTCGACTGTCCAAGTGTTGTTGAGCGCAACTTGCCTGCAACTGCTGGCTGCTTTGAACTGCTTGCTCCATCTTCGCCTCTCCTTCTCGTCTATCTTCTTCAACCCATTATCGTGTATTTGGATCCACAAAATCCAACAATTTCCCACTTGGAGACATATACACGAAGTCTCTAACCTGTTCTTTATTCTTCTATTGGCCAGTCTAGGCATGTGCCTCTGCGAGTCTCCTTATCAATTAACCTGGAGACAAACCAATAGCAGTATAGTAGAACTGATGTTTCCTACTATCCACTACATTTGTGAACATGTCCGCCAGATTCTTTTTTCCAAGAATCTTAGAATGCTTCAACCATTTTTTCTCAACTGCCATTCTGATAAAATGATATCTCATTTGAATGTGCCGAGTTCTAGAGTGACATACCAAATTTTTCGCCAAGAAAACTGCACTTTGACTGTCACATCATAGCTCACTTATGAGTTTCTCTCTGTCCAACTGTTTCATAAGCTCCGAAATACACAACATGTCTTTCGTTGCTTCTATAAGTGCCATATATTCTGAATCCATAATTAAGTGGGCTACAACCTTTTGTGACTACGAAGCCGAACTAACTGCTGTTCCTCCAACTGTAAATACATTCCCTGTAGTACTTCTGCAACAATTACGATTGTCCAAAGAATCAGCATCCACATAACCATGTATATACAGGGAATCTCCCTTAAAACAAAGAGAAAATATGAAGTACCTACTAGATATCTAAGAATCCACTTTACTGCATCCCAATGCTGTTTACCTAGATTCTTCATGTAACGGCTGACAACTCCTACTGCTTGTGCGATGTCTAGTCTTATAGACACCATCACATACATCAAACTCCCAATGGCTGAGGCATAAGTAATATCAGCCATTTTCGCCATCTCTGCCTCCGTTTTAGGACAAAAGTTCATCGATAACTTGAGGTGAGCAGCCAAAGCCAAGGGACAAGCGACTGGCCTCGCACAGTTGAATCTCTTCAACACCTTCTTCACATAGTCCGCTTAAGATAACCAAAGCTTCTTACTTTTTTTGTCTCTACTAATCTTCATGCATAGGATTTGCTTTGCTTCACCCAAGTCCTTCATAGAAAAATCCGAAGCTAGCAACTTCTTCACTTCCTTTTCTCTATACATGAACTTGCAAACAACATGTTGTCCATAACAATGCCACGGTAGCTATATCATTGTCCTCATATCTAAAAGCAAACACACAAAGACTTGTTTCGCATCGATCGAAATCTTTTTCTCTCATAAAACAATCAAACTTCAAGTACCATTGTCGTGGTTCTTGTTTTAGCCCATAAAAACCCGTTTTTAGTCGACACGCCATGTCTTATTTCCCTTCAGGTTCAAAATATGTGGGTTATTTCATATACAGCTCGTCTTCGACATCACCATAGAGAAATGTTGTTTTCATATCCAACTGCTGTAAGTGTAAATCTTCAACTGCTACAATACTGAGCAGAACACTGATTGGGGCCATCTTCACAACCGGTACAAAGATCTCACTGTAATCAACACCTTCTCTTTGAGAGAATCCTTTTACATCAAGTCTCGACTTGTATCTCTTACTGCCATCTGCCTCATCCTTGACTCTAAAAATCCATTTATTCATAAGAGCCCATTTTCCTACAGGTAACTTGGTCAACTCCCAAGTTTTGTTATATTCCAAGGAGTTCATCTCCTCCCTCATGGTTAACTCCTACTGAATTCGAGCCATATCCTTCAAAGCCTCCTCATGAGTATCTGGCTCTCCTGAATCCATGTACAGAACATGCTTGTGAACAATACGAGATGATGGGTCAAATATCTTGGTTGGCCTTCTCTCTCATGTCGATCTCCTTAATGTGGGTACCGGTTCACCGATCGGTCCAAGTTCCTCGAACTGCTCTTGTTGTACTTGTTCGTCTTGGATAACCTGATCATTCCCAATAGGCTCACCATAAGCCTCCTATGCTAGCTTTGGTACTTGTACCTACTGCTGCACCATAGGCCCCCACCACTAGGACCACCTTCAAAATCTGAATCTGAATATGAGTCTGAACCATAATATAACTCTAAACTGGTTGTACTGTCTTGTCCTGCGTGTCTGTCCTTGTACAAGAACTCTTCATTCAACACTACATTCCTGTTATGAATGACCTTGTTATCTACAAAATCCCAAAGTTTGTAACCTAACTGATTGCCAGCGTAGCCACTGAATACACACTTTCTGTATTTAGAATCTAGTTTCTTCCTTTCTTCCCTGTCAATTAGTGAACAATACAAACAAAAACTTTTAAATGCGAATAATTGATAGTTTTACCTGATCATAGTTCTTGCGGAATAGCCCCATCAAGGGCACTAGTTGTAACACCCTGAATTTTCAATTAAATAAGAGTTTGTTTGATTTCATATATTTTGCACGTGCAAACTTATGTACATTTTCCCCTAAAAAATATTTATTTTCATATCATGAACAAGTATTTTAATTCTTTTCTTTTTAATTTAAAAGCCTATTTAAACACTAGGCCTAATTTTCTAACTCTAGCCCACACTAATTAATTTAATTATTTTTAATTAGAATCCCACAGACTTTTAGTCCACTAGATTGAGCCCACTAATTTATTTCTTTTTTAAGTAACACAACTTGTAGGGTAGACTTGTTTTTGTAACAAGTTAATTAAATTAACATGAACAACTAGTAACTAGGGGTGCATTGTGTGACACGTGCATTGCACTTGCACGTGCCATATGCATGGGAGGTGTAGGCCGGATGGCTTCAAGAGAGAGTGGGAGAGATAGAGTAGTGGAGAGGTAGTTTTGTGTTCATGGGTAGTTGTTCTAACTCTCTAATACATCCTAGCCCCTAATCTACATCCATCTAGATCAATCTTGGCCCTCCATTTTGCTTTGGAAAAAGTATAAATACCCCCGCATTCTCTTCATGAAATGCACTAGAAAAACTTACAATAGAAAAGAAAAGAAAGAAACTAGTTGTGAGAAAAAGATTGAGAGCAATTGTGAATAAAAAGATTGAGAGAGTTGTGTGTGTGTTCCCATTCATTTTGGAGGTCGGCCATTCATCAAGGGGAGGAGGTGCTTGTGTTTCATCTAGTACAAGGAGGAGAAGGCGCTTTGGTGGCACAATTTAGGAGGAGAATGAACTGTTCATGTGTTCAAGGAGATTTCTATGAGCTTTCTAATTGTTTTCCTTCAAAAAGGTTGGTGATTTCTCAAGCTTCTAATGTAGATACCATACTAGGGATTAAATTGATGAAATTGCTAAGAAAAACTAGTTAATTTGGCCATGTGTTGCTTTAAAAGAGACTAGTTAGAAATGAAGTGAATGCTTGATGAATTGATTGATAGTTGCTATAAATTGTGATTATTACATTAGAGTTATCATGTTGCTATGGAAATGTAAATTTTTTGAACCATGCTAGATGTAAAATATATGTTGGTAAATGGCTAGTTGGTTAATTGAAATATTGATTATATGCTACATTAATTATTGTGACGCTAGTATGGTAAAAGAGATTATCTTCTAGAAATTGTTGTAGAAATAAAAGAAAGCAAGAAAACAAACTTATGTGATAATTGTTGTGCTAAATTTGGTGAAAATCAAGGTTGTCTTTAAATGTCGAAATTGTAGGCATAGAATACAAATTAGAAAGAAAAAAATCATGTTTTTATGTCAAAATAATAATTTTAAAATACCGTTATGTTACAAATCTGTAAGATCAGTAATCTGAAAATTTTCATGAAATAAATTAGAGGAGAAAAGAGTTCAAGAGTCTTTGAAATATGAAATATTAGTAACAATCAGAGAGTTGAGTTAAAAATAACTCAACTCATCTCACATCGATTGGTCACCTTGTTCATATTGGTCTTCGGGTGCGTTTTAAAAATGTTGCTGTAGCATTGGCGGGGCACTGTGTGCTTGCGTTCGAGTCTCTCCAGAGACTTTATTTTTTTAAAATCAATTTTAACTCAAATACCGAAACACAGAACATAAATATAATTCAAGTTATACATTTATCAGTTGGCCACTGTTGCCATACTGGTTTTCGGCTTCACCTTAGTGCGGTTACTGTAGCAGGCGGGGTCTATTGTGTGTGGGTTTTAAATCCGGCTGCAGCTACTTTTAGGGAAAATGGTTTTTTTTCATATGTTATTTTTTTAATAGTTTTTAGTGTTTTAAAAATTAAGAAAAAAATATTAGAAATATTCTAAAAATACCTAGACTTCATGAGAATTTTTCTATAGCTTTTGACATATTATAATGAGAATTAAATGCTATTTTGGAAAGGAACTTGATTCAAATTATTAGAATAAAATATTGAGTAATTAAAGAAAATTAATAATTTTCTTTAAAAGGAAATTTTGACTAGAGAGTTTAAATGAATTGTGTTATGGAAAATTTAGATTTGGCTTAATAAGTGAAAGAATGATATCATGAAAATAAGAGAAATTGTACGAAGTTAAATTATGAATGTGATAAGTTGAAAAAAATGAAATTGTTGTATTATACGAGAAATTGTGCAAGTAATGGAATCAAAGATCATGATGAATTATGAGAAAAATTTGTGAGTGTGAATGCTCAATTTTTATGAACATAAAATGTGATTAAAGACTGGAGTGTAGCTAAATCCTTATAACAGTAGTGAATAAATTCCTTTGAGATAAAATATTGAAATGAAAGACCAAGTTTGGGTCGTTATTGTTGATGGAGGGTTAAGATCGGTATAGAGGAAGTGCTAACTCTAGGGTGTTAATTTTTATTCATGATTCAATTATCTAAGAATTAGACACATAGTGGAGATGTGATGAAAGTAAGAGAAAACATAAGTATGAGGGCCATTAGATCTACGGTGTGAGAGTGTTCACAGGATGTCCTCATGATGCGTCATGTCAGGGAGTGGATACTACTCCAGGATATCGTATCGGTGGCGACGCTTGTGGGGTGTTTGGTGACTATGGGTGGTGCCATTGTTCATGGAGGAGGTAAATTGTCCACAGGATGCTTGCATGGTGCGTCATGTGTCAGTGCGTGGGATTCTCTCCAGGATGTCCGGACATGAGCTCGTAACTCATAAAATACCTAAGATACTTATCGTAGTTACCGTAGTAGTTTAAATCATGGTGAGGGAGTCAACCCTACAAGATGAAGAACGATTAAGAGCTTCCCTTCGGACCTATGTAGTATGGGATGCATAGAATCCGAACAAGTGCGTATTAGTGTCATGTAATGTAAATAACTGCATTAAGGACTAAGTGCACATTCACACAGGACATCAATAGGATAGTCCTCCTTAGCTTTGTTTTGTGACAACTGTATGCTTTCTAAGTAAGAGAAATTGATGTATTATATCCTAGCGTCAGTTGTATGCAATAGACGTACCCACAGTTTCTATGCATGATAAAATGATTGACAAGACTAAAGATTGATTGCTGCTTAAAGAATTATTCAAGTTGATGTTCAATTCACGTATTATGTTGTAGTTTACTTCCGGTGTGTGAAATGTAAATCATTGTTGTAATAAAAGTTTTTAATTCCATGTAAATTTGTACGAAGTGAAGTGTAAGATCCTGTGGAACTTCAAATTCAGTCTTATTTGGAATTCAGGGTATTACAGAGTGGTATCAGAGCCACGCTTCCAAGTAGTACTAATTTATAAGGAACGACACCCTAGAGTGGACATTAGGGTGTGAGTTGGGTATAGAGATTTAAATGTAAGTTACTTACATTTGTGTTGCTCTATGATTAATGCTTCTTCTTCTCCCTTTCCCAAGATGGCAAACCACCACGACCCAGCAGGCGATGATGATTGGCACATAATCGAAGAAGACTACTACCCCGGACAAGTAGATTTCGACGAAGAAGAGCCCGAGGAATATGAAGGAGAATGGTACGAGTATCGAGAGATCATTCCACCTCCGGACTCATCGGACATTTCATATGATGAAGAAGAGCCAGATTGGGGAGATCTCTTCAAGACCCTTCAGAGTCAAGTGGAGACTCAGAAGGAGAGAGCGGAGCTATTACAGGCACAATATGTGAAGTGCAAGGAGAATATTGCAACCTTCAGTCATCATGTTTGGAAACTCGAGAAGAGAAAGAACATGTACGATGTACTAAAGGAAAAAGTGGCAGAACTACAGTAAGAGCTTAGGGAAGCCAAGAGAAACAGTAGGGATTAGAATGTTTTATCTTCTCAATGCTTTGCTTGATGTCGAACGATGTTTTAAATTTGAATGTACAAAGTTTGAATTTAATGAAATGTAAGAAGTTGGTTTAAATTAATATTTTCTACTTCGAATTTAATGGATCTTTTGAATCAGAATATGGCTGGAAGAAGATCAAGGAATAAAGAAGGACCCAGCTATGGACTCGACTTGGAAACGGAGTTGGCTAGAGTCTATCAGACCCTCAACGTCATTGCCATGAATCAAAACCAGAGGGGGAGGCCTGCGAATCCAGTTCCTGAAGCGGTCAAACTCGTGGAGTCATTCAAGAAGATGAAGCCACCAGTGTTTGAAGGGAAGTCAGACCCTGATGTAGCTGACAATTGGATTCGGCAAGTCGAGACTATCTTTGAAGCCTTGGAAACTCCAGAATGAAGCAAGGTGAAGCTGGCTACCTTGAAGCTTGAGAAGGATGCGGCTATGTGGTGATAGTCGATGAAGAGGACTATGGGAAATGGTGTCATTAGCTGGGAGGAATTCTTGGAGGAGTTCCGCGGTCACTACTTTCCATCTGATGTCCTAGAGAAGAAAGCAATGGAGTTTCTAGCACTGCAGCAGGGAGGTATGTCTGTTAGGGAGTATGAGACAAGGTTTACTCAACTCTCGAGGTATGCACCCGAACTTGTGATGGACGAGGCAAAGAAAGCTCGGAAGTTCGAGCACGGATTGAGGCCGAGTCTGAGATCAAGGATGATACCCCTTGGTATCAGGAGGTTTGACAAGTTAGTCAAGCGAGCTGCTGAAACTGAGGCGGATATGGAGCAGTTCCATGCTGTTCAGAATCGACTGTTCAGAGTCGGAGGAACAACTGGAATGTGGGGAAAAGGCCCGCAATTTCTGGGAATGTCAGAGGGCAGTCGTCGGCTTAAAGGTTCAAACCTACTAGGGCGAAAGCTATCAATGTGGCTGGAAGACCCGGGAATGGTTGGGTGAGACCTCCTGTGACTTGTTTCAACTGTGGAGAGATAGGCCACTCCAAATCTCATTTCCCTAAGCTGCGAGATGTTGTCCGTAATTGACCAACGTAGCAGGTCGGGAAGAAGCCGTACCAGTAGGGGCGAGTATTTGCCTTGACTGAAGCCGATGCTGATGAAGTGGATCACGTCATTAATGGTACGGGGGAGGATGTTTAGAAGTTTTCTATTGTTCTTTTTCCCTATTTATTAATAAAACTGTTATGTAACGAGAGACTTTATTTGAATGGAAAGAAAGCTATTATTTTGTTCGATACTGGATCCTCTCATACTTTTGTATCACCTAAATTTGCTGAAGTCTTAGGAATTGAACTGAAGGTCGTTTCAGGCAAGGTCTTAGCAGTAGCTACTCCGTTAAGGGAGACTTTAACCACTGATCGTTACTATGCCGACTGCGAGATCAAAATTGGAGACAGGATTTCCGGGATTGATCTGATCAAGCTGAATATCCTAGGGGTCGATGTTATCATTGGCATTGATTGGATGTCGGTGTACAGTGCAAACATCGAGTGCAAGACCAAGGAAGTAACAGTGAAGGCTCCAAGAGGTCCTGAAGTCACTTTCCAAGAGAAGAAGAGATGTTCAGATTTAGTGGCAGCTATCAGCAAGAAGAAGGTTTCTGTGGAGGTGCAGCAAATTCCAGTGGTTCGGGATTACCCGACTGTATTCTTGGAAGATTTGCCCAGGTTACCCCCGCATCATGATGTAGAGTTCAACATCACTATTCAACCAGGGAGTGCACCCATTTCCAAGGCACCGTATAGGATGGTGCCTGTGAAGCAGGATGAGATCAAACGGCAGATTGAGGAACTGTTGGAGAAAGGCTTTATTCAGCCGAGTGTGTCACCATGGGGAGCACCGGTGCTATTGGTAAAGAAGAAGGATGGGTCGATGAGGATGTGCATCGATTACCGAGAGTTGAATAAAGTCACTGTTCAGAATAAATATCCAATTCCACGAATTGATGACCTATTCGATCGTCTAGAAGGAGCAGCTGTTTAGTCTAAAATAGACCTTCGATCGGAATACCATCAGGTTCGAGTGAAGACTGAAGATGTGCATAAGACTGCATTCAGAACTCTACATGGGCATTACGAATTTTTAGTTATGCCATTTGGAGCGACAAATGCACCTACAATCTTTATGGAAATGATGAACAGACATCTGAGGCCGTTTATTGATTCTTTCGTCGTGGTATTTATCGACGATATTCTTGTGTACTCCAAGTCGTAGGAGGAGCACATTAAGCATCTAGCTGGTGTTCTGAAGAAGCTTCACGAGCATGAGTTGTATGCCAAATTATCCAAGTGTAGTTTCTGGAAATCTGAAGTGGCATTCCTGGGTCACATCCTTTCTAAGGAGGGAGTGACAACTGATCCTTAGAAGATAGAAGCAGTGAAGGATTGGGCAAGGCCTAATATAGTGAAGGAGATCATAAGCTTTCTTGGGCTAACTGGATACTACAGGAGGTTTATCCAAGGCTATGCTCAGATAGCCGTGCCGCTCACTGGTCTGACCAAGAAGAATGTGAATTTCAAGTGGACCGAGCAGTGCAAGGCAAGCTTTCAGGACTTGAAAGAGAAGCTGACTACTGCTCCCATTTTGGCTTTGCCTAGAGCAGGTATTGAGTATGATGTTTACAGCGATGCTTCACATCGTAGGCTTGGTTGTGTCTTGATGCAAGAAGGAAAAGTGATTGCTTATGGGTCTAGGCAACTAAGATCGCATGAGAAGAATTATCTAACTCATGATATGGAGTTGGCTGTGATTATGTTTGCCTTGAAGCAATGGAGACATTACGTGTACGGTGAGAAATTAAACATGTACACGGACCATAAAAGCTTGAAGTACATCTATCAGCAGAAGGACCTAAATCTGAGGCAATAGAGATGGCTGGAAGTACTTGAGGACATTCATCCTGAGATTAAGTACCATCCTGGGAAGGCTAATGTTTTTGCTGATGCACTTAGCCGTAAAAGCAGTTTGTCCCATTTGATTACGACTCAGAGGCATATTATAGAGGAGTTGGATCGGGCTGGTATCAAAGTTGTTGTGCAAGGCTTGGGATCATCTTTAGCTCAGCTGAGGCTTCAGCCTACACTGAATGAGAGTATTATAGCAAGTCAGAAGGAAGATGCAAAGATTCAGAAGATGAAGGAGCTGGTTGGTGCTAAAAGGTTGTCAGAGTTTCAAATCAGGGATGAAGTGTTGTGGTTTGGAGAGAGGCTATGTGTTCCGAATCAAGCAGAATTGGGGGAGAGTATTCTTCAAGAGGCACATGCTACTTTTCTGTATGTACATCCTGGGAGTATCAAGATGTATAATGACATTAAGTAACATTTCTGGTGGTTAGGTTTGAAGTGGGATGTGCCTGAATTTGTGGCGAAGTGAGATCTATCAACAGGTGAAAGCCAAGAATCAGAAGCCCGGAGGTTTATTGCAACCATTACCTATTACGGACTGGAAGTGAGATAACATTAGCATGGATTTCATCACAGATTTGCCCAAGATTTTGAAGGGTAATAATGCGATTTGGGTCATAGTCGATCGACTAGCCAAATTAGCTCACTTCTTGGCTATGCAACTCACTTCGACTATGGACAAGTTAGCCGAGTTGTATGTTGGAGAGATCTTCAGGCTTCATGGTTTTCTGTTAACCATTGTGTCTGATCAAGATGCGTGGTTTACTTCGCATTTCTGGAGGAGTCTTCAGACAGCTTTGGGTACTAAGACGGATTTCAGCACTGCCTTCCATCCTCAAACTGATGGACAGACCGAGAGAGTCAATCGTGTTCCGGAGGATATGCTTCGATGTTGTGTTCTAGATTTTGGAGGCAGTTGGGAAAGGCATCTAGCACTTGTAGAGTTTGCCTAAAACAACAGTTTTCAGACAAGTATCGGGATGGCGCCGTACGAAGATCTGTATGGTAGGAAGTGCAGAACACCTGTCTGCTGGTTTGAAGTTGGGGAGCGGCAGATGTTTGGGCCCGAGATCGTGCAGCAGACCTCTAAAAAGATTGTTTTGTTCAGGAAGAGGTTGGTGGATGCTCAGAGTAGGCAGAAGAGCTATGCAGACAACCGAGGAGGGACCTTGAGTTTGAGGTTGGTGACTTTGTCTTTCTGAAGGTATCACCTATTAATGGTGTGATTCACTTTGGCAGAGTTGGGAAGTTAGCCCTGAGGTTCATAGGCTCGTACAAGATATTAAAGCGGATTGGGAAAACTGCTTACCGGTTGGAATTACCAGAAGAGTTGTCTCAGGTGCACAATGTCTTCCATGTGTCTATGATGAGAGGTTACATTTCAGATCCAAGTCACCATTTTGCCCGAAGTGCCGGAGGGTATGCAGCTGGATCTGAGTTACATTGAGCAACCGGTTGAGATTTTGGAGGCAGTTGGATCTTTAGTCGACACACCATGTCTTCTTTCCCTTTAACTTCAAAACCTGTGGGTTGATTCATGTACATTTCGTCTTCAACATCACCATGGAGAAATGTTATTTTCACATCCAACTGCTCTAAGCGTAAGTCTTCAACTACCACAATACTAAGCAGAACACTGATTGGAGCCATCTTCACAACCAGTACAAGGATCTCACTGTAATCAACACCTTCTCTTTGAGAGAATCCTTTTACATCAAGTCTCGCCTTGTACCTCTTACTGCCATCTACCTCATCCTTGACTCTAAAAATATATTTGTTCATAAGAACCCGTTTCCCTGCAGGTAACTTGGTCAACTCCCAAGTTTTGTACTATTCCAAGGAGTTCATCTCCTCCCTCATCGGTAACTCCCACTGAATTAGAGCCTTATCTTTCAAAGCCTCCTCATCAGTTTCTGGCTCTCCTGAATCCATATACAGAACATGCTTGTGAATAATACGAGATGATGGATCAAATATCTTGGTTGGCTTTCTTTCTCATGTCGATCTCCTTAATGTGGGTACCGGTTCACCAACTGGTCCAGGTTTCCCGAACTGCTCTAGTTGTATCTGTTCGTCTTGGATAACCTGATCATTCCAAATAGGCTCACCATGAGCCTTCTATGCTGTCTGTGGTACATGTACCTGCTGCTGCACCATAGACCCCCCTACCATTAAGACCACCTTCAAAATCTGAATCTGAATCTGAGTCTGAACCACGATATAACTATGAACTGGTTGTACTATCTTGTCCTGCGTGTCTGTCCTTGTACAAGAACTCTTCATTGAACACTACATTCCTGCTATGAATGACCTTGTTATCCACAAAATCCCAAAGTCTGTATCCTAACTGATCGCCAGCGTAGCCACTGAATACACACTTTCTGTATTTAGAATCCAGTTTCTTCCTTTCTTCTCTGTCAATTAGTGAATATGCAATACAAACAAAAACTTTTAAATGTGAATAATTGACAGTTTTACTTGACCATAGTTCTTGCGGAATGGCCCCATCCAGGGCATTAGTTGTAACACCCTGAATTTTCAATTAAATAAGAGTTTGTTTGATTTCATATATTTTGCACGTGCAAACTTATGTACATTTTCCCCTAAAAAATATTTATTTTCATATCATGAACAAGTATTTTAATTCTTTTCTTTTTAATTTAAAAGCCTATTTAAACACTAGGCCTAATTTTCTAACTCTAGCCCACACTAATTAATTTAATTATTTTTAATTAGAATCCCACAGACTTTTAGTCCACTAGATTGAGCCCACTAATTTATTTCTTTTTTAAGTAACACAACTTGTAGGGTAGACTTGTTTTTGTAACAAATTCATTAAATTAACATGAACAACTAGTAACTAGGGGTGCATTGTGTCACATGTGCATTGCACTTGCATGTGCCATATGCATGGGAGGTGTAGGCTGGATGGCTTCAAGAGAGAGTGGGAGAGATGGAGTAGTGGAAAGGTAGTTTTGTGTTCATGGGTAGTTGTTCTAACTCCCTAATACATCCTAGCCCATAATCTACATCCATCTAGATCAATCTTGGCCCTCCATTTTGCTTTGGAAAAAGTATAAATACCCCCTCATTCTTTTTATGAAATGCACTAGAAAAACTTACAAGAGAAAAGAAAAGAAAGAAACTAGTTGTGAGAAAAAGATTGAGAGCAATTGTGAGTAAAAAGATTGAGAGAGTTGTGCGTGTGTTCCCTTTCATTTTGGAGGCCGACCATTCATCAAGGGGAGGAGGTGCTCGGGTTTCATCTAGTACAAGGAGGAGAAGGCACTTTGGTGGCACAATCTAGGAGGAGAATGAACTGTTCATGTGTTCAAGGAGATTTCTATGAGCTTTCTAATTGTTTTCCTTCAAAAAGTTTGGTGATTTCTCAAGCTTCTAATGTAGATACCATTAGGGGTGGGCATCGGTCGGTATCCGACCTAATATGGACCATCCACCACCGATCCAAAGAAGACCGGTTTTTTAATTTTTTCATCCGCAACCAATCTGAACCTTAATTAGATCAGTTTCCATCCAAGCCGATTAAGCTCGGTTTAGATTGGATTGGATGGTCGGTTTGGCGTGCTACTTTTTACCTTCAACATCATTCATAATTTTGTTGAAATTTAAAAGATCAACTTCATTCAAACTTAAGAAACAACCTGCTATTTGTTATTCAGAAATGAATTTAAAATGAAGATTCATAAAACCACAAGTTGTTAATGAATTTTGCACTAATTGTTTGAGATGATGTCGTTTAAATGAATGAGATAAATTGCTTTTTTACTTGCATACTTCTGTAATCTTAGTTTATTATCATAAAAGAAACATCAACAACCATAGCTAATTGAATTTCAGGTGCAATAAAAAAAGATTTAGAAAATAATTTCTGCTTGACTTGATTAAAGTAACTACTAAATGTTACATCAACTTTATGATTCTATTAAGTTGGGCCACACTGTAAATCAAGCATTTCTCAACAACATAATACATAGGATTATGGAGAACCAAAACATAGGTAGAACAACTGCTCAGTTTGTATTAAAGAAATTAAAAAAGACTGTTTGTATCTCAAGAAAAATGAGAAATGACTATTTGTATATTCAAGAAATTAAAGGAGAACTATATTTTTTATGGACTTATGCATAGAGGTATGGTCGGTTCGGTTTCATCGGTTATTTGAAAGCCTCATCCAACAACCGAACCGGTCCAATTGGTTATTGAAGATCAAGAACCGATCCAATCAAAATCCCCAATTGGTTCGGTTAAAAACCGGTCGGTTCGGATTGGATTGGTTCGGATTGGTCGGTTCGGATAATAGTTGTCCACCCCTAGATACCATACTAGGGATTAAATTGATGAAATTGCTAAGAAAAATAGTTAATTTGGCCATGTGTTGCTTTAAAAGAGACTAGTTAGGAATGAAGTGAATGCTTGATGAATTGATTGATAGTTGCTATAAATTGTGATTATTACATTAGAGTTATCATGTTGCTATGGAAATGTGAATTTTTTGAACCATGCTAGATGTAGAATATATGTTGGTAAATGGCTAGTTGGTTAATTGAAATATTGGTTATATGCTACATTAATTATTGTGACGCTAGTATGGTAAAAGAGATTATGTTCTAGAAATTGTTGTAGAAATAAAAGAAAGCAAGAAAACAAACTTATGTGATAATTGTTGTGCTAAATTTGGTGAAAATCAAGGATGTCTTTAAATGTCGAAATTGTAGGCATAGAATACAAATTAGAAAGAAAAATCATGTTTTTACGTCAATATAATAATTTTAAAATATCGTTATGTTACAAATCTGTAAGATCAGTAATCTGAAAATTTTCATGAAATAAATTAGAGGAGAAAAGAGTTTAAGAGTCTTTGAAATATGAAATATTAGTAACAATCAGAGAGTTGAGTTAACATCTCACATCGATTGGTCACCTTGTTCATACTGGTCTTCGGGTGCATTTTAAAAACGTTACTGTAGCATCGGCGGGGCACTGTGTGCTTAGGTTTGAGTCTCTCCAGAGACTTTAATTTTTTATATCATTTTAAACTCAAATACCGAAACCCAAAACATAAATATAATTCAAGTTATACATTTAACAGTTGGCCACTGTGGCCATACTGGTTTTCGGCTGCACCTTAGTGCGGTTACTGTAGCAGGTGGGGTCTGTTGTGTGTGGGTTCGAATCCGGCTTCGGCCACTTTTAGGAAAAATGGATTTTTTTTCATATGTTATTTTTTTAATAGTTTTAAGTGTTTTAAAATTTAAGAAAAAAATATTAGAAATATTCTAAAAATACCTAGACTTCATGAGAATTTTTCTATAGCTTTTGACGTATTATAATGAGAATTAAAGGCTATTTTGGAAAGTAACTTGATTCAAATTATTAGAATAAAATATTGAGTAATTAAAGAAAATTAATACTTTTCTTTAAAAGGAAATTTTGACTAGACAGTTTAAATGAAATTTGTTATGGAAAATTTAAATAAAGATAGTTGTGATTTGGCTTAATAAGTGAAAGAATGATATCATGAAAATAAGAGAAATTGTGCGAAGTTAAATTATGAATGTGATAAGTTGAAAAAAATGAAATTGTCGTATTATACGCGAAATTGTGCATGTAATGGAATCAAAGATCATGGTGAATTATGAGAAAAATTTGTGAGTGTGAATGCTCAATTTTTATGAACATGAAATGTGATTAAAGACTAGCGTGTAGCTAAGTCCTCATATCGGCAGTGAATAAATTCCTTTGAGATAAAATATTGAAATGAAAGACCAAGTTTGGGTCGTTTTGTTGATGGGGGGTTAAGACTGGTATAGAGGAAGTGCTAACTCTAGGGTGTTAATTTTTATTCTTGATTCAATTATCTAAGGATTAGACACATAGTGGAGATGTGATGAAAGTAAGAGAAGAACATAAGTATGAGGGCCATTGGATCTGCGGTGTGAGTGTTCACAGGATGTCCTTATGATGCGTCATGTCAGGGCGTAGATACTACTCCAAGATATCGTACTGGTGGCGACGCTTGTGGGGTGTTTGGTGACTACGGGCGGTGCCATTGTCCATGGCGGAGGTGAATTGTCCACAGGATGCCTGCATGATGCATCATGTATCAGTGCATGGGATTCTCTCCCGGATGTCTGGACATGGGCTTGTAACTCATAGAACACCTAGGATACTTACCGTTGTTACCGTAGTAGTTTAAATCATGGCGAGTGAATCAACCCTACAAGATGAAGAACGATTAAGGGCTTGCCCTCGGACCTTTGTAGTATGGGATGCATAAAATCCGAACAAGTGCGCACTAGTGTCATGTAATGTAAATAACTGCATTAAGGACTAAGTGCACATTCACACACGACATCAATAGGATAGTCCCCCTTAGCTTTGTTTTGTGACAAGTGTGTGCTTTCTAAGTAAGAGAAATTGATGTATTATATCCTAGTATTAGTTGTATGCAACTGACGTACCCACAATGCAGAATAAAATGATTAACAATACTAAGGATTGAGGTCTACTTAAAGAAATGTTCAAGTTGATGTTCAATTCATGTATTATGTTGTAATGTAACACCCCTGTCCTGGGCTCGGACAATTTATACAATTTAGAAGACAAATTAATTATAGTATAGTACAACCACCAACCACAGGCTGCCTCTCAAAAGTTGGTTAACCGAATTGGTGACTCTTGATTATAGAAAATTGTATTTATATATTATTTTATTCATGTAATCTCCCGATATGGGACAAACTCACACAATCACTTCCGTTCTCTCTCTTCAGAGAAACACCATCACATGAGCCCTAGCCCCCAAAGCCACGTCACCATGTGTGACATCACCCATCCAAAGCAGCAATGCTACTTTTCTTTTTATTTTCTCCACGTGTGGGCCCCCCATCCATCCACTATATTACCATAATGCCATCATGCATTAAATTCTATACAAACTGCCACCCTTTTTCTAATGTATATTATGTATATTATATATATATACTCTTCGAAAATTACGGGGTGTTACACACATCCCCCCTTCGAAAATCAGCGTCCTCGCTGAGCACGGGGCATGCACAACTAGTGCAGGATCTCCTTTCTATCCGATGTGGAGTGGATTACCCTGATTCTACTAGCTGCACAGTACCCTGATTCTGCTAGTTGTATAGTCCCCTACCTGAGCGACCTGTCCCAACCTCGCTCCCTCTCAGGCATACTTACCCGTACATCTACTAGCTCCATATCAGGCATACATCTCACCCACTCTTACCCACAATCGGTGTCGAAAGTCAACTCCGATACCATTTTTAACACCCCTGTCCCGGGCTCGGAAAATTTATACAATTTAGAAGACAAATTAATTATAGTATAGTACAACCGCCCACCACAGACTGCCTCTCAAAAGGCGGTCAACCGAATTTGTGACTCTTGATAATAGGCAATAGTATTTATTTATTATTTTATTCATGTAATCTTCCGATATGGGACAAACTCACACAATCACTTCTGTTCTCTCTCTTGAGAGAAACACCATCACGTGGGCCCCAACCCCCAAAGCCATGTACCATGTGTGACGTCACCCATCCAAAGTAGCAATGTTGCTTTTCTTTTTATTTTCTCCATGTGTGGGGCCCCCCATCCATCGACTATATTACCAAAATGCCATCATGCATTAAATTCTATACAAACAGCCACCCTTTTTCTAATATATATATATATATATATATATGGCAATATAGTAATTATAGTGTATAGGTGGGGGGCCACACATGAAAGAACTGCACAGTGCTGCTATGTAAATTGTGGTGACGTCAGCATTCATGGGGACCACCCAGTTGAATTTGTAAAGGCAAAGCTCTGCCTTACTGTTGGGGCGCTGACATGTACCAGGGGGCCCACCGCTTCTCTTGTGTGATGTGTGTGTTGTACACGGGAGAAGAGGAGAATGTGTATGAAGTTTTTCCTATATCGAGATTTAACAAGAATTAAAATATTAATAAGTATTATTGCCTATGATCAAGAGTCACCAATTCGGTTAACCACCTTTTGAGAGGCAGCCTGTGGTGGGCAGTTGTACTATACTATAAATAATTTATCTTCTAAATTGTATAAATTGTCTGAGCCCGGGGCAGGGGTGTTACAAAATTTGTGTAACACCCCGTAATTTCAAAATAATATATAATAGTGTGTGTGTGTGTGTGTGTGTCTTTATATTTATATATATATATATATATATATATATATATATATATATATATATATATATATATATATATATATAAAGAACCAATGATAATATAGTAATTATAGTGTATAGGTGAGGGGGCCACACATGAAAGAACAACACAGTGTTGCTGTGTAAATTGCGGTGACGTCAGTATTCATGGGGTCCACCCGGTTGAATTTGTGAAGGCAGAGCTCTGCCTTACTGTTGGGGCACTGACGTGTACTAGGGGGCTCACTGCTTCTCTTGTGTGTTGTGTGTATGCACGGGAGTAGGTAAGTGAATTTAGTCCCATATCGGGAGTTAACAAGAATATAATATTAATAAATAATAATGTGTATGATCAAGAGTCATCAATCCGGTTAACCACCTTTTGAGAGGCAGCCTGTGGTGGACAGTTGTACTATACTATAAATAATATGTCTTCTAAATTGTATAAATTGTCTGAGCTAGGGGCAGGGGCGTTACATGTAATTTGCTTCCAATGTGTAAAATGTAAATCATTGTTGTAATAAAAGTTTTTAATTCCTTGTAAAATTGTATGAAGTGAAGTGTAAAGATCCTATGGAACTTCAAATTCAGTCTTATTTGAAATTCAGGGTGTTACAAGTCGGGCAATGGTCGATCAAGTACACTGTTGTATCCACTGTAGCGGCCCAAAAATGGACCCGAAGACTTACATGAAGTCTCATGCATCTCGTTCTTTCGAGTATCGTGTGGCTCATTCTTTCTGCTACATCTTTCTCTTGTGGAGTCTTAGGAACTGTCATGATTCCTTTGATACCTTCCTTTGCCAGATAGTCAACAAACACTTTACTTGTGTACTCACCTCCATTGTCAAACTTTAATGCTTTCACTTTGCAACCTGTCATTCTCAACTCTGGCATTCCAAGCTTTGAATGCAGCAAACACCTCTGATTTCTCGTGAATTGCATGAACCCAAACTCTTCTTGTAGCCTCATCGATAAATGTAACAAAGTATCTCTTACCACCAGAAGAGAATTCTTGAGATGGAGTCCATACATCTGTATGTACCAACTCTAGCTTCCTAAGCTTCTTCTCAAGCCCACTCAACTGAAAGCCAACAGTCTTCTATTTGCCCATCACGCAGTTCTCACAGAAATCAATCTCAATCTTCTTAAGCCCTGACAAAAGATCCCTAGAACAAATCTACTTGATATCCTTTTCATCAAGGTGCCCCAACCTGACATGCCATAGAATTGAAGAGGAAATACATGCTGATCACTACAAAATGCACAGGCTATAGCGGCGCTTTTATAAGGCTATAGCGGCATTTTGTGGCACCGTTATAGCCCATAATGGCGCTTCTGAAATCGCCACCGAAAATGCCCTTACAGCGTGCATCGTTATAGTTATATGGGCTATTGCGACATTTACCGATGCTGCCGCTATAGGGTGCCCACCTATAACGGCGTTGCCAAACCGCCGTTACATGAGCATTTCCGTTTCAAAGTTTCTGAAAAAATTAGAGCTATAGCGGCGTTTTGCCAAGCACTGGGATTGCTCCCCTGAATAATAGCTAGCATTGGTACCCTACAGCGGTGCTTGTCTAGCACCGTGATAGAGGGTACTCAAAAGCGATAGTATCTATTGCGACGTTTATTGGCAAACGCCGCGATAGGTCGGTTTTTTTTTGGCATTTTGTTATAAAATTTTGAATTGAAAAAACCAGTAATTAATCGCATATTACAAATACATGTAATCATATTAAATTTAAATGATTAAATCTTAAAATCAATAATAACATCATAATCAAGAACCAAAAGTTACACATCACAAAAAATAACTCAACAGAAAACAAAAGAAGTAACACATATAAACTGTCATACAACGAGTGTCAAATTTATATGTTGTACAACACTTAGTTATTACAAAACATAGATATAATTCCTACAAAACATTTTTAAAAAAAATTCAAATTCGACAAACTACACCAAGGGAGTCACCTCGTGTGGCCCGCTGTTGCTTCCAATTCCATCGTTATTTTTCCCTAATGTATGTGCGTGACTGGAAACCGTTGGAATACGATGGCCCTGTAGAAAAACATAAATATTTCACCATCAATTTGTCAAACAAAAGAAGTAGTTATTATTAGGGACTTGGATGGTGCAAAAGAGAGGCTTAATAAAGAAAATGGATGATTAATAAAGCAATGCAATTCATAAAATTAAGAAAAAAAATCTGAAGTATATCAATCAGGAGCAAAGTTAATTATAAGATTGTAGTACACTAAACATTGAAACAAGAAAAGCACTTTCAGGCATCTCTATTCCCTAAAATATCTCTATTCCCTAAAATAAATCTGCACGGAAATTTGAAAAATTGAAACATCTCTATTCCCTAAAATAAATTTGCACGGAAATTTGAAACATTGAAACATCTCTATTCCTTAAAATAAATCTGCAAGGAAATTTGATTTGGTATTTACTAATTTTGTCAAACCTATATTTACCCAGAACTGGATCCCTAACCAACTTTAAAATTCTGCAGAATCGACTGTTCAAGCATGCTGAAAGCCATACCCAATACTCGATGATAAGGTTATACAGCTATAATTTTGGGGTCAATTGTACAATTGTTCGATACTCAACCAACCCTAACTGTATTAAAATCAAAATCAACAGCATTATGCTTAAGCTTATTATAACAACAGTTCAAGTTCATAACCTTTCCTCATTGAAGCTATATTCAAACTCTTCTAATTGATGAAAAAGGAAATTCATTGTGAATGAAGCATCCAACTGCAAGTCCATAACCTTTCCTCATTGAAGCTATATTCAAACTCTTCTAATTGATTTTTTCTCAAGTAGACTAGAAGGTTGTCAACCTTACCGAGAAAAACTGGTAAAGACTGTAGTAATGCTGATATAAACTTAGCATATCCAAAGATACAAGTTCGATGTCAGCCGAACTTCATTAGAACATTTTTTTTAACATCAAAGTAATAAATACACCGTTAGATCCTTGCAATAGAGAAGGGGCGCTTGGAAATACATACACCCTACACGATTTTCTAAATTCCAGTGAGATCATGCATAGATGCTTAGACGTGCATCCCACTACTCCATCCTAAACCTAGAACAACTGGTTTTACAGATTATCCAATAAACCATTATATCCTATTATAACCTATACTTGAAATGAGAGTTCAGGAAACTTGGAAGTTTCCTCGAGCACAATGTTTCAATCCCATCTGCAATCAAGGAAACGCTCCTAATCTTTGTCGTTTGTAGATTGTGGGAGACCTTCCTGTTGAAAATACTAGAAGAGAATCGTATCGATAATTGGATTCCCACAATGCATTAAATTTCAGCAATGAGATATTTTTGGGGTCATCATGATCAACCTATATGATTTGGAAATGAATCAACCTAAACATCACATAAACATAGAGATTTCTATTGAAAGTTTGTTATAAGAAGCAAGGACCACTTACCATTGTCTGGTCAAGATCAGAAACAATCTTTAGACGAGCAGGACCATCAAGATGATCCATAATCTCGTACTCCAACTATAATTAACGCTGAAAATTCAGTGACAATGGCTGATTTAAGAGAATGGGTAATATATAGACCAAATTTTACCCCTAATAACATACTCCATTAATATGTATATAAACACGAATTTGCACGATTAACATTCTGATGAATTTGTAATGAAATGCGACAAGCTAACAATTCAAAGCAATGAACCTCACAATCATCATCAAGAGATGAGATGTTGATCTAATCTCATCCCTATCCTACTGAGTGACAAATTTCTCGTCAAGAAAGATTAGGTCAAAAATGGAGCTTTCCATAATCCAATATAACAATTTGATATCCTCCAAAATCTCCTAGATTGCCAGAAATGTCTATAAAGGAGTTAAATCAACTCTAAACAACAAATAAGCCAGAGGCAAAACATTAATTCACGGAAATATGACTAAAACAACATTGTACAAAATCTCTGAGACATCCACATGAAGAAATGAACAAATAGAGGATCATACTGCTATTCCCTTGTATTAAGATCAACAACTATCACGAGCAATAAAGTTTTGTATACTAAACACCATAAAGTTGAAGTTACTAAACCCACATCATCAAACAATATAACCCAATTCTAGTTTCTCTCTCTTCAATCTCCTTTCTTCATCAACTCCATAGTAAACTATAAGCAACCACACACATACTACAATTTGCAACCATGTAAAATGATGATCCTTGTTGCAAGTTTGCAACCATGTAAAATGATGATCCTTGTTGCAAGTTTGCAACCATGTAAAAGATGCAAGCATGAACCAAGATTCCGAATATAGAACTTAATTAACTGGTTTGCAATATTCACAAATTTTCCCATCCTCCCATCTAATCCCGAAAAGAGAAAGAAGTGCATTTGACAAAACAAGAAAGATGATTCGTATTAACTACAAATTCATAAATCTTTAATTGTTGTTTTTGTATTAGAGTATATAATTAGTTATATTAGAGTAACTGAACAAGCTTTCACTGCACAAGCTTAAAATAATGAATCTTCAAATAAGCTTGAACTCATAAATATAGCACTTCCAGGTCTTATAGCACTTGACACAAAGACATGTTTCATGGGTCGCTAGCATACCTTCGAGAATAAGTGTTAGCATCTATGGGTGTGAATATGACTGATCATATCACATTAATGTCTATCAAATATACTACACATCTCAAAACTACACCCCTTGTAATATAAATTTGAGAGCATTTTACAGTATCCCACAGATTATTTGTTTTTCAATCTGTAGAACTTTTTCCTGTTTGGATATTGAGGTATGTGAAGGTATGTGAAGGTGAACAATAAATTGACACTCTCATTACATTTATTCGTACCTCCACATACCTCTGCCTATCTCCATCTCAAAGCAAGGCCTTTCTTTTGTGGTCAAAATAGTGTAGCTTAAAACTTGCAACCCTTTTTTCATTTAAGAACTATGCAATCTATAGTTAAGTAACAAAAATTTGGTGATTGCTAGATATATTTCCTTAAACTACCATTTGTAGGTTTACAATCTCTTACGTGATGTATTAGTAGCTAACCTCGAGATTTCCAAATCTCTCCGCATTACAGTTAGCATCTAATTGCATCGGAAACTGTTATATATTTAAATTTGCCTATTAATTTGTACACTACCACAATTTCTTAGATGTAATTCTGTTGTGATTCTGGCAATAAATCTTGTGTGCAACTTGAAGAACTTAGTTGGCTTGTTTCTGTAGAGTAAAGTCTTTACCCCAACATGGCCCAGTCGAGTCGAGTTATTTCAGTAAGGGAAAATGATGAGGAACAAGATTTCTCTACAAATTATTCATGAATATTTTTTCTATTAAGGCTCACGTGCACACCCTTGTCATATCCATTATTTTAATGGTATATAAATGAACTATACCACAATGTTTCACTACCTTTGCTTTTATACCCGGCCATTTCTTTTGTTGCTTTTATATTCCCTGAAGTTGTTTAATCCTGTTTTTTAAGACCTATTGTTATATGTCAACTTGAATATTGTAAGTCTCAATGTTCGAAATCAACCTAATTCAAATTTGAATACAAAAACAACATCAGAGCCATTGTAACAGATCTATGACATTGAGATAAAACTTTCAATGTGTATTGGAAGCAATATCAGGACTATGAGTCTTAGGCTTCAAGATTAACCTAGTTAAAATTTGACGACAAAAACAACAACTAAACCTTCGCAACATATTTTTGAGGTCAACAACATTTAAATATTTATGAATTTGTATTAGAGTAAGTTTACTGATGCATTTAAAAGACCTAATCTACTTGTCAATCAACATATAGTTTATGTATTCATCAAACCCAATTGAAAATAATCACAAAATTCACAAAACTTCATTTGGCCGAGAGGAGGAAAAACATGTATAGTGCAATCCATGTTCCAATCATGAAAAATAATGAAACTAAGGACATCTAGAAGAATTCATACCACAAACCTAGTTGAAGAGCGCTGGCAATGGTAAGGGCGGCAGCGATCGATAAGGGCAGTAGAAGGAGGTGCGGTGAGGAGCGGCAAGGAGCAGCGAGCATGGTGTGGCGTGAGGGAGTTAAGGCGGTGAGTGGTGAGGGGAGAGACAGTTGTGGTTGGGTTGTCAGTGGTGAGGGGAGAGAGCAGATTTAGGAAGTAGAGCGACGATTATTTGGGAAGTAGAGCGGCGATCGAGCGAGATTATTTGGGAATTAGAGCGCGAACGAGGATTTAGGGTTACAAAAATTGGGGGAAATAAATAGGGCTCGGGGCAGGGTTTAGAGCAGGGTAAATCCCATAACATTATTTACCCTACCCTGTAACGGTGCATTTATATAATCGCCGCGATAGGTGATAAAAAAACAGCGACTGAGCGACATAGAAGTCTGTCCCGGCGTTTATATTAAAAATGCCGCTACTGCTTATGTCTATAGCGGTATTGTTGTCCAACGCCGTTATAGAGAGTGTGTTTTTTATAAAATAAAATTATTCTATACCTATAGCGGCGTGTTGTTGAAACGCCGGGAAAGATATGCCGCTAGAGGCCTATCGGTTTGTAGTGGATGCTGTAGTAATGATATCACCTGAATCACCTTTTCTGAGTAAGTACAACGTGCCACCATGCTTTCCTTTTGCCACCAACCTGGCACCTGTAGTCACCTTTCATCCTCCAAGCACAAAAGTTGTTTTGAATCCTTCTTTTTCTAGTTTGCTAGTTGAGGTTAAGTTCTTCTTCAAAATTAGAATATATCTTGTGTCATTCAAGACCAATTGCCAACCATTGCGAGTCTTCACTCTCATTGTACCTCTACCTACAACTGGACATATTTTTCCATTGCCAACTGATGAACACAATATTATTCACATTTTAGAGCAATAATCTTATTGTAAATGCACATTTAAAAGCTCTATATGTGGTATTTATGCTTCTTTTCTCTTTCTCTACAGGAAACAGCCTATAAGCAGCAAAACGAAGCAAATTCAGGACGATGCACAGGAAACTGAAGAGACAGTCGACTGGTCATGATAACAGTCGACTGGACAGAGGAAATCAAGTTTTACACAGCTGCTCGACCAAGTCGACTGTTCCCAAAACATCAGTCGACTGGGCGAATGAATCATGAAAATACTGAAGTCTCGACACAGTCGACTTACTCCCAAAGGCAGTCGACTGATAGGCGGCGGAGTAAACAGATAAGATCTTCAAAGATACACCTGCATCTAATTTCAAATCTACTTGGATCAAGATTTTAGGCAACGAATCAAATCTAGAGACTGGGAATTTCCAAGAGCACGTGGTGAACAGATAAGGAAGGAAAGAAGAAAAGAGAAAGATATAAATCATCAAATCAAATAAAGAAGGACTTTCCTGAAAAAAAGTGCAAAAACCCTAATTCTCAGCCGCGTTCTATAAATACCAGAAAAGAAGCATTATTCGGGGGACGATCATATATCTCTGAGACGCAACTTAATCACAAAGTTCCCAACCATCAAGTCAACCGGTGCATCACTCCATCATCATCGAAGAAGGAGAGAGAAGATCCAGCAACCAGAAGGCAGTCGACTGTGTGACAGACAGTCGACCATATTGCCGGAATCCATTAGTTTATTTCTTCTTCTCTCTTTATTCTTTTATGTTGATCATGTATTTGAACTTGTTAAGCAATAAAAGTATTATTATGTGGAACTAATTTCATAGTTGGGTAGATCGAGACCGTAGTTATGTAGTGCTATATTCTTCTGAGATCTTCTAATTACTTATTGATTGAATCTGGTTGAATTTACATAGATTAATGATCATCAAACTTGGATCTTGAAGTCTGAGAGCAGTCGACTGAGGTGAGAGCCAGTCGACTGACATACAGCACGTGAGAATATCAAGTTTATGTTATCATTTATCTAAATCTGTTATATGAAGCATATTGAGACGACCGAATCTCGTGCTCATAATTTGTAACAAAGGAATCTTTACGGGTTCTTGGTTCAATCAACTTAGAGGATCTAGATCTAATACCAATTTCTAGAACTTTAAGTGTTTGTTCGTTTCCACTGTTCTTATGTTTTCTCTAAGTATGACTTAGTAGATACCATGCTAAAATACTTAGGGGAAGAAACGAATTAGAGTAGATACCATGCCTAATTCTTGGCTTAGGGAAACAATACTTTAAGGAGTAGATACCATGCCCTTGAAGTGAACAACATGAGTAATTGGAAGTAAATTCAGAAGGTGACTTAGCATTACTAACTATTGGTGGAGATCAACAACCCAACTATTCAAGAGATATTTGTGATTCAAACTCATCTTTCTTAGTTTAATCTTTTTAATTCTTTTAGATTTCTACAACAACCCTTCATCATTTATTATTAGTTTTATTGATTAGTAAGTTGAAGTCTACAATCTCTGTGGGATCGACCCTTGCTATTACTACGATTCGATTCGTGCACTTGCGAGGTTTTTATAATTTGTGTCTAGTTTATCTATTAATTTAGGGACTAGATTTCCAACAACAAGTTTTTGGCGCCGTTGCCGGGGATTGTTTAGTATTTTGACTTACAAATCAGTAAAATCTTTTTCTTTTTTATTCTATTTTATTTCTTCTTTTTCTTTTTCTTGAACTTTCCTTCAGGTCAAACTTTGCACAGAACCAGATCAGTCGACTGTCCCACAGACAAGTCGACTGTACAGAAGCTATTGTACAGGTGCAAACCAGTCGACTATCCCGAGGATCAGTCGACTGTCCAGAGGATTTTTCCAAAAAGCAACAATGGGTGAAAATTTTTTAAACCGAGTACCAATGCAAGACAAATTCATTCCTAAGAATATTGAGAATCCTTCTTGCATTGCTTTTCAACCCAAAGTCACAGGGAATATGCATCTATCACCTCAATTACTCAGCATGGTGCCCCACTTCTTTGGTAGAACAGACGAAGATCCGCATCTACATTTACAAGACTTATTTGATCTTTGCAGGACACAAAGCATCCAAGGGCTTACCTCTGAACAAATCAGGTTAATCTTGTTTCCTTTTTCTCTAAAACTTAACGCTAAGTTGTGGTATAATTCTTTGGAACCAGGATCAATTAATTCATGGGAGCAATTGGCGACAAAATTCTTGAAAGAATTCTTTCCAGCCCAGAAAACCAGACAACTAAAAAGGGAGATTCTACTTTTCCAACAAAAAGATGGCGATTTGTTTTTCGAGGCATGGAAGGACTTTAAAAACAAGCTTTTCAAGTGTCCTACGCACAACATACCTAAGGATGATCAGGTACAATCATTTTATGAGGGTTTAAATTACACTAACAAAGCAATTGTTGATTCAGCATGCAATGGAATGTTGATGAGGAAGAGTGCTGAGGAGGCCATAGAGTTATTTGAAGAACTCAGCGAGAACTCACAACAATTCTCAACAAGGAGGAACATCTCAAGAAAACAGGGAGTACACAAAATTTCTCATAATAACAACATGCAATTAGAAATGGAAACCATGAGCAAAAAGATTGATATGCTTGGAAATTCAACGTTGGGAGGAATGAGAAGCCAACCAAAAGAAATTTGTGCAAATTATATTCAATCTAACCACACAACTAATTCATATCCCATGTTTTCTTTCGCAGATCAGGAGCACACAAACTACGAACAACAGGGAATGTACCCACCCCAGAATAATTTTTTTTCAAACACGTATGACCCAGGGTGGCAAAACCATCAAGACAATCAATTCGCACCAGGGCATACACAGCAGTTCCAAGGTGGGAATGGGTATGATGAGCCAGCACAAGAACAGACAAAGTTGGATTTCGAATCCACCATTCTTCAATTACTCCAACAGCAACAGCAAACCAGTGATCAACAAAGACAGGCCATTCAAAAATTAGAATATCAAATTGGTCAAATTGCTCAGGAGATAAGTGAAAGAAAGGCAGGAGAATTCCCATCGCAAACCATACCTAACCCTAGAGGACAAGAACAGTTCCAATCAAGGACAACACTAAAAGAAGAGACTGAGTTTACAATGTTTGATGCACCACAATTTCCACACGATGATCATGAATGTTATCAAGTTGACGTGGTTCCGGAAATTTGTGACCAAACATTTCAAGAAAATAGCGTTGATCCATTACAAGCAACAATTGCGCACCCTCCACCACTATCTCAAGTTGAAATGGAATACGATAACTGGAAGATTGCAGAGACAGTACTTCACCATGAAACTCCAGGGTCCTATCCAGGTAAGCTTGTATCTGTATTTGAAGAGTTGGTATCTGATAACACTTGTGTTCTACAGGTTAAGTCGACTTATGAAGAGGACAAGTCGACTGATGCAACATACAAGTCGACTGAAGATCATGACAAGTCGACTGCTCCTAGGACACCTGATGAGGAGCCAAAGCCACTACATGAACACCTGAGGCCACTACTTGATTATTTGGGGAACAACCAGACAGTACCTGTGACAGTTGCTGCGAATTTCAAAATGAACAAAGAAGCAAGGCTGCAGGGAGTCTTGCAAAATCACAATGGTGCTGTAAGATGGACCATTGCTGATAAACTCATGTCAAGATGGTACGGTCCATAAAATATTGCACAGGTTTCCCCCACATGGAGCATTGACGACAAATCAAACGTGCTAGGTGAATGGACAGAGGGGGGAAACCTTATAATAAGATGAGTTGTGAGCCGCGAGACATGCATTACATGGCACAACTCATCAATTCTAGCTGAAGACAAGAAACACAGCGCTTATTGGGAGGCAACCCAATTTTTCAGGGGAGTATTTACACTTTCCCTTATTTCCTTTCAGTTATTTTTGTTTTAGTTATTTTTATTTCTAGTCTCTCCTTACTAGATGGTGACACATGCCGATTTTTTAAATTTTCTTTCGAACATTGAGGACAATGTTCCATCTAAGTTTGGGGGTATTAGGGGTATTAGGGTTATTTTTAGAGTCTTTTGAATTTTTTTTTTTAGGATAAACAATTTGTTATAAAGTACGAGTAAGGATACTTATTTACTTTAGGATTGTTGAGTTTCATAATCTCCTACAAATTTGTGTGAGTCATGCGATTGTACATAATAAACAAATGTGATGCTTTTTCTGATAATTATTCCCTTCAGATCTAGTCCTAAATCGAGTTTAAGTAAATAGAGTGATACAATATATGTATATATATTTGAATAAAGTCAGTCTACTCCAATGTTTTGAGGGCTTAGTAACTAGGGGTATTCATCACCAATGTTTACCTTTACGTCAAACGGCAACTTGAAATATGAGTATGCAAAGCACTTTAATATTTGTGACTTGTTGAGTAACCGGGTGGATACATCACAAATGTTTCGCATTCGCGTCAAAAGACAAGTGACAAATTTAAAGAAGAGACTATATAAAAAAAAAAAAAAAAAAAAAAAAAAAAAAAAAAAAAAAAACACTCTAGTTTGCTACTGGATTTGTAGTAGAGAAAAGGGATAATCACAGACTGAGTAGACGCATACTATAACTACATTAATCGCATGACAAATATGACTAAGTTTGGGATTTATGAATAGACAATTGCACTGGAGAAAATGGGTATGGTTAATTTTACTTTATCTGAAATTGTTTGTAGTTATATATTAATGCCCACATAATAAGAAATCTTGATGGTTGAGTTTATTCTGATTATTACTCCCTTGTTCATAAATTCACTCTTTGCTTGAGGACAAGCAAAAGCTAAGTGTGGGGGTATTTGATGAACACAATATTATTCACATTTTAGAGCAATAATCTTATTGTAAATGCACATTTAAAAGCTCTATATGTGGTATTTATGCTTCTTTTCTCTTTCTCTACAGGAAACAGCCTATAAGCAGCAAAACGAAGCAAATTCAGGACGATGCACAGGAAACTGAAGAGACAGTCGACTGGTCATGATAACAGTCGACTGGACAGAGGAAATCAAGTTTTACACAGCTGCTCGACCAAGTCGACTGTTCCCAAAACATCAGTCGACTGGGCGAATGAATCATGAAAATACTGAAGTCTCGACACAGTCGACTTACTCCCAAAGGCAGTCGACTGATAGGCGGCGGAGTAAACAGATAAGATCTTCAAAGATACACCTGCATCTAATTTCAAATCTACTTGGATCAAGATTTTAGGCAACGAATCAAATCTAGAGACTGGGAATTTCCAAGAGCACGTGGTGAACAGATAAGGAAGGAAAGAAGAAAAGAGAAAGATATAAATCATCAAATCAAATAAAGAAGGACTTTCCTGAAAAAAAGTGCAAAAACCCTAATTCTCAGCCGCGTTCTATAAATACCAGAAAAGAAGCATTATTCGGGGGACGATCATATATCTCTGAGACGCAACTTAATCACAAAGTTCCCAACCATCAAGTCAACCGGTGCATCACTCCATCATCATCGAAGAAGGAGAGAGAAGATCCAGCAACCAGAAGGCAGTCGACTGTGTGACAGACAGTCGACCATATTGCCGGAATCCATTAGTTTATTTCTTCTTCTCTCTTTATTCTTTTATGTTGATCATGTATTTGAACTTGTTAAGCAATAAAAGTATTATTATGTGGAACTAATTTCATAGTTGGGTAGATCGAGACCGTAGTTATGTAGTGCTATATTCTTCTGAGATCTTCTAATTACTTATTGATTGAATCTGGTTGAATTTACATAGATTAATGATCATCAAACTTGGATCTTGAAGTCTGAGAGCAGTCGACTGAGGTGAGAGCCAGTCGACTGACATACAGCACGTGAGAATATCAAGTTTATGTTATCATTTATCTAAATCTGTTATATGAAGCATATTGAGACGACCGAATCTCGTGCTCATAATTTGTAACAAAGGAATCTTTAGGGGTTCTTGGTTCAATCAACTTAGAGGATCTAGATCTAATACCAATTTCTAGAACTTTAAGTGTTTGTTCGTTTCCACTGTTCTTATGTTTTCTCTAAGTATGACTTAGTAGATACCATGCTAAAATACTTAGGGGAAGAAACGAATTAGAGTAGATACCATGCCTAATTCTTGGCTTAGGGAAACAATACTTTAAGGAGTAGATACCATGCCCTTGAAGTGAACAACATGAGTAATTGGAAGTAAATTCAGAAGGTGACTTAGCATTACTAACTATTGGTGGAGATCAACAACCCAACTATTCAAGAGATATTTGTGATTCAAACTCATCTTTCTTAGTTTAATCTTTTTAATTCTCTTAGATTTCTACAACAACCCTTCATCATTTATTATTAGTTTTATTGATTAGTAAGTTGAAGTCTACAATCTCTGTGGGATCGACCCTTGCTATTACTACGATTCGATTCGTGCACTTGCGAGGTTTTTATAATTTGTGTCTAGTTTATCTATTAATTTAGGGACTAGATTTCCAACAACACCAACTGAAACTGCACAAAAGTCACCTGTTCTGTAATCCTCGAAAACATCATTCATGGGTGTACATTGATAAAAAGCACCTGAGTCTATATACTAATCATCTTGCATAATATTAAATCCAGTAGATAAACACAATTCATCTTGATGGGGTTCAATACTTACCACATTGGCGACCTGTGACCCTGCTTGTGCTTTCTTATACTCCTCGCATTAGTCTCTCCTGTGTCCCGGCATCTTGCAGTACCAATACTAATCTTTGCACTGTCCGGTTCTTGACTTAGACCTGTGATTCCTGCTTTGCGACCTTCCTCTGTTGTTACTTCTACCACGGTTATCAACTGATAGCACAGCATTATTAGGATATGATATTGAAGTCTCTCAATGTCTCTTCCTTCTTACATCCTCATTTATGATACTCCTTATAACATCCTGTAGAGTTATCATATCAGTCATGGTGCTTGTAACTATTTTCTCTACTGTGTCGTAACTATCGGGAAGACTTGATAGCAACAACAACAAATGTGCCATTTTCTCAAACTTTAAACTCCACCATTCCATCTGATTGTAAACTATACAAAAATTGTTGATGTACTCTGCAGCCGAACCCCTTTCCAACAACTTCAAGTTGACCAACTTCTTTAGGTGTAGGATTTGGTTCGCTGCATTCGGTTTCTCAAATATATCTGTCAAGATCTCCATTGCCTCCTTCGCGGTCCTTGCCTTTTCAATGTGAAATAGTGACTTCCTACTCAGCAAAAACTGAATCTGTCTAAGTGCTTTCTGATCCAATCTATTCCAAGCCGCCATTGCAACCGGATCGACCTCCGCCCCTTCTGGCTTCAAACCAAACAATGGATCATCTAGATCCTTCTGTTGAAGATACGCAATCATTTGGATCTTCCACAATGTGAAATCTGTTTCATCGAACTCCTTGACTCTACTCTTTTTCCCATCTCAATCAACGCTACTAACCTGGTGCTCTGATACCACTTTGTTGAGTTTGAACTGCAGAATAACTCACCAACGAGATGCAAGAACAATAAAATCAAAATCAAGAGAACAAACTAAAACCAAAAGCAACACACAATAACATATGAGATTTTTTCGAGGTTCACCCAATGCATTGTCTACTTCCCCGCGCAGAGGCCCTCCTGTAATTTCTATTCGAAATATGAAGAACAAGTTTACAAATCTCTCAAGAACTTACCACCAAGGTATAGGGTTTCTCTCTTTCTCCCTCTCTCTTTCTGATGGCTGATAGATCTTTCTTTTCTTTTCACCTTACCCTAAAATCGTACACAATACAATATATATAGGTTTTCACAACTTCTAATCTTATCCGCTCATCAATTAGTGCTGCGACGGTCGACCACAACTCATTGACGGTCGACTGGTCATGTCTTTGACTGTACATGGTCTAACAGAGAGTGGGACGGTTGACTACGTGGTCGACTGGTCATTCCTTCAAGTGTATAGGGCAGTCGACCGTACAGTTTCCTATACGTGTGCGGTCGACTGTCCAAGTGCGGTCGACTGCAACTTGCCTACAACTTCTGGCTGCTCTGAACTGCTTGCTCCATCTTCGCCTCTCCTTCTCGTCTATCTTCTTCAACCCATTATCATGTATTCGGATCTACAAACCCCAACACCACCGCCATCACCACCATAATCATCATCACCATCATCGTCACTGTTGTCGCCATCTCCTCCAACTCAATTACGACCAACACTGCCACCTTACACCATCACCACCACCGCCATCTCCATCACCATCGCCGCTTTTAGATTCTCCCCCTCCATCTCTGCCACCACCACCATCATCATCATCATCACCATCACCGCCATCGCTGTCGCCATCTCCTCCAACTTGATTACTACCAACATTGCTTCCTCACCACCACCCTGCCACCAATCGCCATCGCCATGGCCGCCGCCGCCAGAATCCCCTCCAACTCATTTTGGGAAAATGTTGTTTTTTTATAGTTTTTTTCCTGCCTCCCAATGCGTGCCGATTCAATTGGATAGCTTCAGATTTGGATCTTAAACTAAGAAATAAGATCGGATCATTGGGGATCACTTGGAAATCTTCTATTAAGCACTACTATTAAGAGCTCCATGAGCACCAGTTAAAATAAGCCCCCCATGAAAAATTTGAACTGCTCATCTTTTTCTACACGCCTAAGATAGTCTAAGAATAAGAAATAAAGTTATTTGAAGTCCATATATTTATGATTTACAACGTCGCAAAATTGTATGGCTGAAAATTCTTCATTTTTCTAACGACATGATGGATGGGCAAGTGAATATCAAATAACTTAATTTCTTTTTTTTAGACTATTTTAGCCTTGTAGAACAAGATGAGCTGTTTAGATTTTTCATGGGGGCTCATATAGACGGGTGCTCATGGCCACTTTATATATATATATATATATATATATATATATATATATATAGGTATGCCCGTGGGCACATGCCTACGGCACGTATTCGGAACTACATATAAATTTATTTGGAATTATTTGGTAGTGTGAAATGCATATAAATTTATGCATTATACATGCTAAGATCAAAAGTCATTCACTATACCTCTTTAAGAAAAAATTGTTAAATTGTTTCAGTTTTTTAGTTATTTCATCTTTATTGCCCTTAAATTTCTCAATATTGACTTATCCAATTCTAAAAAAACCTAGCTATTTTTCGAGAAATGTCAGCACATCCATTAAAAATATGCACCATGACAGGAAAAAAAAAATTAGTGTAAACAAATACAACCACCTTTCTAATACAATCATCTTCTCTATATAGCCATCCTTTAAAATTTTATTGTTTCCTATTGTTTTCTAATACAATCACCTTTAAATTGTTTCCTACGGCACGTCATCGCGAAGAATGATTAATTAATTAGGTTGCTTAGTAAAAATTTCGACAGTCTCCTCTAAAAATTTTACAGGAAGTTAATATTAATTTTGATGTAATAGATTTCGTTTGATATTAGCCAAGATATTAGCGAAGATATAAAACAGTATCCTCTAAAATAGTCTCCTCTAAAATATTCATATTAGCCAATATACAAAATAAAAACTAAGATTTCATTTGAAAACGTAATATATTTTTAGGACTGTAGTAAAAAATTTGACAAAATCTTCCCTTAAATATTAGCCCTTTTAGAGCAATTCCTTACGGAATTTTGCTCACCAATAAAAAATTAACATCACAGGCAGTCAATATGAATCCTCCCTAGGCCAATTCAAGCAACATCACACAGGCATCATATATATAGGGCTCTGGGGGGAAAAAATCTTCATATGACTAAAGATACAAAATAAAAAACAAGATATCGTTTTAGGAAATTTAGTAAAAATTTCGACAGAGTCTCCCCTAAAATATTATCCCTTTTACAGAAATTCCTTACGGAATTCTGCTAACAGTTATAAATATAACATCACATGCAATAAATATCAATCCTCCCCAGGCCAAACCAAGCAACATCACACAGGCATCATATATAAAAGGCTGTGGGGGGAAAAATCATAATATAATGCAAGATACAAAATAAAAATAAAAATTTTGTTTGAAAACGTAATGAAATTTTAGAAAAACCTTTGAAAAACCTTTCAAAAACCAAACATAGAACCCAATGCTCCACAACTTTGCGGGTACGGGTATTAACATAACTATATTATATCATCATTATTTACAGATACTTACATCATCTCCCAAAATGCTAAATATTACAATTATTACAACCATTACATTCTCCACCATAATATACACCAACCAACCGAATGACCAGAAAATAATTTACAGGGTTGTAGGAAAACACAATGCTTCAAGTCTTCAAAAACGGGACCAAATAGTAAGCCTAAAAAAACAGTCAAATAGTAAGAGTTTACAATAATCAATTAAAACAATGAGAGTTCTAAAACAATAGTAAGAGTTTTGAAACCATTACCTTTCAAACAGGACAATGCCTTTTAACTCAATGGTTTGAACCCAACATATTCTTCATCACCCTACCAAAAAGTTAAACTGTCAATATGTACTGTAATACCCCGCAAAATTAGAAATGACAATTTTGCCTTCGTGTGTTACGCACGTGCATTTTGTAACATGTTTTCACTACGTATTTTGATTCCCAACTATATATGTGTTTCCCGTATTAATTTTACCCTATTTTGAGTCAACAAAAATGTAATATTTCAATCTCTGGGTATTACGTGCTTTTTACGTGTTTTGATGCACGTATCGATTATGTGTTTTCACCACTACGTACAATATTTTCTATATGTTTAAAATATTTATTCTATGTATTCAAATCTATTTTTATAAAATGGAAGTTCATTTTTCTCGCATTTTGATCTAAATATTTTGTACGTGTAATGCACGTATTTTCTACGTACGTAGTGATTATGTCGTGAAATTATGAAATTAGTAAATATGTTTTCTTAAGTTGTTTTCGATTATATTTTAATAAATTTTCCATTTAATAAAATCAATTTTTCATATTTCGGTGTTTTACGTGCGACGCACGTGTTTCGGTGTGCGTATTTGAGCGTATCCGTTTTAAAAATAAATTTTGGAGTGTGTGTATTTATTTTATTTGTGCATAATACATTTTAGATTTTAAAGTAAACTATTTTTAATTATATATATATATATAAATATATATATATATATATATATATATATATATATATATATATATATATATATATATATATATATATATATTAATTTAGGTATAATGGCTGTTTATATGAATTGTATACAGAATGACATAGTGTGTAAAGTAATTTGATCTTGGATGGTGATTAATGGGGGCCCACAGGTTTCATGTACAACACACTTTGTGCTGTTGTGTTGTGTATTGGGTGATGACGTCACCATGCTTATGAAGTGGGAGTTGGGTTTTTTTTACTGTGCTTAATCGGGATTTGAGTGTGTGTGTGTGTGTGGGGGGGGGGGGGGGGGGGGGGGGAGTTAGAGTAGTGAAATGTTGGGAGTTGAGTTTTGAAGAGGTGGACAAATGAAGAGTTTGAGAGTTATAGAAGTTAGGATTGTGAGGGGTTGAAAATTAAGTAGAGTAATCTATTAGGTGGCTAATTTTGCATATTGAACCCTCCCACTGTCCTATAAATACACCCCTTCTCTTCTCATTTCACACACCAAAAAGCAAACCAAATAGCAGAAAGAAAAAGAAAGAGAGTAAGAGAGTTCTTGTGCTTGGAGGAGTTCTTACTAGGAGAAGAAGGAATTGCTAGGAGCTAGGAGTTGTGCTTTCATCCCTTGTTCAATCTTCATAAGAGGTGGGTGGTTTCTTACTTTCTAGTTGTAGAATATGCATGCTGAAGACTATAAATGAGTATTTTAAGTTGATGTTGATGTGAAATATGTAGATAAAACCCATGCTAGTGCAATATGTTATGAATGAGAATAGTCTTGTGGTGATTAAGAAAATAATAAATACCATGCCAATTAAAAGGAAGAATTTTGGCAAAAGAGTTAAACTATGAATCATGTTAGTATGTTTGTAAAATATTTTGTACATGTTGAGTATATGGAAATTTGTTGGAGAATGTTATATTTAAATCATGCCTTAGAATCTAATGACTAAGAAAGAAGAAGATAAAGCTAAACAAAAATTAGTTAATATCGACATATGTATATTTGCCATATTGTATTTTAAAATAATAATTTTCTCCATGGAAGAGGTTTTTGTGAAATTCTCATGATTGAGAGACAGATTGGTGTTGTTATAAATTTTTAATTTGTATAAGTGGGAACGTAAACTAGTTTTTATGAAAACTATTATTAAATTGAAGATTTGAGAAAAATACAAGCCTATATGTAAAAGGAGAAGAAGAATTGTTTAAAAGAAATGGAAATATGGTTTTAAATGAATTTGAAATTTGTTGTTTACTGTTTTCAAAATTCATTCTCAGTCACGAGAAAGTTTATTTCAAAATCCTAAGAGATTGGATCTTTGGATAAATGAGTTTGTGTGAAAAAAGAACCAACTTCTAAACAGTTTAAATAAAAGTATATTAGTACAACTCCTAAACATAAAATACACTTGGACTTATTGGTTAGCCAGTGCAACACATAGCACTCTTTGTAAGAGATCTTGGGTTCGAAACTTGATAGTTACATTTATTTTTGTTTCTTTTAATAAATTTCTGAAACTGAGAGTCGATATATGAATACTTCGGCATAGGATTTGACGCCAAAGTCCATTGGACTCACTGGCTAGCGAGATTGGGTTTGGGCGTTGGCTGTGTGTGTTCAGAGGTCATGGGTTCGAAACCCAGAGCACCTTTTTGATTTTTTTGAAGTCTTTTTTTCATATGTGGGAATTTTGGTATGAAAAGCTTTAGAAATAAACTTTATTATTGATATAAAATGAAATGGAAAATTATAAGAGATAGTTATAAAGTTTCCTTGTATATTTTCGAAGTATAAAAAGAAATGAAATTTTGAGAATAGAACTTTGTGGTGAAGAAAAACAAAGTATTAATTTGTGAAGTGATTTTTCTTGAAGAGATTATACTTTCATTTTGTTTAAGAAATACTTTGAAGTGAATTGAGACATTGTAAGAGCATGGATTTTGTTAATAAAATTTCATGTGATGAAGTTGTGTTCTTAAAAGGAATTATTTGCTTATAAAGAGATTAAATGAATAAATAGATCATGAATAGTGTCAAGACTAATGAAATGATTACTTTATGGATAAGTGTTAAGACAAGATCTTGATCATTTGTGAAAAAATTAAAGATGAAAATATCTAAGTTTAAGACATGTTTATTGAAGGGCATGTGTACCCATGGATTCTTGTACATGAAAAAGTTGTGATTTAGAGAATAGAACTTTGTGGTGAAGAAAAACAAAGTATTAATTTGTGAAGTGATTTTTCTTGAAGAGATTATACTTTCATTTTGTTTAAGAAATACTTTGAAGTGAATTGAGACATTGTAAGAGCATGGATTTTGTTAATAAAATTTCATGTGATGAAGTTGTGTTCTTAAAAGGAATTATTTGCTTATAAAGAGATTAAATGAATAAATAGATCATGAATAGTGTCAAGACTAATGAAATGATTACTTTATAGATAAGTGTTAAGACAAGATCTTGATCATTTGTGAAAAAATTAAAGATGAAAATATCTAAGTTTAAGACATGTTTATTGAAGGGCATGTGTACCCATGGATTCTTGTACATGAAAAAGTTGTGATTTAGAGTTAGTGAGACCTCGGGTACCGGCACTATTGAATTGAAAAGAGTTGAGATATATTTGAGATATGGCCATGGAGCTATCTCGTATTTGTTGATTAAGTCCGGTAGGAGGTAAATCTAATTCTAGGTTTGAAAATTTATTCATGTCTTGAACTAAATAATTAGGCACATAAGTGAAGATGTAGTAAACCTGGACAAACTTAAGTGGGGCACTCTATATAATCGGGCGGAGGATTCCAGGACTATAGACCCAGTCGAGCGAAGGATTCCAGGACTGTGGTTGCTTCGTGGGAGACGGCCTTTTATTTTAAATCTGGGACTATGCATAGTCGGGTGGATAGTTTACCGTTCTCCAATGTATATACGTATATCGGGACTAGAGGGGCACTTGCGGGATGATTCACATGATGAGGGATCTGTTATAACAGTCGGGCGGAGGATTTCGGGACTGGAATCCATATTCGTGGAATGATCTAAACCTTGTCTTATTACTGGGTAGTTTTTATAGCGGGGGATCAAACCCTTAAATGTGGAGTACGTAGGTGCTTGTCCTTGGACCTATGTAGTATGGAATGCAGTGTTCTAAAAAGCGGTCTAGGCGGCGCCTAGGCGCTAGGCGGCCCCCCAACGCCTCGACTAGGGCCTAGGCGTTTATGAAAATCGGAAATGGGTTCTAGGCGGCTAAAATCGGACCTAGGCGGCGTTTAATCGGTCTAGGCGGGTCTAGGCGGACTAGACCCGCTTAGGCCTTAAGTAATTTTTTTATAAAAAAAAGTAAAAAAAACCCACTGCTCTCACTTTCTCCTCCTAATAATAAAAAGTAAAAAACCCTAAATCGCGCTCTTCACTTCCACCTCCAAATCACGCTCTTCACATTCACCCCAAATCGCAGCTCCTCGGTTTACATCAGATATGGAGAAGATAGAGTCCTCATGTTCACCGATACAATAATACACCGATTCGACTATGTGAAGCCCATCCTACAACTGCAAGGAGAAAAAGTTCAATAGTAAGAAACTAAGAATGAGTAGCAATAAAGAGTAAAAAGGGGTAACAACAAAATAAACCCAAAAGATCGATAAATAAATAAATAAATAAATTTAAAAAACCGCCTAGCGCCTAGCCGCTTAATCCCCGATTACAAGGTCTAGGCGCTAGGCCCCCATCGGCCGCCCGACTACCGCCTAGCGCTTTTTAGAACATTGATGGAATGCATAGAATCCGAACAAGTATGCATTAGTGTCATCACAGTATAAAATGTATGCATTAGAGCATCTGTAGTCGTTGAAGGGAAAAATATGGATATATGGATAAATGGAAATAAGAATCGAAGTTTTGCTGCAGTCGTCAAAAGCTATTTTTTGGCTTTTTATAATAAAACTAGGTTTGCCCGTTGATACGTGCCTACAGCACGTCTTCAGAACGGTGCACCTTATTTGATCATAAAAAATAGTTTTGGAGGTCCAGCAAATTAATTGAAGTAGCAAACATAGAGCAAAAAACATATTATATGTTTTTTTTATATTTTTTGAATTATTTTTAAAAATTTTAAAATTTTAAATTGTTATATTTTTTAATTTTTTAATTTTAAAAATTTATTTTCTTAATTTTTTTAATAGAAGAGAGAGGGAGAGAGAGAAAAATTGTTAAATTTTTTAATTTTTTAATATTTAAAAATTTATTTTCTTAATTTTTTTAATAGAAGAGAGAGGGAGAGAGAGAAAAAAAAATTAAATAAATATAGGAGGTGTTTTGGGTGGGAGATTTGAATTTGATTTTTGGGGGAAACTTTTGGGAAAAAAATATGTTTTGTAAGGTTCGATCTGGACCTTTGATTTTTGGGGGATTGAAGGAGAACCACTTGATAGCTTTCTCTGTGTTTTATTATATAGATAATAAGCGACCGGCACTTCATGTGCCATCGGAGAAAAAAATAAAAAAAATAAAAAAATGGAGCAATGGCACTCGAAGTGCCGTCGGAGGAATAAAAATTCGTACTCGTTTTGCAAATAAAAAATTACAAAAAAATAAAAAATTACAAAATCATTTCAGAAATTACGAAAAAATTACAAAAACATTTCAGAAATTGCAAAAAAAAAAAAATTGCAAAAACATTTCCAAAAATTGCAAAAAAATTGAAAATTACAAAAACCTCCGGACTGCACATGAAGTGCCGTCCGAGGACTTTGGGCCTGCAATTTGGGGTTTTTTTAATTGGAAATAAAAAATAAAAAATCAAGGGACGGCACATGAAGTGTCGTCCGAGGGATTTGGGGATTTTTTAATTGAAAAAAAAGAAAAAAATCAAGCGACGGCACTTGAAGTGTCGTCCGACGAAAAAAAAATTAATTTCTTTTGTGGGACGGCACATGATGTGTCGTCTCTTATATATGGATAAATCTCAAATCCATTCTCATTTATAGCAGGCGACTGTAGCGAAATATGGATAATGTGGATATTTGGCAAACGAGTGCAGCTCGTTTTTGAGCCAAATATGCATATTATCGATATTTAGCAAACGACTACAGATGCTCTTAGGCATTAAGGCATCGCATACACTTACATGTTTAGAGTAATCACTTTTGACACTTTATTGTTTATTCAAATTTGTGGTTTGTTAAAGTATTGATATTGTTATATGTACGGCATAGAGAGGATGGCCGAGTATAATTTTTTTGTCAGTTGTAATTGACTGACGTGCCCACAGCTTAATATGCAGGTAATGGACATTTTCATGAAGAAGTAAAGATATTATGATGCAGTTGATGACTTACATTGTTAAAGTTGTATAAGTTGTACTTTATTTCTTTTATTCTTCTGCTGTGTAAACCAAATGTAAAGAACTATGATTTATGATGAAAATTTTTAATTTCCTTGTAAAATTGTACGAAGTGAAGTGTAAAGATCCTGTGGAATCTCGAACTCGGTCTTATTTGGAACTCGGGGTGTTACATGTACATAACGGTTCTGAGTGTAGACAAAAATATGGGAAAAAAAGAAGCATTAAATTAGCGGCAATTAACGGCAAACATAGGGTGTAGTTGTAGTAAATATTAATTTACCTTATTACAACCCCAATTGATCAAATGTAGTTGCATTTATAAATTTGGGAATTATGGCTTAAGAAGTGAAGCATAAAGAAATAGAAGTGCTCATTGTATACTATAAAAAGCAATTTCTATTTGTTAGGAGAACAACACTCAGTTATGTTGAGGCCAATGTGCAATAAAGTTGACATTATCAAGTTGCATTGACCAAATAACTTGCCTTGTAGTTCATATTTGTTGGCCAGATCATTTCATAACTTGAAATAACCCCCACTAATTCTTACAATCTTTCTTTTCTTTGATCTTCAATTTTGCAGGAAGCTAGGCGACCCTTCATATTTTTCATGGAACATAAATCCTGGTGGAGGACACTAACTGTACTATTGTGCTAAGAAATTGGATAACCTGCCCTGCATCAATTCCACATTGATGATGCTGTGTTTATTAAAAGGATATGCTTTACTTTGTATGTGAAAATTAGAATTTCTAGTGCTTCCGATTTTGTTTTTGTTTTTGTTGTTAAGATACTCAAATGCTTGTATAATTAAAGATGAAAAGTATATTCAGTTTATTTTTTGTTGGTTGGTTGTCTACCATTTTGCAATTCCTACTAAGAATGGATTATTTATCAAAAGCGACAGTTGTGTATTTGTGATTTAACCTATGGTTTGGTTGTATTATTTGGTCACCTTGAACAGTGGAATGAGATCAGTTTGTAATGGGGTTTGAGAACTAAGATGAGTTTGTTTTGTTCTATCGTAAAGATAAAAGCTACTGGTTTGTTGCAGATGTCCCATTCGGAGAAGCTAAATGTTCAAATGGTTCTATCTATAGATTAATATGAACAAATACAAATCTTTATTTGAATGGAAAACCATTTGGTGGCATATTAATGCCTCGGTTCTTAGTGTCTCGCAAAACATGGCTTTATCATGATTTGTCCGACCGACCCTAATGGAAAGTAATGGCTTGTCCGACAAATCTTTATTTGAATGGAAAATTTTGTTTTGACAAAAACTGTTTTACGTGGACCATCAAACAAATGTAAATCTAATACTAAATGAGATCAAATAACAGTTTTCTTCTAACTGGTACAGCTTCAAGTAAAAATGAAACCTTTCTCTCCAGGCCATTTGAGTTAAGTTATTGAAACTTGGTGTCGCAAAACAGTTGTTTAATTTGATTTTTTTTCTCTTTGTATTTAACAATATTTTACTTAAAGAGTGTTTAGAAAGCTAATAGAGCAACTAACCAAACATGTCCAGCAAAAAAAAGAAGAAAATAAGATGTGCATATGAAAAGAATGAGCAAAACACATAAAAATAAAAAGTTAAATCATAAGAAAAACTATTTAAGAACTTACATGGCCAAACGTGTGCTCCAAGTTCAAGGTAGCTCTCACCACCTTCCTTCTCATCTAAAGAAACAACCTCTGCTTTGTTTTCACATGATCTCTTGATAGCATAAACCAAGACGTTCGGATCCCTACATAAATATTCCAAGAAAATCTTAAATGGTACAAAAACTAAGAAACATAAACTCAAATAAGTAAAGTCACAAATATTGGCCTAAATGTTTTCTATACCATCTGTATGGTAAAAAAACATTAACTAATTGACCAATGACAAAAGCACAAAGTGTATTTTGCTCTTGATTAGAGGAAGAGATAGTTTGACTGCGGCAACTGGTGAGGTTGTACCATTCCATCATACAGTTGTGCATGAAGGTGGTGTAAGCAATTTAGTTCTCGGTTATGCACACTGTGGAATGCTTGCAGCGGCTTGGTGGATTGCAAAGCTGGCAACTCCGCGTCTAATGGAGGCATTATGTAACTATCTTGATTATGAGATAAATGTGATTCACCACCTCAGGTGTCTTATTGTCAAGTTTTTCTCTATTATTATATCTTTAATTGGTAGTCATGTGGACACAGTATTGTGGCACTCATCAATTCAGTGATCTATCTATCCATAGATTAGATCACAACCATCTAACTTTTGTTTATAATGCATAAACATATGTATGTGAGAACTAATACCCAGTTTACTTGTACACACACATGGTCAATTAGTTAATTGAAAACATAAAAGTTCAATGTCATATTTCTCAGAGCATTAAACTTTTAAGTTATTGAACAACAGTGAGATCAAATAACACATAATTTACAATGAAATCAAATAACAATTTTCAGTGTAAACAATTTTATTACAATGAGATCAAATAACATCAAATAAGATTTTTCCACTAATTGACCAAATAACATTGTAAACAATTACTAAATTCTATACACTATCATTGTAAACAGTATATACTAAATTCTAAATACTGTAAACAATGAGATCAAATAATTGACCAAATAAAACTATATACTGTAAACTGTATACTAAAAAATAACCATACTTCACCATACTTCACCATAGAAATAATTAACCATACATAATTTTTTTTGATAATTCGTCAAATGTCTCGCCTATGCTTAATACATTAAGACTCCTTTGTATAGTTTCTTGATAATTCTTCAAATGTGGAGTAAGCAAATAGAAACTGCATAAACATCTATACATGAAGACCACGATAATAAACACACAAATCAGCTGAAGATCAGACTCGAGTAAAATATAGTCCAGTATTGAGCATTAACTTGAAATATATATTCTTACCTTATTTCTTGCAAATTTAGTCTTCATGAAAACCCCCTCATTCATCATCCATACCAAAGTCCTATTCCTGGGCAGGTTCAGTTTCCATATTGCCCAGTTCCTTCTCAATTTCCTTTAGTTTATGCTCCACTTTAACCTCTTGCTTTACTCTTAGAGACTCTAGATTTGAGACACTGAAAAACAACTCATGCGGCTTTGGGACCTGTAGAGAAATAGTTAAACTACAGTCTAAAAGCCAGGCGAATTTAGATATAGAAGCAAAGACTGGATATTTTTTCAACCTGGAAGTAATAACCACGGTCTTTAGCACTATTTACTAAGTTTCTCCAATGCTCATTCTGCATTAATGTTGAAGCAAAACCCACCACCTGAAGTTTAAAAACAAAGAGAAAAGAATTGCATCAGTAAAAAAAGATAGATAACTTCACCATACTTCACGATAGAAAAAGAACCATACTTCCAAGTATTAGTTAATTGAAAACATAAAAGTTCAATGTCCTATTCCTCAGAGAATTAAACTTTTAAGTTATGGAACAACAATGAGATAAAATAACACATAATTTACAATGAGATTAAATAACATTTTTCAGTGTAAACAATGTTATTACAATGAGATCAAATAATATTTTTCCACTAATTGACCAAATAACATTGTAAACACGTACTAAATTCTTTATACTGTAAACAATGAAATCAAATAATTGACCAAATAAAACTATATACTGTAAACTGTATACTAAAAAAGAACCATACTTCACCATACTTCACCATAGAAATAATTAACCATACATAATTAATACAACCATACTTAAGATCCGAGAACAATAACATAATTAAGCTCCAACAACAATAACAACAATAACAATAACCATACACTATTATCTATATACATAATTAAGATCCAACAACAATAACATAATTAATAATGAAAAACAACCATACTTCACCATAGAAAAATCATCTCAAAATTTTTTCTCCTAGTATTGGAACACATGGTGTTCCAGTGCAGTTAATCACCAATCAATTACTACATTTTTATTGTCATTTTGATAGAATAGATAGAGCAATTAAAATAAAACATTTTGAAATAATAGATAATGCAAGAGTTTTGAAGTTGTACAAAATAGCTAGCAAAACAGAACACTGCAACTAAACTATCAAAACAGTATCTGGAAATTGTAACTAAACTATCACGAAACTGCAACTAAACTAAAATGCAAAATATTTTTCCACAATGTTCTTCGAATTTCCAGCAAACTAGCTAAACTAATCACCAATCTAAACTGTCTATTCCACAGCTAAACTAAAATGTAAAACTAAACTGTAAAGTAAACTAATCACCAATCTATCTATTCCACAATGAGATCAAATAACATGTTTCCACTATTATAGAAAACTGTAAATTATATACTAAATTCAAGAGCCTTACTTGAGTAGGAGTAGGAGAGGCAGCAGTTATTACTTGCACTTATTACGAAACATCCAAACTTTGCAACTGCAACTGCAACTACAATTGCTATGCAAATAGCCAAATACACACTACCAAACATCCCCAAACTTGCTACCGCTACTGCATTCATATCAACTCACCTCCCAATTGTAGACACTACCAAATTACAAACTTCCCAACATTCATGGCCAAATCAATCTCCAAACAAAAAGTATAACTACATAACAAAAAAAAAGGGAATCAGCTTACATCGCAAAACCTCGCGAATCTCAAAGGGCTTCAGCACCTAACTCAAAATCAAATACAGCAATCTAGTTAGTAAGTTCATATTCATCAAATTTAGGGCATAAACATGGCTAATATTTTGAAAAATAACCCAAATCCATCACAATTCTCACCAGTTCTTTGAGTTGGCATGCTTCGCAATTCACAGATTTGATCTGATCTGAGGATGGAGACGATCGCGAGGAGATCAAATGACTGATATTTGAAGTTCAATCTCCTCTTGATCAAATAGCAACTGGCAGAGGCGGGATGGTGGCTGCGCGAGGCTCGACGGCGGCAGGTGTCGAGGGGGCTCGAGTGGGGAGCAGTTGACGGTGACTAGAGGTGCGGGAGGCGTCGAGGAGGAGCTCGACGGCAGCTCAGGGTGCTGTGGAGCTTCGGAGCTCGGCAGCGAGGGCTCGACTGGATGATTGTGGCGATGTACATGGTGGGGTTTTGTAGATGTGCAGTGGCTATGATGGGTTGGACGGTAGGGCACTAGCAGAGGTTGACGGCAGGGGGTCCTCCTCTAGATTGCATATCGAGTTTTGGTAGATGAAAAGAAGCGAAATAAGAGTTTTGATTTTGTTTTGGGGGTAAAATTAGGGTTTCTGATTTGAGAGTTGAAACGAAGAAGAAGAAGAAGAAGAAATGCGATCTGATTGAGAGCGGTGGAAGAGATAGAGGAGGGGGGATTATCAGAAGAGAGAGTGTGGGGAGGGGGGATTTCGGTAGAGAGGGGGGGATTTGAATTTGAGTATTGGGGTTTGAAATTTTTAGCGGGAAAATATGTTTTGTGAGAATAAATCTGAGCCATTGGTTTTAGGGGAGATTGAAGGAGATCCACTTGATAGCTTTCTTTGTAATTTATTATATAGACTAGATTTACCCGTGGGCACGTGCCTACGGCACGTCTTAGGAATGATACAAAATATGAAAAGCCATGTAAACAGTAAAACAATAATTATGTAGCTCAAGTTTGAATAGTATGACAATAATTAGTTATAAATAAAAGTCTATGTTTCCATTAGTATATGTTGAAAAATAATTATAAATGGGGGTATAAAATCTAACTTCTTAGAACTTTAAGTGTGGAAAATAACAAAATTTAATTGTTGAAGAGATATTTGCTATTAAAAATTCTGAAAATTTACAAAACCGAAATCTTAAAATCTAAATTTCTAAGTAAATAAAGAAAGAATGGGATAGAGAGATATATAGAGAGAGAGAAAGAGAGAAATATGAAAAAGTAAAGAGAGAAGAGATAGATAGTAATAAAGTAAGGAGTTTTTTAGCGGGGAAAATTTGGTTTTGGGGTTTGAAATTTTGGAGGGAAAATATGTTTTGTGATGTTTGATATGGGCCTTTGATTTTGGGGAGATTGATTGTGAGCCCCTTGAAAGCTTTCTTTGTAATTTATTTATGAGACTTATTCCATTGCAAACATGTCTATTTGCACATATCCGTTGCAAACGGCGATCTGAGCCATTGGATCGATCAAGATCTGATCCAACGGCTCAGATCGCCCTCGCCCAAACACCCCCCATCTTACTTATGTTTTGGAGGGGTGGAATGGGTATTTTACCCCATTATACCCCTTCAGCGCTTAACTCATTCTCACACTTTCTCTCTCTCGATGTCGTTAAGTATTTTTTTTTTTTTTGCAAAAATATAACTTAAACCATCGTTGGCAACGACGGGCTAAGTTATATTTTTTATTAAAAAATAAAACCTTGCCCGTCGTTGCCAACGACGGACTAAGGTATAATAAGGTTACATTTTTTAAATTCCTACTTACTATATCTTCTCTCTCTCTCTCCCTACTCGCTCTCTCTTCTTCCTCATTCTCAAACCCAAACCTAAACCCAACCACTTCACCCAAATCCTCTCTCAATCTGGCACCTCCTCCTCATTCAATTAACTATGTCACTCACTCTCTCCCTCTTCTCCCCCTCCCCCCCTCTCTCTATCTTCCGAAGGACCTCCCGAAATCCAAAAACCCTAACCTAACCCGTTGTCGAAACCCATCGTCATCCATCCACTATTGTTGCATCTCTTCCATTCTCACACTCTCTCGCTCCCAATCTGTCCTTCAATAGAAACCCCTCCTCCCCATATCTTAGAAATCAAATCGGGAACTCGAAACCCTAGTTCGGCGATTAATTTCAAACACATCGTCGACAACACCTAAATTGTGCAAATATCAATCGTACAATGTATTTATGTTGATTTTATGTATTTATGTTTATTTTTATGCTTCGTAGTTGTATTTATGTAGATTATATGTTTACAAAATTCTTGAATATAATTTTGTGATTCGTAATTAAGTAGATGTAGTAGTTAGTATGTAGTTAATTGATGATTGTAAACGGTATAATTGAAGAAGTAGTTATTGTTTGCTCAAATTGTTGATCTAGTAGAGGTTTTTAATTATTCAATATTTATAAAACAACACAAACGGCAAAAAAAAATTTCAAAACTTTGTAAGTAGGTCGGATTCATGACACACAAGCTAATACAACTTCTAGGTGGGAGTTTCGACTCACAGTTTACAAGATACGGCTGTGTATCACTTTCCATTCTTATTCGTGAATGAAAGCGATACACGGCTGTATCTCGCTAACCGTGAGTTGAAACTCAATTCTACAAGTTGCGTTGGCTTGTGTGGGGTGAGCCCGACCTACTCGTGATGTTTCGGAAATTTCATTGCCGTTTGTGCGATTTTATACGTTTTCGTACCAAAATCAACTAACTCAACTACTTTTTGTTAAATTGAGTTTGTAAACGTAGAAAACCTCACAAACTGCAACAAAAAATTCTGAAACTTTACGAGTAGGTCGGGCTCACCCCACACAAGCCAACACAGCTTGTAAACTTGAGTTTCAACTCACGGTTTGCAAGATACAGTCGTGTTTCGCTTTATTTTGGATTTTCTTGAAATAAAGCGATACTCGGCCATATCGCAAACCGTGAGTCGAAACTCAATTCTATAAGTTGTGTTGGCTTGTATGGGGTTAGCCCGACCTACTCGCAAAGTTTTAGAAATTTTTGTTTCCATTTGTGTGGTTTTATACGTTTTCATACAAAAAACCACTAAATCAACTATTTTTTGTTAATTTGAGTATGTAAACATAGAAAACCTCACAAACGGCAACTACAAATTCTAAAACTTTGTGAGTACGTCGGGCTCACCTCACACAAGCCAACACAACTTGTATAATTGAGTTTCGACTCATGGTTTGCAAGATACGGCCATGTATCGCTTTATTTTGGATTTTCTTGAAATAAAGCGATATTCGGTCGTATCTCGCAAACCGTGAGTCAAAACTCAATTCTACAAGTTGTGTTGGCTTATGTGTGGTGAACCTGACCTACTCGCAAAGTTTCATAATTTTTTGATGCCATTTGTATATGTTGTCTTGTGTCTTGATATATGCAAATTATGTAATTAAGTCTATATGGTTAGTGTATTGATAATTGTTTTATTACTTTTTATGTTAGATATAGATAGTGTTGAAAGAAGTTTCGCTGTCGGCGATAAATTTGTTTGCGCACTAGAAAGTGGTGAATCTCGATCGCAAGTTGATGAGCACCTAAAACCAAAGATAGGTATGACGTTTCATAGTTTAGATGAAGCGGAGAAATTTTATGCATTATATTCTTGATGTGCGGGTTTCGCTATGCGTAAGGGTGAGAATAAATATAAGGAAACTGATGTAATTGATAAATCATATGTATGTAATTAAGTCATAGAATTACCGAGTCAGCCTAATGACGCTAGACGGGGAACTACTTCTAGAAGAGGTTGCAAAGCTTTCGTTCGTGTAAAAGTAAACGAACAAAGTAATACATGGGTTATTTATTCTTTTAATGAACCACACAATCAAGAATTTACTTCATCCGGTAAAAGTCATTTGGTGCCTCAAAACCGTAAAGTGTCAAAATCCGATAAAAGAGTGATTGGTCAACTTACCGAAGCTAATGTCCCTATATGCAAATAAATACTTTTCTACAAAAGTGCAAGTGGAGGTCATAATAAAATCGGATTCACCAAAACCGATGTTAGAAATCTAAGGAGAGACTCAACGGATGGTATGAAAGGACACAAAGGGAAAATGCTCATTGATTTCTTCAAATCGAAAAAGCAGACTTATCCTTTATTTTTTATGATTACCAATTAGGTCCCGAAGGTCGGCTGTCCCATTCTATATTGGTGGATGGTATCGATATGAAGAACATAGAAGTATTTGGGGATGTAGTTTTCTTTGATGCCACCTACAACACAATTTGATGCCACCTACAACACAAACTGATACAGAAAGTTATTCGTACAATTTGTTGGAGTCAACCATCATTGGAAATCAACGTTCTTAGGTTGTGGGTTCATTCCAAATGAGAAGGCATCCTCATTTGAGTGGTTCTTTGAAAATTGGCGAGCAATGGTACGTGAGCCGATCGGCATCGTGATAGATGAGGATCGTGGAATTGGTGTTGAACTGAAGAAAGTTTTCCCTGTGACTGATCATAGATATTGTATTTGGAATATTTTGGATAAGTTACTGCAGGAGGTGCATATGTCGAATAATATAGATGAGTTTAGGGATTCTTTGAAGAGTATCATCTATACGAAAGAATATACAAATTATTTTGAAGAGATGTGTAAATTATTTCTTTTGCAATAGAAAGTTGAGAATAACAAATCGTTGAACAATTAATATGAAATTCGTGAGAAATGAGCCCTCGGGTATGCAAGAGTCATTTTGGGCCCGCATGTTGAGTACCCAACAGAGCGAGTCTCTGCATTCATCCATGAAGCAACATACCCATAAGAAGTACTCCTTATATGAATTTACCATCATCTTCGACCGAGTCTTAGTAAAACTAAGACACGATGAACTTAAAGAAATTCATCATAATCGTGAGGAGAGACCAAGATTGAAGACCGAATGAGCTATGGAGGAACAAATAGCGTGAACATACACATTGAAGATTTTCTACAAATTCCAAAAAGAAGTGCAAAAGAGCTTATTATTTAATGTGAGTTTTATTGCCGATGTTGAAACACCAGATAGTTCAGCTTTCTCTGTGATGCTTTGTGGAAATTCATAACCAGGGTGGGTGATTTATTTTTGCAAACTCTGTGAAATGACTAAATGTCCTTGTTGCCTATATGAATTCATAGACATTCCATGCAAACATATTTTGGCGGTTCTTCGGCGGACCAATCACACTGTACTACTGGAGCAATATATTTGTAAACGATGGACCCGAGATCAGTTGAGAAGAAACTATACATCTGTTTCCAATAGTATTGGCAAAAATTTTGCCTCTCGATATTTTGAATTGAGTCATTACTCAAGACAGTTAGTTGATCTTGGTTGTTCTTCCGAAGATACTTACAATTACATAATCGACCACATGCTTAAGGGCATTGAAGGTTTTTCTCACATGCACCGTAGAATTAGCACACATCGCGAAGGTAGTACACAACCCGAGAGTGGTGGACATGCACATACACCGGGGACCCTCAACAATGCATTACAAAGGGAAGCCCTAAAAGGAAGAGATTGAAGCCGATAAGAGAGCAAAAATATAAAAAACCTAGATGGTTCAGGACATGCCTTCGTGTCTTACAACACGATCCAAGAAATTGTCCAAACAGTTTGGCAAGGTAATATATCTGCTTTTAGTTTATATTTTTGGAGGGGCTCAAAGTGACTTGTTCTTGTTGATTAACTCATTCTTCTCATTTATTTAGTGGGTCGAAAGCATATGAAGATTATCCAAGTGGTGAAGAGAGTGATGACGAAGAAGGTGAAGATTCATGCTGAGGTAAATTTCTTATTATGTATGTGAAATTTAACTTCGAGATCTTTAAAACTAATTTCATTTGATGATAAGAAATTTATGAATTTCTACAAGTTTTTTGTTGTAGGTTTTGATTGGAACATGATCGTGTTGAAGGGGGGCGTTTCTCTTCAAAAAGTTTTAAAATTCTGAATGTATATATATGCTCATGTAAATGCATTTCTTGAACGGTTAAGGGTTGAGGATTATATTTGAAGTTATAAGAAAATTTTGTGTATGTAATTGCAAATTTGTGTAATATATTGTTGCTATTTTGAAGATGAATGAGATGAGAATGTGAGGTATGGATGAGAATGATAATATGAATGAGATGGGAATGTTGTTGCTGTAATTGCTTTCAGAATGTATATATGCTGAAATTTGTGAACTTTGTGTATGTGTACAGCTAACAACTGTTGTATGTGTTTTTTTTCTTTATTTTTGTCAACTTAACCCGTTATTGGTTGTTATGTGTGTTTTTCATTTTTTTTATTTTTGTCAACTTAACCCGTTATCACCAATAACGGGTTAGGTTCTGCCAAAATTTTTACAAAAATTCAACTTCGGAAGATTATGTTCTGCCAAAATCTTCCAACTTAACCCGTTGTTAACGATGACGGGTTAAGCTCGCTTAACCTGTTATCACCAATAACGGGTTAGGTTGAACGTTACCAGAGTATTTCATTTTTGTGGATAAAAGTTTGTACAAATTCAACTTCTGAAGATTAAGTTCTGCCAAAATCTTCCAACTCAACCTGTTGTTGATGATGATGGGTTAAGCTCACTTAACCTGTTATTACCAATAATGGATTAGGTTGAACGGTTTTACCAGAGTATTTGATATTTGTGGATAAAAATTTGTACAAATTCAACTTCTGAAGATTAAGTTCTACCGAAATTTTCCAACTTAACTCGTCCTTGCCAATGATGAGTCAGGCTCACCTAACCGGTCATCAGTAATGACGTGTTAGGTTGAAGATTTCAAAGACCAATATCGAAGTATTTTTTTAAATTTTAAATTTTTATTATTTTTTTAAAGGGGGGAGGGGGTGAGAGATGGTGTTTATGAAGAGATTGAAATTTAATTATTTTTTCGAATTAAAAACCTCCATTGCTCAAATCAAACATCCTATTGAGAACTTTTCACTTTTAAATTCGAAAATCATAAAGAAGTAAAAATAAAATTAATTAATTAAAATAGATTAATAATTTTTTGTATGTTTAAAAAAAGGAATAAAATGAATATATTGTTAGGTTATAATCTAATAATAACTCTAACCATTTAACCTTACCCCTAGCTCTAACCGTAGCCCTAACCTAACCCTCTAACCCTCTAACTTTTAAACTGAAATCAATTTATATGGAGAATGAAGAAAAAGTCCATTGTTAATTTTTTTATAACAAAATTTTATATATAGAAATAAATAATTATGGAGATTTTATATCGTTAAATTAAACTTGTTAAATCCATTGAAAATATGCACTTTCTTACATGTACTGTGTTATGTTGGATGAGGATGACAACACCATCTACAATTATCCTTTTAACTTTTTGAAATTTAAAAAAGTAAAAAAAAAAAGTACTATTCACTTTATGGCATATTCAAGTCTTAAAATAAAACAAAAACCCCTCCCCCCCCCCCCCCCCCCCACCCAAAAAAATTCAATACTTAAAATATTCCAACTTAACCCATCCTTGCCGATGATGGGTTAAGCTCACTTAACCTGTAATCGACAATGACGTGTTAGGTTGAAGATTTCAAAGACCAATATCGAAGTATTTTTAATGTTTTTTTATTATATATATATATATATATATATATATATATATATATATATATTAAAGAGGGGGGGTGAGAGATGGTGTTTATTAAGAGATTGAAATTTAAATATTTTTTCGAATTAAAAACCTCCATAGCTCAAATCAAACATCATATTGAGAACTTTTCACTTTTAAATTTGAGAAACATAAATAAGTAACTATAAAATGAATTAATAATTTTTATAGATTAAAAAATAGGAAAAAAATTAATATATTGTTAGGTCATAACCCTAACAATAATTCTAGCCCTCTAACCCTACCCTTAGCATTAACCCTAGCTATAACCCTAATCCCTATAACCCTACAACCCTAACCTCCATAGCCCTCTAACCCGCTAACATGTAAACTAAAATCAATCTATATGGAGAATGACAAATTCCATGTAAAAAAGTTTAAAACGAAATTGTTTTATGGAGACCTCCATATTTATGGCGATTTTATAGTTTTTTATATAAAAAAAAATTAGCTTCAGATAACATGTACTATCTTATATGTACAGAGTTATGTTGGATCAAGATGATTTCACGGGCAACAGTTATCCTTTCGACTTGTATAAATGTAAAAAATTATAAATACACATGTATTCACATGGCAAGTTCAGGTGTAAAAAAAGGGCAAAGTTCACTTAATTCGTCTTTTGAATGTTAGCTCTGTCAAAATCATTCAACATAACCCGTCATTGAAGATGACGGGTTAAGCTTACTTAATGCTTCATCGACAATGACGGGTTAGGTTGAATAGTTTAAACATAACATCTTCTGAATTATCTATTACTCTCTCAAAATCATTCAACTTAACCCGTCCTTGGCGATGACGGGTTGCACTCTTTTAACCCGTAATCGCCAATGACAGTTTAGGTTGAGTAATCATACTAGAACAAACAAAATTCACAGCAGCATACTGCTGCATACAAAATTCCCAACTCCAAATCTGCACTAGCTGCATCTGTGATAACAACAATAAATAATGCAAATATTAACACAAATCACAACCAACACTGACAATATAAACATCAAGAAACAACGTACAACAACATAAACTAAAATCTGTCATTTCGTAGTTCACACATACACCAATTTGATAATTCAATACATCCAATTCAAATGCATTAATCGAATGAGTACATAAACTGGATCAATACATTCAATTCACAAGAACATTAAAATAATTACATACATAGCTGACTTCCTCGCATGCCCTTCAATTCATCTACAAAATTGATAAAGGTAGAAAAGAAGAAGTATTATTCATTTATGGAATGAAATCATAAACCGAATACAAAACTAACAAATAAAAAAGGAGTGTTAGCTACTACCTCTTCCGACCACGCGGTTTGCGTCCACTTGGTGTAAACTGATCCGCCTTGTTCCTCTTACGTTGGGGATTTTGGTGTCTAACTTGTGTCTCAGGGGATAAGGGTTCATCTAACCCATGCTCCTCTTCACCTACATCCACCGGTTCTTATTGTTGCGGTTGTTGTGGCTCGGCGATGTGAATTCCTCTCCTTATCATGCTCTTTCACCAAGAACTACTCACATTAGCTTTTAAGTATGAATCGAGTTTGGCCCCTTCACCTACATCTTCAAGAGTGCGACGACACGGTGTAAGGATCTCCCGCATTATCCCCTTCACGTTCTTGGGTATCGTACTTTTCAACGTACGAGCAGCTATCTAAACTGTGTTCCATGTGTTTTCAATTTACAACGAGTTGAAAAATATAAATTAAACAACATTGTAAACAACATTATCTATGTAAATATCAAGTGTTCATATATCAATACAAGCTTACAAAATATATAAAAAATATGTAAAGTTCGACTAACCATATTTTGATACGCCAATGCCTTCGGTTGATATATTGGTTGCGAAGAGGAATATGCCGGTGGTGGTTCCTCCTCGGTTGGGGGAATCGGTATCTGGACTCTGGCCAGTACAACGGTAGGCGGAGATATATACAATCTCGTAATATGCTTGTACCACGTCATATACACTTCTTGGAACGAGCCATCATAAGATATTGCAACATACATCATATTGGGTCTCATTTGATATCGTAAGGTATTCCAATTTGCCACATGTACCCGATGAAAATCTGCCCAATCGAAATTGGGCACGCAACCTGTTCCTTTCACCTTGTGCAATTTTTTTCATATGAGCGGGCTTCAGGAATCTTCTGCTGATATCCGAATTGTCGCATTACTCTATCCGGATATTGGAACCACAACCAAGAAGTTGACGAGTGGGGTAGTCGTCAACCAAAGCTCACAAGCCAAACACACTGGTGGAACTCGTTGCAACCTATCTAGAATGTATGGAACCCAGTTGATGAACTCGTTGCGCAAAGCATCCAACTCATCTCTGTAGTACACAAGAAATGTGCATGAGTTAACAACCCATGTGTGTCGCCCTACCCAGTACACTCCTAAAGGAGGCAACATCTCTGCATTCGATGCTTCAGCCAACTAATCTAGTGTTGCCTCAATAATATGGGGACGACCGATGTGGATGTGCTCCAAACAACAAATTTGCAACAAAACCATCGGCCCACCCATCTGTACGGAACCCAATGCACAAGCACACAAGTTCCTGTATAATTACGCTAAAGCTGCACCGCTCATCTGTAACGGCCGGCCCTACTGAAGTTTCCTACCAACCGTATATATATGATTGACACGCTCGCATTGGAGGAGTTTGGGAAGGGCACACCTCCCATCAAATTAAATAAGTATGCACACACATAGTACTAGGCTTCTTGATCTGAATCATCCTTCAAATAATTGTTGAAGTTGTATTTCAATCATGAAAGTCAGAGTGATTTATCGTCGAATACTTCATTCCAAAAAGCTTATTCGGCTTCACTTTTAGCTTGCTCTACAGCTTGCTTTACGACATGTACATCATGATCTGACGGAATGTCTATTAAAATTTCAGCTTTCATTTAATGTTACCTCTAAATCGATACCGAGTTAATCACATACAACTTACACTCGTTCGAAGTCCATGTTCCCTGTCATGGCCACCCCATCTATAGGAAGCCTGATAATCATTGCTTCATCTTAGAGAGTGACGATCATCTTTCCTACCGGTAGGTGGAATGTGTGGGTCTCCGGCTTCCATCGCTCCACAAGAGTTGTAAGTAAAGGATGTTCAAGGTTCACACCCCCATAAATCGAGCTCCGTAAAAATTGGCTTGGACAAAGTACGGAGCAATTCGGGGGTCCATGGGAAGAACCGCGTGCTTATGGAAGTTACACTTCTTTGCGGACCCATCCCACACGGCTTGGGATCTATGTATGGGTTGTAACGCGAGTACGCTTGAGTCCACCGGTCCTAGAGGGGTAAGTCCAACCAAAGACAATGGACCAGCCTTAGCAGATAAAGAATGACGACCACCAATCTACACGAACAAATACAAATCTTGTTATTATTGATACAATGTTACATATTTGTATTTAAACTATTATAATAATCAATCTTATCTCTGTAAATGGTTCGCCACTAGCTCTACTAGAAGGGCTTCTCGCTCGCATCATTCTAGGCATTTTCTCTATCAACAATAAACATAAGATTAATTGATAAGTGTTTAGCCATTTCTGTATCAACAATAAACAAAGCAAAAATATGGGAAACCCATTTAAAAAATTATGAGACTTTGTGATTGGGTCGGGCTCACCCCACACAAGTCAACGCAACTTGTATAATTGAGTTTCGACTCACGGTTTACGAGATACGGCCGAGTATCTCTTTATTCAAGAAAATCCAAAATAAAGTGATATACGGCCATATCTTGCAAACCGTGAGTTGAAACTCAATTATGCAAGTTACATTGGCTTGTGTTGGGTGAGACTGAGCTACTCGCAATCTTTCGTAATTTTTGGTTGCGATTTGTCAGGTTTTCTTTGTTTACGTACTTAAATTATCAAAAAAAAATTGTTTTAGTTGTTTTTGGTACGTAAACGTATAAAACCACACAAACGGCAACACAAAACATCTTGAGTAGGTCGGGCGGTTGGGCTCAACCCACACAAACGAACGTAACTTGTAGAACTGAGTTTTGACTCAGTTTGCAAGATACGGCCGTGTATTGCTTTCATTCATGAATAAGAATGGAAAACAATAAACGATCGTATCTCGCAAACCATGATTCAAAACTCACTTCTACAAGTTGTGTTGACTTTTTTGGGGTGAGCTCAACCTACTCACAAAGTTTCGTAATTTTGGTTGCCGTTTGTGATGTTTTCTACATTTACGCACTCAAATTATCACAAAAAAAGTTGCTTTAGTTGGTTTTGTTATGTAAACGTATAAGAACGCACAAAAGCAACAAAGAAATCTGAAACTTTGCGTGTAGGCCGGGCTAACCCCACACAAGCAAACACAACTTGTAGAATTGAGTTCGACTCACGGTTTACAAGATACGGCCATGTATTGCTTTCCTTCACGAATAAGAATGAAAAGCAATAAACGGTCGTATCTCGCAAACTATGATTCGAAACTCACTTCTACAAGTTGCGTTGACTTTTGTGGGGTGAGTCCGACCAAATTGCAAAATTTTGTATTTTTTTGGATCCCATTTGTGTAGTTTTCTCATGTAACTGTACGCAAATTGTTTGAAGTTATAATTGTTGTTGTTCGAGATACGTGGGAAAACCACACAAACGACATCCAAAAAATACAAAACTTTGCAAGTTAGTCGGACTCATGTAACACAAGCCAACACAACTTCTAGAGTTGAGTTTCGACTCACGGTTTGTGAGATACGACCGTATATTGCTATATTTTGGTTTTTCTTGACCAACAGTGATTCACCGTATCTTGCAAACCGTGAGTCGAAACTCAATTCTACAAATTGCGTTGGCTTGTGTTTTGTGATTCCAACCCACTAGCAAAGTTTCGAATTATTTTATACTTTTTACGCGGTTTTACTAATAACGAACAATAAAACATATGGCTCAATCTACAATATGAGCAAATAACAACTACGTCTTCAATTTCACCGTCTAAACTCATCAAACAACTATATACAAACTATTACATCTACAAAATTAAGTAATACAATAATCAATTCAAGTAACTAGAAAACATAAAAAAATTAAAAATAACATAAAATACCACTACAAAGCCAAAGATTTAGTCAAATACCTTGCACATATGTGAATTTCCCCAATATAGGTGTTGTCGCCGAACTAGGCTCCACTTCCCAATTTGTATTTGAAGATTGGATGAGGAGGGGTTCCAAAGATTTGGGGGGGGGGGGGGTCGAAGTTTTTGAACTGAGATTGGGAGTGAGAGAAGTCGTCGCTCGGCTCACCATTAGGATTAGGGTTTCTTTGGACTTCCGGGGGTGCTTCGGAAGAGAGAGACGGAGAGACGGAGAATAGTGAGAAGAGTGATTGAGGGAGTGAAGTGAGAGAGCATCGGGTTTGGGTTTTGGGAGACGACAGGTTAAGATTTTAGATCGGGGAAGAAGAGAGATAAAGTAAGAAGAGAGTGAGATGGAGGTCACATTTCAAGAAAAATAATTCTTACCTTACATTAGCCTGTCGTTGCGAATGACGGGCTAAGGTATATGTTTTAAAATATATATATAATTTAGCCCGTTGTTGCCAACGACGGGCTAAGTAATACTTTTTTGTTAAAAAAAACTTAATGTTGTACGAGAAAGTGAGTAAGTGTGAGAAAAAGTTATTCGTTGAAGGGGTATATTGGAGGTAAAATACTCATTCTACCTCTCTGAGACTTAACTGAGATGGGAGGTGTTTGGGTGGGGGCGATCTGAGCCGTTGGATCAGATCACCATTTGCAATGGGTCTGTGCAAACATACTCATTTGCAACTGAAGAAAGCTCTCTCTCTATATATAGGGTAATAAGAGAAAAATACCCCTGATCTATGAGGTCAAAGTGGCAAACTTCATAAACTATTGGTCAAAGCAATAAACCCCCCCAATTGTGAAATGTGGTCAAAACCTGTACGGAAATCCTAAAAATGAGTGTAAAAAGACCAAAATGCCCCTATTTAAATAACCCCTTAATAACATATTCTAATCACTTCTCTTATTCACTTAATTCCCGCTCACACTCTCACTCGTTCTCTCTCTCCGACAACCTCGCTCCCCCTCCCTTGTCTAAACCTGTCGATCGCTATCTTTCTCTCTCCCACCGAAATCGAAAGTTGCTATTTTGAATGTGAAATTTGAGACATAAAACCTCAAATCCCTAACCCTAAATCTCAAAATTTCACACCCTAAACCACCAATTCGATATCTGAAGACCATATCATACTCGAAATCATCAATCTTGCTCTTTGTTGAAGTCTCCGTGTCTCTTTGGAGGAGGCCGGAGGAGACGCAATCGTACAATTTCAGCAGTATTTCCATATTAGGTAACACACAATTAGTTAATTAGAATAATCTCTGTCGATATTATTTTGGGTCCTACTGAATGACATTGTCAACATGGTTTTTGAATAGGGAATTGGTTGAATTTGTACATATTTTTAATGGGAAATTGTATCTTAAAATTGATCGTTCGTGTTGGGGGAGGGGACCATTTCTTAAATTTGTAGAGATTTGCATTTGTTATTATGCATATCTAATGACAATATATTTACTGCATTTTTATAATAGGATTATCAGGATTACAACCAGGAATCAACTTTTCTTTAGACAAACATTGTTCTGCTGCAGCCACACCCTTTCCTCTATCAATTTACAAATAAATATACCCAACATCTGACTCTTTGTTATGAACTTTGAACATTTGTTTCACTGAGTCAGTGTCATATAACAAACAGAGATTGCCTTCCAATTCTCCCTCCCCTAACTTGTATTACAAATAATCTTCTTCAGTGTAGTTCAATAAACTTAACAAATTCTTCAATCCTTCCCACTTAGTCAAGCTAGGGATGAAATGTCGTACTCCTGTCTTCCTTCCATTCACATACTGAATGTTGAGATTCTTCACAAAATGCCCATCATAATGAACTACAATTGCATTTACTCCTCCCCTTCCACTTTCACCTTTGGTCTCGATGTCTTCGACGGCGACGGTGAATGCTACGAGGGCTTGCTATGAGATGGTGTCGTTATCTAAACAAGAGTTGGGTTGAAGGTGAGTCTCTTTTTCCATTTTTCTTTCAGAATTTTTTCTTCAAGGTGTTTCATTTAGGTTTATGGTTTGAACTTAATGATTTTTTTTGTATTGAATTTTTATGAAGTTTTGCGAAAAGAGGAAATTGAGAAGAGATAGGTGGATAAAGTTGTACAAGGATCTACATGAACCATGTCTAATTTGGGTGAGCAAAATCTTGCCTTTTTTTGTTTTTTTAAATTAAATTGACATGCTCATTTTACATGGATCTTACTATTTATACTTTGCTTTTGAAAATAACCATTGATTGTTGACATTTTTTCTTGATATGCATAGTTGGACTGGACATGATGTTTCAAATTCAATGATGATCCCAAAATTTTTGGGTCTTTGTGTGTTAATTAAAATTGTGAGTATAACTCTTGCATTGTTTGATTTCAATCAATGTCGGCTACTTGCTCTTACTTAGGCTCGGTAATTTTGTTTGCCTTTTATTTTTTCTCTCTTTTTGTGGGTAAAATCGATAAATTATTGAGGTTAGATCCTTTTGTAGAAAAAGATGTTCAGGATCAGTTTTTATTATTATATTTCTCTCGTGTTAAATTGCATTTTTAAATTAATATTAATGTTTTGAGAGACAAATTTATTTTGCAACTGTTTATTTAATTCTACTTCTATTAGGGGTTAATGAATACGATACATTTATACTTTCTGACACTGGCCAATAGTTGGATAGACTTCCTATCAAAAGTTAGATGAACCGAGTGGCCTAAATCTGTTCGAAATTCACTTTGCAGCTTGGGTGGGTGCATGAAACCACAATGCATCAATTTGGAGGTACTTATATTTTTGCTATAACTTTGGATATCATCTCCCTCTGTTATTACTATTTTTTAATTTTGTTTTTATTTTATTTATTTATTGATGGGTGGTTGTTATCCTGTTGTTATTATTGATCAGTGAAGACATGTGAGAAGAGATATTTACACAAGTAATTTAAGAGACCCGGCTGCACACAGCTAATATTGTTAATTCAAGTTTTTACTATCATGTTCAGCTAATTTTTGCAACCCTACTGTTCTTCCATAATTTCTTGACCAACTCCTATTCAATCTTTCATCCCTTGGTCCTTATAAAAGCAGCAAGATATCAACATTACAAAAGGCCCTTTCCATTTACCATTTACCATTAACATGCACTCATTGATATCTAGACTTGAATCAGTGACTACATGTTAGGGCACCCAATCAGTTTTATTTATAAATCTATATATATTTGCATTTATATATTTTTGCATGTTTCTAGATCTTTCTTGTCACCGCTTTACAACTTTGGCAGCTAACTAATAGTAGTTGTGGTTGCAACTCTTTCAATATGCATTTATAGTAGTTTTTATTCTAAAACAATTGGCATAGTTTTTTTTATAATGAGGTCATTTTCCCTCTATTTATGACTAATGGTTAGCGACCTAACAAATTTTGAACATGATTACATAAGATATGCAGTTCATAAAAAATGTGCTAATACAAAAAAAAGCTATTAAGGATCGCGTATGGAAAATCCTCAAAGTATTTTCGGGTGTGTGTTTGATTGATGGCTTTCCCCTTAAATATTTAATAGGCTTATGGCATTCATATTAGCAATTTCTATAATCTTTAGTATATCCTCACTTGAAGTGATACTAATTAGTAACCTAAATAACCTGTTAGTATGTGAAATTGCTTAAGATTCTGGGGTCACTAAGTTTCATAATAACCATATAATTTTGCCAACCATTTGTTGTCTTACACGTGCAAATCAATTTTAAACATTAGAAAGTAAGAACAGTGAGTGTCAATTTAATTTCTTTCCATGACAGAATTTGAAAAATGATGCAATTGATTGCATTCATGCAATGAAACACTAGTGTTTGTTTTGTTTAAACAAAATTGTAAAAATTATCCGAAGTGGAAGTGATGGACAATCTCAGTCTTAATTCTAAACTGAAACATAATGAAAATTTAGTGCAATTGAGAAGATAAAGGCAAATCAGGAAATACCATTTCATTTTGTATGGAAACATTTGTATTTATACTATGAATGAAGGATTTGGGTTTAAAACATAATCAAGGCATAATTTTGCTGCAGGGATTGGGGTTTTTGATCTTTACGAAACTTGTTGATTTTTTTAAAAAAGTCAATTTTAGTTTCGGATTAGAGAGTAATTTTCCTTTGCTCTAAAATTATCTACATTGCTATGTGATGCTTACCGTTCATACAATAACACTGGTCTATCTGACATCTGTGCTTTTGCTAATAGAATGACGGATTTAATAGGACTGGTGAAAACAACAACCAAACTGCTAGAACTAAGAATCAAAGATCATACAATGAACCTGGACCGGTCGCTGAACCGATACCCACATTGTGGAGATTGACACGAGAGAGAAAGCTAACAAAGATATTTGATCAATCAGCTAGTATTTTTCACGAACATGTTATGTACATTGATTCAGGAGAGCCAGAGACTCATGAGGAGGCTTTGAAGGATGAGGCTCGAATTCAGTGGGAGTTAGCCATGAGGGATGAGATGAACTCCTTGGGACAGTACAAAACTTTGGAGTTAACCAAGTTACCTGCAGTGAAATGGGATCTTATGAACAAATGAATTTTTAGAGTCAAGGATAAGGTAGATGGCAGTAAGAGGTACAATGCGAGACTTGTTGTAAAAGGCTTCTCTCAAAGAAAATGTGTTGATTACAGTGAGATCTTTGCACCGATTGTGAAGATAACTTCAGTCAGGGTTCTGCTTAGTATTATGGTAGTTGAAGACTTACACTTTTAGCAGTTGGATGTGAAACAACATTTCTCCATGGTGATGTCGAAGAAGAGCTGTACATAAAACAACCCATAGGTTTTGAAGCAAAAGGGAAATAAGACATGGTGTGTCGAGTAAAGGAGAGTCTTTATGGGCTAAAACAAGCACCACGACGATGGTACTTGAAGTTTGATTGCATTATGAGAAGAAAATATTTCGATAGATGCGAAACAGATCATTGTGTGTATGTTCGTAGATATGAGGACAATGATATAGTTACCTTGGCATTGTATGTGGACGACATGTTGTTAGCAGGTTCATATATGAAGAAGATCAATGAAGTGGAGAAGATGCTAGCTTCGGAGTTTTCTATGAAGAATTTGGGTGAAGTAAAGCAAATCATTGGCATGAAGATTAGTAGAGACAGGAAGAGCAAGAAGCTTTGGTTATCTCAAGCGGACTATGTGAAGAAGGTGTTGAAGAGATTCAATCTAGATGGCGCGAGGCCAGTCACTTGTTCCTTGGCGGCTCACTTCAAGTTATCGATGGACTTATGTCCTAAAACGGAGGCAGTGATGGAGAAAATGGCTATTATTCCATATGCCTCAGCCATTGGGAGTTTGATGTATGCGATGGTGTCTACAAGCCTAGACCTCACACAAGCAGTGGGAATTGTCAGCTGCTACATAAAGAATCTTGGTAAACAGCACTGGGATGTAGTAAAGTGGATTCTTATCAGGTACCTCATATTTTTCTCTTTGTTTTGGAGGAGATTCCTTGCATATACATGATTATGTGGATGCGGATTTTTTGGGCGATCATGACGGTTACAGAAGTACTACATGGTATGTATTTACAGTTGGAGGATAACAGTTTGTTGGGCTTCGCAGTTACAAAAGGTTGTAGCATAGTCAACCACGGAGTCAAAGTATATGGCACTTACAGATTTAACGAAAGGCATGTTGTGGATTTCAAAGCTTATGCAACAGTTGGGTAGAGAACAACCCATAGGTGAGCTATGGTGTGACAGTCAAAGTGCAGTTTTTTTGGACAAAAACTCATCATATCACTCTAGGACTCGGCACATTCAAATGAGGTATCATTTTATTAGAATGGTGGTTGAGAAGAAATGGTTGAAGTTTTTAAAGATTTTTGGCACAAAGAATCCAAAGGACATGCTCACAAAGGTAGTGGATAGCAGGAAACATCAGTTCTGCTATGCTGTTATTGGATTGCCTCCAGGTTAATTGATCAGGAGACTCGCAGAGGCACAAGCCTAGACTAGGCCAATAGAAGAATGAAGAATAGGTTAGAGACTTTGTGTATATGTCTCCAAGTGGGAGATTGTTGGGGTTTGTGGATCCAAATGCACGATAATAAGTTGAAGAAGATAAATGAGAAGGAGAGGCAAAGATGGAGCAAGTAGTTCAGAGAAGCCAACAGTTGCAGGCAAGTTGCGATCGACCGCACATGTACATGATACTGTACGGTCGACCGCGCAGTCGACCGTCTCGCTGTCTATTGCAATCCTGTGCACTTGAAGGAATAACCAGTCGACCACGCAGCCGAATGTCCCACTCTCTGTTAAACTCTGTACAGTCGAAGGCATGAACCGGTCGATCGTCAATGAGTTGCGGTCGACCGTCACGGCGCTGATTGATGAGCGGTTGAGATTAGAAGTTGTGTAACCCTATATATATTGTATTGTGTGCAATTTTAGGGTAAGGTGAAAAGAAAAGAAAGATCTATCAGCCGTCAGAGAGAAAGGGGGAGAAAGAGAGAAACCTTACACCTTGGTGGTGAGTTCTTGAGAAATTTGTAAACTTGTTCTTCATATTCCTAGTGGAAATCGCAGGAGTGCCTCTGCTCGGGGAAGTAGCCATTGCATTGGGTGAACCTCGAAAAAACACGTGTGTTTGATTTCTCTTCACCTCCTCTGTATATGTTAAATCAACAACAACATTGTCCAACCATGCCTCCTAAATCGAAATATATGCGTACAAACCAGCTAGATATTCATGGACTAAAGTAAGTTTATAAAATATAAGCAACATTTTCTTAAAACAAGAAAAGGAGATGATATGGTACCTTAATCTCATTTTTAATTGCATATTCGACATTATTTCCATATCCACCAAAATACCCTTCTTCTTTTTCTTGTTTCAAATTTAAATGGTTCTAGTGTTGCTTTTGGTTGTATTTGTTCTGTTGCTTTTGATTCTATTGTTCTTACATCTCATTGGTGAGTTATTCTACAGTTAAAACTCAACAACACCACCCTCACCGCCACTCCTCCTCACGTTTGCTTACCCCATGCCGCACCTCCTTCGTTTGCTCTTATCCATCCTCGCTCCTTACTCGCAAGTTGTCCCTCACCATCGCCATCGTTCATTCTCCCCTAGCCAACGCTCTTTATCCCTCCGCCACCAATCACTGCCACCGGTGCTCTTTCCCTCAGCTGGCGCTCTCTTCCCAAATCAACAAATTTCGGTAAAGATTATCAATCTTGTTTATTATATTGCTAGGGTTTAGTAATATTACACTTGCGAGATTGGTTAATAGTAGAATTGAGTTTGAATTTTGGAGTTTGGATGAATCCCATCTCCAGAATGGAGTTTAATTTCACTACTAGATTTTGTCTACTTAGAACATGTTATCTACAATTGATTATTAACAGCTATGTGAAGATGGTATCTGCTTCATTTTAAATGAATGACTAAACCTCTTACAATTAAACTGAAGTAATCGATCACAGATGATTAAGTTGGATGTGGTATCCCATCATGTTGGTTATGTTGCGTCTTTCTACTGACGATGTTTTCAAGACTAGAACATTAGGTTATGCATTTGTTCGATTGCTCTTTATATCACAATTGTTTGTCTTTCATATGTTGATGAATGGGAGTTTGCTGCATTGTAACCAACATGAACATTTTTGTCTAAGCAAGAGTATTAAATGTATTGAGGAACGAAAGTATTTTGTGTTAACGATTTCAAATGTTGCAATCATTTTAAATAGTAAATCATTTTAAACTTACTATATCTCAATATTGGCCTTTTTATTCCTTTTGTTCTTTTGACAATGAGGGGGTTTTCTTTGGTTGAGTTGAACATGAACTATATATATGTCCTTCACGCATCAAATAAACTTGCTAAAAACAGGTTCATATTAGGTTCTATCTAGATGATAATATGTATGATATGTTGAATTTGAATGAGGAGGGAATTTAGTTTTTTTGAGTGGTAGTTTAAAGACATACAGAATTTGAGTGGTCGTTTACAGACATTTAATAATTCTTATGCTAGATTTTGCTATTTATTATACATGATTTAATCAAGCATGCTTATAACTTTAACATTCACATATAAATGTTGTTCTCTTGATATATCAAACAATGTAATAAGAAAAAAATAATTACAAATTATAGAAGAAAATAAGTAACTATATTTGTGCTGAAGACAAAAATTTGGCATTCTAAACGTGCATTTTATGTGCCTGTCAATCTAGGATTATAACTTATAAGGCAATTTTAATTGGATTGGCGTGCCTGAATTTAGCCACATGTATAGGGTGATTGAAATAGGAGGAAGATTAAGTTATTCCTTGTTAGTTTTTAGTATTTTGTTAGTGGAAAGAAACTAAAAGCGATATGCGTTTTAATTTATGAATTTTAAATTTCAGATTGAATCATATTTTTGAAAATTCATAAAAGGTGGATTAATAGTCACGATTGTATCCAAGGAGTATCTGGATGGTGTGAAAGATTTTATTAAATTTACAAAGAGGAATTCTTCTAATCCGAACTTAATTTTGTGTCCACGTGCCCGATGTTCAAATTGTGATTTGAGAACATGTGATTTACACTGGGACACACATTAGCCATGAACCGTTTGTGTTTCCATCTCAAGAGCTCCAAGTTTTCTATATTCAAGACCCAATAGTGCCAAAATCATGTGTGGCACTAACTATGCAGCCAAGAGATTTAGTTCAATTGGGGGACGATTCAGATGATGATGATGCTGATGTTATGAACAATTTCATTGCTTCTGAGTTTCCCACATTTGATGTAAACATTTTTTATTCTAGTAGTAGACCTACATGGCTTCGTACAGATGGAGGACAGGGTGACATATTTGATGATATTGTAATATAGTATCTTATAATATTTATTATTTTTACATCAGCTCAATTGAGTATCAATTATTGTCAAATTAGTGATATATTGTGATAATTTGTGGTTTTTATAAATTTATTTAAAATTACTTGTCTCAATTTAATGATTTTATAAATTTATAAATTTATTTCTAATGACTTGACTTAATTTAATGATTTACCGTAATTTTCTTTAAACATGTGAAAGCTGGCAAGAATAAAGAGGAAGGTGGTCACGATTAGGCAGGAGGAGCCAGTAGATCCTTCTAGTATGGGACCTTCGACTGAGCACCCTATACGAGAATGTGGAGGTGCGGCTACAGATGCCACTACAGTCAATATCGGTGAGGGTAGTACGCCCCCCACCATAAGGAAAAGATGACCGACAAAGATGAAGGAGATATGGAAGCTCCAGAATGATGAGAAAATATCGGTGAGCATCAATAGCGTCGGTCAAAGCGATTGGAGAAGCTGGGAGCAAGCTCGGTAAATTTTGTGGGGTAGTGGTAAGAAATCATCACCTGCTTCTCTTAAGTTACGAGATTTTGTCAAAAGTTTCAAAAATGATCAAGGCAGAAGCCTTCTCTATTATTAAGATATAATACAAATAATATATAAATTAATAAACCTATGTAATAATCTTTGTTATGTGTTCAGTAAACCAAAGGGACAGTGTACAAGAGAATAGTACGTGTGTGTGTCTCGATATATATATATATACAAAAATTTATGGAACCTATTTATGCAACCTATATATCTCTCTCTCTATATATATACTAGTAATTTAAATGTGCGATGCACGTTTTAATAATTTCAAAAATAAAAATAAAACCTCTAACGTAGGGAGGATTTGAACTGGAAACCTCCTTTATATTAGTTATGTACATGCGTTGCACATGTTGGTAGAATGAAAAAATGACAAATGACACTAAGGCCTTCTCCAATTATAATATTAGAGATTATATATATATATATATATATATATATATATATATATATATATATATATATATATATATATATGAGCTTTCTTCCATTGCAAACGCAAATGTTGTGCAAACACGTGCAAACCACTTAACCCATCATTGGCGATGACACGTTAAGGCATAAGGCAAAGTTTTATGTTTTTCCTTAACCCATCATTGCCAATGTCGGGTTAAGTGGTTTGCAAATTGCAAACGCTATATTTGCATTTGCAATGGAAGAAACCTCTCTATATATATATATATATATATTCATACAGTGCCATAGCCAAGATTTTCATCCAACGGGTGCGATGCTTACTATTAAAAAATAATAAATTATAATAAATATATTTTTATTCCTAAAAACATTATATATTAATACCAAATGTCATAAACTAATACAATTACTAAATAGTCATTTTTTTGGCAATAAAACCCTTGAAAACTTCATATTATGAAAATATTGACTAATATCTTCATTGTCACTGATGTCTAATATGTCTCTTTCAATATATGCCACTAAAAAATCATCTCATCTTCCAATCGGTTGCGTAATCAAGTCTTGATAATTTTCATAGTAGAAAATACTCTCTACTATCGCCGTTGCAGTGGGTAATAGCAATTCCAGCTTTGAGGTTTTTTCTATGTAAAGCTGATGACAAATCATTTGGGGTTGCCAGGATATTATTCATCAAATGTAATTGAAATGCAACTTCACATTGTGTGTGGTGGATTAGTGTGTTTGACTTTAAATTAGAAGGTCATGGGTTCAACTCCTTTTGTTGTCAAATAATTTTTTATTTTTGTCATTTTAAAAAGAAATTAAAATATCAAATTAAAGTAAAAACTAAATCCTATTTCACCCAGGACTTGAACAAAAGAAAATTAAAATTTCAAATCAAAGTAAAAACTAAATCCTATTTCACCCGGGACTTGAACAAAAAGAAATTAGAATTTCAAATAAAAGTTAAAAAAATTGTTGCTAGGACTTTAACTTGGGTCTCCTATGTAAGAACCAAGTATCCTAACCAACTAACCTACAACCAATTTATGAAATATCCTATATTACTCTATTTATATTACTGATCATGTACATGTAAATTCAAGGGACGCAACCGAAACTGAGGGGACCCAGCCGCACCCCCTAGGCACCATATAGCTACGCCCCTGTACACATATATATTGCAAACGGGTTCTGTGAAAACGGGTATGAAAACCACTGATGCCGTTGTTGGGAACAACAACTTCAGTGTTAACATAACTGAAGTCGTTGTTCAGTGTTAACATAACTGAAGTCGTTGTTCCCAACAACGGCAATGGAGCATTCCTTTTATATATTTCAAGGATCAATTTAAAACAATTTACATAAGTTTTCAGTTCTTTTTAGATTCTTTCTCTGGAGGATTTGAGTGTTCCTAACAATGTTTATAGAACACGGAGTGGCTACAAACTAGAGACGTATTGACAGTAGATATTACAAGAAAAATATCTATCTGAAGTATAAAGATAATATAACCAACATATGTACAATGTTAACAGGGGCGAAGATAGGACAATTTTGCCGGGAGGGCCAAGTAATAAATAAAATTAAGCAGAAAAAACAATTTATAAAGTAAATATAACTTTTTGGCATAGAGATCTAGTCTTCAAAAGGTAGTTCACATATCATACTTTTAAACTAAAATAAAAAAAAATCAAATTGTCTTGATTTCTTACAAAATCCCAAAAAGTATATTTGCCCCATTCCAATAAACAAAAACAAGTGTATCTTAAAAGAACCGTGATCTGCGTTCTTTCATAGAAGCACTCGTTGATAATTTTATCTATGCACAAATCCTCTGCTATTTCTCTTTTAATAAAAAACATCAAGTAGTTCGAGAGATAATCATCCTCCATCTTGTTGCGAAGAATATTTTTTACAAAACTCATTGCCAAAAATGCCCTTTCAGTAGTTGTTGTAGAAACCGGTAATGTTAGCACAAGCCTAATTAGCCGATCAACAAAAGGATAGATAATTGACTTTCTAGATCTCGCTAATGCTTGACATAACTCGGTAAGAGATGACAAGTTCTTGAATTCACTACGAGGAGGAATATCAAGTATATAATGTTATAGTTGATACTTTAGATGTGTTTGATCTTGCTCAGAAAAATCTTCAGGATAAAATTGGCTTGCAAGCTTGCAAATTTTCTCGACATTAAAAGATGTATATGCATCTCTCGGATCCAAAGTACCACTTAGCACACGTAAACCAACTGTATTTTCATTAAATCGGATATTTAATTCTTGCAATTGAGAATCAATTGGGGCAATGAATATGTCAACCCGATAATGATGTTCAACTGTAAGATGCGGCTGTGGATGTCGAGATGGAAATTTTCTTTTATATTGATCAGACATCTCCGGTATATCCATCTGACATTTCTTACAAAATAATCTTGTCTTATCAAGTAAGGCTTCCCAACCAGTCTCCCTAAGATTTTGAAGAAATTTCTTTGTAGAAGATACAAGATGCATTGTATTTACAATATCTTGAGACTTGCACTGCAAAGCTTGACAAAGAAGATCAGTGATTTCAAAAACTTCTTTCATGAGGTGCAATATAAAGACAAATTGGAAAGAGGTTAAAAGGTCATAAGCATTCTCTGCATCTGTACGTTGAGCAGAGTCACCATCATCAATGAGATTAATAAGAACTTCACATGAAGGGCTACACATATTCAACAACCTTGTGATTGATTTTAAATGAGAACCCCAACGAGTATCTCCAGCTCACTGCAAAGAGCCAATTTGATTTAGTCTAGTACCTGTTTCTATTTCTCCATTTGCAATTAAGAACTCAAGTTCAGAAGCTTTAGCTGCTTTCAACTGATCATTTCGTTTGCAAGAAGCAGTAGGAATGTTAATAATGTAAGTCAAATCATTAAAGAAGTGGTGAATTGGACCCACGTCTCTACAAGATGCAACTAATGCTAGTTGAAGCCGATGAGCCATACAATGTACATAATATGCACTTGGAGAATCATTGGAAATCAAAGCAAGTAGTCTATTCAATGCACCTCGCATGTTGCTTGCTCCATCATACCCTTGATCTCTTATATTCTTTGTGCTGAGGTTATGAGAAGCAAAGAGTTTATAGATACCATCCTTTAGGGTCAATGCCATGGTGTTGGAAACATGAAGAAGTCCAAAATACCGTTCTTGAACGAATCCATCCTTATCAACAAATCTCAAGACAAGTGTCATTTGCTCATTCTTTGAAATATCTCGAGCCTCGTCAACAAGAACACAATACTTTGCATCTCCAATTTCTTCTCAAATTGTTCTTTTCACTTGAAGAGCGAGACATTGAAGAATTTCTTTTTAAGTATCGGGGGATGTATATGAGGTATTAAGTAGAGCTTTGTCCAAAACAACTTCTTTGACTTCCTTAGAAAAGTGTGCAAACCCATTTATGGCTCGAAGAAAATTACCACAATTAAGTGAATCAACTCTTTCATCATGACCACGCAAAGCACATCCTTGAAGTGTCAACATACGAACACTATATATAGAGACATATAATCGTAAACGATTATTTGCAATTTATTGAACACTTTTTTGAGAAAGAACTATTTCAATATGTTGACGTTGGTCTATTAGAGCAAAATAATTTTGAAGATCATTTTTATGTGGTGATGTAGGAGTACTCCCTTCATGCTTGCGAAGTGAACATCGTGGTCCGCTCATGACTTTTTTCCATTTGTCAAATCCTTTTGAAGTAAATTCATCTCGGTCATTTGGACTACCAAAAAGATAACATGGAAAGCAAAATGCCGCATTTCTATGGGGAGAATACTCCAACCAAGGAAACTTTTCAAATCAAGAAGGTTGAAACCGTCGGTTGTGATCATTTCCTTTCTTTGAATATGGAAAATCACCATTTCCATGGTATGCCCCCAATTCGATATAAGCACGACGAACTTCATCTTGTTTGTTAGAAGGATAATCACAAATTTGTCGATGCAATCCCGGATCACGCTCTAAAGAACCAATCAAATCTCTTTCGCATTCAATTTCATGTCTTGTAGAATCAACTCGTGGAGATTTAAGAGGAGGTTCTTCAACTCAAGGAGTTGATGTTTGTGTATCAGCTCCTAAAGTTTGAGTATTTTGTCTTTTAAAAAAAGAATCAATGGTGGCTTTTTTTCCCATTGATATTTTTGAAAACGAACTGATCCTGTACATTAATAAATTCAAAGAATTATAAGACTCATTACATATATTATCAAATGTCGAAAGTAATGCTTCTAGAAAAGGCTTATAGTTGGCTGGCTATGCTTCTAGAAAAGGCTTATAGTATGTAATATGCAGATCTACATAACAAGCTTCTTGTTACATGTTGTAAATAGTAACACTGGTGAATTCAGTGATCATTTTCTCTAGCATAATTTCTTATTTTAAAATCAACATAGTGTTTAAACTAAGAAGCATATCATGGAGATAATGAAATCCATCAACTGTGAACACCCATTCCGACAAATTTTACTTATTTCTAATAGATACTTTGTATCTGGACATGGTGATGAAGTGGATAATGAAATCTTAAGAAACTATGCTTTAGCGAAATCTATGAAACTTACAATATACTATAAAAACAGAGACCATGTACAGTGTATCATAGGGTGTTTGAAGAATGGAAAGTATACTCTCTTTGATAGTCAAATGATTATACAGTTGCGCTGTTTGTTGTTGCTGTACAACAATAATTGCATTGTTTGTTTGTCAGGTTTCCTGCAAACACGATCTTTGGTGCTAAAACTATATCTAGTCATCGATTAATCAATGGCAAGGTCCTACGCCTTATAATGTCTAAAGGATATATTACTGGGTTTGAGAGTTCTCAAAGCATGATTCACCCCTAAGTCACACTATGATATCCTATATTTCAATATTTAAAAATTTAATTTGTATCATCAATTGTTCTTGGTATCATCAATGATCAATCTGATATCCTATATTCCTATACCCTGGAGATGATCCTAACTCAGAGTGCGGCAAGGGTACATAATCTAAAAAATATAAGCTCAAGAATCCTAGTCAAAGCAAACAGGGCATATAAGTATTTTAATCCTTAATTAAGTTAATTGTTAGTACAACTCACTATATTGAGGATTCAAATTTAGTTTTCTGTTACATTGAAACTAGTGGAATAAATCTGTTGATCATTTTGTCTTTCTACAACTGAACTGGAGAAAGGAACACAAGCATAAAAGATCATGTTAAAGATCTTTTCAGAAACCCCAGGTTATAACAGATGAGAATCATGATTAAGGAGGATGCGTAGAATCAGTCCTATACCTACTGAATGTAACAAGTAACGACTAGAATACAGCCTTGCAATAGATTGTTTTAAATGTCAAGATGCCAAGCACTAAAAATGTATAATGCCAACTTGCCAAGGCTTCCCACTCTTATGTGGAAGTCCAAAGTTTGATTCCGGCCTATAGCAAAGGTTGAAAAAAGACAACCAGGAAAAAAAAGGAAAATACCTCAGGCAGTTACATGTACTAAATATATACATCATATTCTATAGGGATAATTTAGCAAATGCCCCCATTCAAAATATAAAATCTAGCATATACCCCCACTATTTTAAAAAATTAAGAAATACCCCCAAATTGGACGGAACCGTTAAAATTTCTGTTAAGTAAACTCACATGCATCACATGTGATATGTAAAATGACCTAAATACCCAATGCCACCATTCAAAATGTGATATGTAAATACCCAATGTGATATGTAAAATGACCTAAAATTTCTGTTAAAATATATTTTACCAAATGCCACCATTCAAAATGTAGAAACTAGCATATACCCCCACTATTTAAAAAAATATATATTTGAGATATTTTAGCAAATGCCCTCATTCAAAATGCAAAAATAAGCATTAAATTTTGAATTTATTTCTTCCTAAACTTTTGCCGAACTTTTTCCCAAATTTGACGGATTTTTGTTGATTTCCGAATATTAAATCTTGTCGAATTATTTATAAATGATGGATTTGTTACTACGAGTAATAAACAAGCTACTGTTGAACTTATTGTGAATGAAGGTGATGGAAATGATAATGCACATTCTATAGTGAACAGGAGACCACACAATCTGTTGTAATAGATGATGGTACACAAGCTAGTGATGATGTAACAATTTGTTGTAATAGATGATTTTTTTGTGTTTTTTTGGGTTAAAATCTGATGTACAACCTCTTTTCATTACATTGTTATCATCAATACAGAAAAAAAGTTGTTCAGAATGAGTAACAACACTTAACACTCACATTTTTCACAACACCTAACCCTGAAAATAGTGGGGGTATATGCTAATTTCCCCATTTTGAATCGGGCATTTGCTAAAATATCCAAAATATCATTTTTTAAAATAGTGGGGGTATATGCTAATTTCACATTCTGATTCAGGGCATTTGCTAAAATACATTTTATCGTGGGTATTTAGGTCATTTTACATATCACGTATAACGTACGTGAGTCACTTAACGGAAATTTTGACGGTTTCATAAAAAATGGGGGTGTTTCTTAGTTTTTAAAAATAGTGAGGGTATATGTTAGTTTTCACATTTCGAATTGGGGCATTTGCTAAATTATCCCTATTCTATATTCTATATAGATAATTAATAGGATGAACTGCAATATTGAAACATAATAGAGAAAATATGATAAGAGCTTACAAATCCTTTATCTGTTCCGATGGCAAGACGAGTGGATTCAGTATTTATGATGATGCACTGGATAGCTCCTTTTACTTTAACATTCCGAATGGTGTAGTTACCACCTTGCTTTGCTGTTAGCCTGTTACAACCAAAAGAGGTATGCATTAGATTGAAATAACTTGCTCAAATACCCATTAAAAGAAGTACAAATGAATTAATCAAATTCTATAGTTTTGGGTTGGTATAGAATGATCTGTCGCCTTAGCTATGAAGAAGGTTTCCTGCAACTTCATCAAAGTTTCTAGATATACTCATATTCATCAAAAATTAAAGTTCAAAGATCAAAGTAAATTTAAAACCCTGGTACAACTTGAAGCGCAGAGATAGTCTGAGTACAAGCACAATAAAGAAAACTAAGGGTTTGTTTGGTAGGAAATATCGTGGATTTGCCTTTTCTAACATGCCACATCAGCAATCTCAATTTCAATATTTTCTATATTTTAAATGTTTCGTTTTGATAGAAAAGTTGATGAGAAAACAATGCATCACATCAGATTTGAAGAAAAATTGCTTTACTTAAATAAATAAAAAACCCTAGAAAATTAATAGTACAATCTTTTAAAAGATCTCGCGGGCTATAATTTTTCTAATAAAAAGTTAAAATAGTTGTGATGACCTTCCTATCATCCTCCACCAAACAAGGAAAAAACAATTACAAATATTACTTCATAATTTTTAAAAATGGCGTCCAAACAAAAGAAATTGATTTTTTTAGGTTTTCTTACTTATTTTCTAGTCAAACAAACAACCTAAATTAAATTCTAAACGTGTCAGAAATATATAATCTGAGTTTCTATAATTTTATTCTCTAAAAACAAATAGCTTCTGAAAGGAATGAAAGTTTGTTAAACTTTTGACAACTCATAAAAAAATATTAAAAACCAATTCACCATAAAAATGTGGTTGACCGAAAATCTTCTCTCTCTCTCTCTCTTCTTCATTTAGTTATCATGGTAAACAAACAAATAAATAGAAAAATATCAGTTCAATATGTGAATTCAGATTGTAACAAAAGACTAAATCTGAAAAAGAAAAAAAAAACCCTCAATTATATATTTCTGATATTTACTGTCCTTTAACCTTTTTTTTTCTTTTTTTTAACAAACACCCCCACAACTTTTTTTCTCAGTCTGGTCTACTAAAATTTCGTTAGAAAAAACAACTATGAACTACATTAATGATACAAAAAAATATCCCTGAACTTTTAGTTGTGATATAAAGAATAGCCATAAACATTAATTAATGATTGAAGAAATTCCCCTTAACTATGTGCATTTTGAGGGGTGTTTTTGAGGGAAAAAAAGTTGAGGGGGTGTTTGTTAAAAACAAAAGTTAAAGGTATTTAACTAGAAACACATATAGTTGAGGGGTGTATTTTCAAATTTAGCGAAAAGGGAAATTGCTGATTTTGTTTTGACTCCTTAAAACCGAGATTGCCACTTTTAAAGAGTGTTAGTTAGATTACAAAATGAAACTTGCAATTTCATTCGAAAGTGAAATCTAAACTTTCCCACCAAAACCTTTTAGTACAATTATCATAACATCCTCTACTTTTCAACATATCATCTAGATTATATACTATAATCATTGTTTCCCTCCAAAACTTGAGGATATTTTGATAAGATCTAGTAGTGGAGTGACTTTCCACTCTTCTTCTCAGTGTGGAAAGTCACTTCACCATGGAAACACGAATTCCACCATGGAAACACTTTCGTGTTCGTGTTTCCATGGTGAAGTGACTTTCCACGATGGAAAGAAGATCTCATATTAGACTTGTTCTATGTCTTCCCACTTAACTTGTCCTTTGTTTTATTTTTATTTTAATCAATATGATAAATTTGCTATTGTACACGTTTTGGACATGTTATACACGTATTTGACCGTATCATGATGTATTACGACTCAATAATTTTATAAATGTCTTAATAATAATTTTTTAATATATATAAGAGTGCATCATACAAACAAAATCACACTAAACATGAAACATAAAGAAACCATACACAATATTAAACATAAAGTAAAACCACACAAAACATTAACATAAATCAAGATGGTCAATTCTCTTGCCACCCTTTGTCATTCATTTTCCCACAAATGCGTAACTAAATCAATTTGAAGCGAATTATGAATGACATCGGATCTGATTCTATTGTAATGGTCAATCGTTTAATTAATGTTTGACCTTCCAATTGCGATTGCGGCCGAGTCATGAGGAGGGCGTTCATATATTCTTGCTTTCCTTGTGTTTAGTGAGTCATCACTCATGTAATAGTTATTCATTTTATCTTCCGCTCTTTCATCCTCAACTATCATATTATGCAAGATGACACATGCTTCAAAGTTTGTACACTCCACGAGTGTCCATGCACTTTAGTGATACCCCAGCGAGCGATGGAAGAGGGGCTTGTGCATTTAGAATCAGGTTTGAAATTGTGCATCCGTGTAAGTTGACTCATTGGCAAAATCATCATGGTCGAGCAGATTGTCGTATTGATTTCGATGTCACTCGATGTATCGACGACCTGGTTGTGAGCCTTAACATGAGCTTCCTTTTTCAAGTCTTTGAAATTTGTGACTGCAGCAATGACAACTGCATCTTCTTCATGCCTTTTTTGATTATTTACGTGAGCAGATTGCAACAATATATCCCGGATTTTCTTCATTGGAAGAAGTTGATAAACTTTCGAATTTGTAATATTTATTTATTTTTGGAATAAAAATTTGTAACATGATACCCCTTAGGAACTGACAAACAAACTGCCCCTGTTATGGAAAGATTTGATAGGCTATAGGGAGGTTAATATTGTTTCCTAATATGATAGGATTTGATTGAGTCCTAATTTATAGGATCTGGATCTGATAGGATTTGATTGAGTCCTAATTTGTAGGATCTGGATCTGATAGGATTTGATTGAGTCCTAATTTATAGGATCTGGATTTGATTGAGTCTGTATGAGTTTGTATAAGTAGGCTGATGAATGAATGAATAAAGCATGAACTTTTAACCCAAATTTTGGCATGGTATCATAGCCAACCATTTAAGCAAACCCTACCATCAAAACCTTTTTTTTTCAATCGGCCAATCATCCATAGCCGGCCACTCACCCATAGCCTGAAGCTATGTATCGTTGATCATCAATGGCGGACAGCGCAAGTGCAAGCACAGGGGCCGGTGGTTCAACATTGGCAGATCTCAAACCTAAACAGGTCCAAATTTTGTTGAGTATGATTAGTAATCATCAGCAAGATCAAATGATGAGTGAGTTCCATTCTCCTTCCTCTTCGATACTTGACACAGGGGCATCTCGTCATGTGACCGGCAACTCACAAGTTTTGACTCAAGCACAGGACATTCTTCCATGTCCCGTTGGTTTACCTAATGGGCAGCAGGAATACGCCACAATAGAGGGGCGTGTAATTCTTGCTGATGGTTTAGTGCTTGAGCATGTCTTATTTGTAACAACATTACAATGCAATTTAATATCGGTGTCGCAATTAATTGATGACGCAAACTGTTCTGTTCGATTCACTGATTCTTTGTGTGCTATCCAGGACCAACGTTCGGGAAGCCTGATTGGAGCCGGTGAACAGAAGGATGGACTCTATTTTTTCTGAAGGATTCCTACAGTGCATGCGGTAACAGTTCCTGAATTATCTGAATTTGAGTTATGGCATAGAAGAATGGGTCATCCGTCGGATAGAGTCGTCAAGTTAGTACATGCAATCAGTTCTAATACTAATACTACTGGGAAGAAATTGAATAAAGCTTATGTAATTTGTCCTCAGGTAAAGCAAACTGGTGATAGTTTCCCTGTCAGTGATAGCAAAGCCAGTCGTATTCTTGAACTCATCCATTGTGATTTGTGGGGGCCAAATAATCAATCACCCTCTTCGTGTGGTGCGTATTATTTTTTGACATTGGTTGATGATTTCTTTAGAGCAGTCTGGGTATATTTGTTGCATAATAAAACTGAGGTTTTTCAAGCTTTCTCCTCTTTTTTCGCCACTGTGGAACATCAGTTTAAGCAAACTATTAAGATTGTGCAAAGTGATAATGGCACGAAATTTAAGTGCATGCTTGATTATTTTGATATGAAAGGTATTTTGTTTCAAACCTCCTGTGTTGGAACTCCTCAACAAAATGGAAGAGTGGAGCGGAAACATCAGTATATACTCAATGTGGCTCGTGCTTTAATGTTCCAGGGCAATCTTCCTATTACTTTTGGGGGGGGGATGTGTACTTAGTGCGGTGTATTTAATAAATGGCACTCCATCAGGTTTGTTACACAATAAAACACCTTTTGAGATCTTATGCGGAACAGCTCCAAATTTTGATGAGCTATGGGTGTTTGGGTGTCTCTGTTTCGCTCACAATCAAAAAGCAAAGGGAAATAAATTTGCACAAAGGAGTAGGAAGTGTGTATTTGTTGGCTATCCTTATGGTAAGAAGGGTTGGAAATTATATGATCTCGACACAGGTAAAGTTTTTGTGTCTCGCGATGTCAAGTTTCATGAAAATGAGTATCCCTATCTGATTGAGAATGCATCTACTATGGTTGAAACTCCTATTTTCTCTTCTAGTGACTTGGTGGGAGTTGATAACATTGTTCTGGATGATTTGGAGGGGGTCTTAGAGGATTCTCAGACTACAGGAATAGTTGAGGATACAAATGGGTCGAAGGGCAGTCCTGCCGTGGAAGGTGCTGCCAGTCCCACCGATGCTGCCAATCCCGCCATGGAAGGTGCTCCACTGACTGCTGATTCTGCCATGGAAGGTATTCCGCCGACTGCCAGTGCACCCGAGGCTAATTTGGGCCGTAGACTGCGGGACAAACGTCCTTCAGTTTTGTTACGAGACTTTGTTGCTAAACCAGTTCGGAAAAAGAGTCCGTCCTCGAGTTCACTGTCCTCTACCAGCTCCTCCGGTACCCCCTATCCTATAGCACACTATGTGAATTGTAATAAATTTTCTATGCGACATCGTATATTTCTTGCAGCTGTAATTGTAGGGATTGAACCTATAACCTTTCATGAGGCCATAAAACATGCTGGATGGCGTGAGGCAATGCAAAAGGAGATTGGTGCCTTGGAAGCTAATGAGACTTGGGTTATGGAAGAACTACCTCCCGGGAAGAAGGCTCTTGGTTGCAAGTGGGTATATAAGATCAAATATCATGCAGATGGTATGATTGAACGGCTAAAAGCTCGCCTTGTTATCTTTGGGAATCATCAGGTTGAGGGAATTGATTACAATGAGACATTCGCTCCAGTTTCTAAAATGGTGACGGTTCGTGCCTTTCTAGATGTTGCAGCAGCGAAAAACTGGGAGTTACATCAGTTGGATGTTCACAATGCTTTTCTACATGGCAATCTTGATGAAGAGGTATACATGAAATTACCACCAGGTTTTACTGTTCATCAACCCGGCATGGTCTGTCGTCTAAAGAAATCTTTGTACGGCTTACGACAAGCCCCGAGGTGTTGGTTTGCTAAATTGACGGCTTCATTGAAAAACTATGGCTTTACTTAATCCTATTCAGATTATTCACTCTTCACGTTGCATCAGGTACCTGTCTAGATCAATGTTCTTGTTTATGTGGATGACATGATCATTTCTGGTAATAACTCTTCCGCTTTTGCTTCATTCAAGAAATATTTAGGTGAATGTTTTCATATGAAGGATTTCGGGACCTTGAAATATTTTCTCGGCATTGAAGTTGCTCGTAGTCCAGAGGGTGTCTTTCTGTGTCAACGGAAGTATACTCTTGATATCATCGCCAAGACGGGGTTGTTGGGAGCAAAGCCCGCCGGATTGCCGATGGAGCAAAACCATCAACTCGCTCGTGCTAATGGTGAGTTGTTAGAGGATCCCGAAAGTTACCAATGTCTTGTTGGGCATCTCATTTATCTCTCATTTATACAGTACATATTTTGGCACAGTTCATGCAGGCACCAAGACAAGAACATTGGGATGCGGCGACTTGCACTGTACATTATCTCAAAGGCTGTCCGGGGCAAGGTATTCTTCTTCATTCTGCTAGTGATTTATCCTTATCAGGTTGGTGTGATTCTGATTGGGCGAGTTGTCCTTTGACTCGTCGCTCTCTTACAGGTTGGATAATTTTTCTTGGTTGTTCCCCCATTTCCTGGAAAACCACGAAACAACATACAGTATCCCGCTCATCTGTAGAAGCAGAGTATCGTTCTATGGCTTCGGTTACATCTGAACTCAAGTGGCTGAAAGCGCTTCTTGGTAGTCTTGGGGTGGATCATTCCCGTGCTATAAATTTATTTTGTGATAGCAAATCGTCTCTACACATTGCTCACAATCCTGTCTTTCATGAGTGTACGAAACATATAGAGGTGGATTGTCATTATGTACGAGATGCAATTCAAGAAGGAATTATCTCTACGAGTCATATGAGCACACCGCGTGGGTTATCTCTCCACGTGAGCTTACCCGTCCAGTGTGCACCAAGCGGAGCTCTCAACACTGAATTTTCATGTTGCACACTCCAACTATCTGAAAGTACCATTACCTGGGGCCAACCGAGATGTATTCGTTCCCAACACCATATTTGCAATATCGACATCGGCCGGGTCATTTAGATCGACCCCATCGAACAATTGCACAGGACACGGTAGAGGGAGGCTAGAGCCGCACTTCCCCAACTATATCGGTCGGCTCTTTATAGGTCGGCGATCAGTGGAAGGTACATCAAGTGTACTACATCTCCAGAAGAATTAGGAAATAGAATACATCTAATCTTCGACAAAAGATAAACCCGTGTATAACATTGGAGTTGGTAGTCCATCGGTACGTCTGGCAGTTGATTATTGAACTCCATATACAGTCAAGAACGTCGTACTAATTCCCCAACGAAAACACCTTTATCATCTTCATCCACTTCGTGCCCAAGATAATCTCTTACCAATGCCACTTTATTGAACATCAAGTTGCCGGTGACGGCCACCCCATTGATTGAAAAACCCGATATTACGGCTATATCTTGTAGGGTGACTGTCATCTCCCCAACTGATAAGTGAAACGTGTGTATCTCTGGCCTCCATCGCTCCACAAGAGCGGTAAGTAGTGCGTGGTCACATTTTACTTTTGCCAACTTCGACATTCCATAAAATCCGCTACTTACTAAATAATTTTGAATACGATGGTGCGTCGCCGTGATGGTGTGCATTCGGAAAATCATTTTTTCGACATCTCCTTTCCCAACTGTCTGCGACCTATAATCTTCTTGCAGATAAAGCACGATATGATCTACAGGACCCGGATGTCCCCGTGGTCCATGCGAAGTACCAGATGAAGCACCCACATCATAGGAAGAAGATGGTTGTGTAGGATCCATTTTCCTGTCAACATTAAATATAATGTGTCAACTACAATATTAATAAACATTACGAGAGTAGAGATACTAAAATATATACAAAAATATTACTAAACATTAACAAACAATCACCTCCACAACATCTCCACACACTACAAATAGATGAATCTAAGTTCGCATAGATAGGAATATAGGTCATCCACATCTCAATCTCCTATGAAAATCACTTCACATATCTATTAGTTACGTGGATCTAATCTACATCGATTTTACTATACTACCAATATAGCTCTTACTAAGCAACAATAATTTCACAAACTCTAGATCAACAATTCAACATTTCACAAACCTTAGATCAACAACAATCCATAAGTACATTTCCACAATTACTACTTATATAAAACAAATTCATAGCATTTGTACTATACTACCAATGTATACAGCTCTCATACATCAAAATCAACATTGTAAAAAAATTTAGGGATTTTGAGAACTTACCACAAATTTGGATTACGGATGATTTCGAAAAGAAACGAGAGAATCAAATCTAGAGTCTTTGTTTAATTGTTGTTTGGCAATTTGCAAATCACTCCAATAGTTGGGATTTTAAGAATTTTTTATTTAGGGAACTAGGGTTATGGGAGTGAAGAGAAAGATCAAAAAAAATGTAAGACAAAGGGGGAAGGAGAAGGGTTTCTGAATATAGGTAACTGTGCAAAATGAAAATAACTGATGCAGTTATTTTAAATGGCACCAGTATAATTGTTGCCGTTCTCTTAGAGAACGACATACATTAATTGACTTTAACACTTCTCTCTCAACTCAAAATTGAGACGGTCTCCTCTTAGGACTAAAAGCAATAGATGCCGTTATTTCAAATAACGGCATGAAACTTTTTTTCAAATAGATGTCGTTATTGGGAAGAATGGCATCGAAATAACCTATGCCATTTTTCCCAATAACGTTTCTTGTTGGTGTGTCTTAAACAATGGCATATTGCTAATTGTTTTCGGAAGTGGGGCAAGGCGCCAAATATTTTCAAAAAGTGGGGCAGTTCGGCAAAATTTTCAGCTCAGTCTCATCATTCTCAGCCCGTTGGCAGATGGGATTTTCTTCTACTAATGACTTGAGCCGGGTATCAATATCACTTTCTCTAGCAATCGAAGTCTCCATATGACGAGAAAGATCCATGCATTGTTGATTGAATGATTTAATCAAGTTCACATGGGTTCCAGGTCCAGGATGCAGAAAGTCGATGCAGATTGCCTGAACCTGTCACCATGTTGTCAGACAGGTAACGTTGAACAACCGTATTAAACCCTGGGTTACCGAACAAGTAAGGATTTCCAGAATGGTAATTGACCATAATTAATACCTCCACGCCACAAATAGTGGCCAAGGCAGTTGCCTTCGTGAATATTCCTTTACGATGCTTTGAAAAGCACACATGTTGTTCCTCTTGCTTGTAATCTTCTCAGTTGTAAACTTATTATGACCTTGAACATTATTTTCTTTCTGACCATGATGTTGTTGGGTTTTATGTCTTGCATACTTATTCGGTATGAAAAGAAGATGGTGATACAAATAGAGAGTTCGAAGCGAAGAATCGAAGAGAATGAGAATTACTCAGCAGCAACTATGTGCGGTCGACCGTCCGCGGCGCTGATAGATTTTTTGGGTGCGGGTTTGTTGATTCGATTGAAGCCCACTTTGTATTCTGATTAGAACGTACAACTCTAATTGTATGTTTATCTCTTCAGTATAGATCGAATGGCTATTGTAACAAGATATCTAAACTAGGGTTTCTCTAGATCTATAAATACAATGTAAACGGCCCATAGAACAAGGTGATTCTATTGCGTGCCGAATAGAAGAAAAGAATACTTCATATAAGAGGGTGAAAAAGTTTCTCCATTGTAAGTAGCAACCAAGTTCCAGTTAGGCTTGAGAGAGGGTCGTGGTGAGAATTGTAATATTCATGTATCTTCTCTAGTTGAAATCATATATCGGTTCTTCCTCCTCGGATTAAGGCGAAACCCCCAACCAGGACAATTTTTTTATGTTGTGTGATTGATGCGATCTAGTTTTGCTTGGTGGTTTGTGTTGATTGTGTCAAAGAATCAACAAAATTTTCGGTTTTCCTAACAAGTGGTATCAGAGCAATCAGGTTCGTGGGTTTGTTCGAGTTCCTTGGAGGAGATGGCAGATCAAAAGACAAAGATCAAGCGGTTTGACGGTAGGATCAACTTCAATCTATGGAAGGTGGACATGTATGATGTTTTGGTTCAGAAGAACTTGCACCTTGCCCTAGAAGAGAAGAAGCCAACCGACATGAAGCAGGAAGGGTGAGATGAGATTTGTTTGAATGCCTTGAGTTTAATTCGGTTGCAATTGGAGGACGAAGTCAAGTGTGATATTCTTGAGGAGATAAGTGCGGCGAGTCTTTGGATGAGACTCAAATCTGACTACTCGGGATCGTCGTTACTAGATCGGATGTATTGGAAGAGAAAACTGTTTAGGTTCTTAATGAAGAAAGGTACCCATCTTCAAGATCAGACTGTGGAGTTCAATAAGGTAATATATGAAATAATGGCGATTAACATTGATGATCTTAGCGAAGAAGATAAAGCTTTCAACTTGATATCACTACCAACTTCTTATGATCACTTGATAACTACCATGCTACACGGGAAGTCATTCAAGGAGACACTCACAGTAGCTGAGGAGATTAAGCATCTGAAGAAAGATGAACTAAGAAAGGAGACTCATAAAAGAGGGTCTATTTTTATGGGGTGCTTTGCGGTGGATGGCGATACTTCAATTGGAAGGGATGCGGCACACAATGGTAAGATTTGTTGCCACAATTTTAGAGGAGTTGGGCATTACAAGAGAGGCTGTCGCAAGTGGTTGAGTCAGAAGAGTGCTACTAAAGAAGGGGAACAAGCCTATATAGTCAGCGCAACTGAGTCAGGTAATAATGATGACCTATGTCTTCTTATTCAAGTTCTTCAGATGTGGATTCAAGTTGGAATTTTGTTTTGAAAAATTCTTCTCATATTTGCTCCATGAGGGAGATGTTTTCTAGTTACATGTCATCAATAGGCCGTAGTATGAGAACGGAGAGTGGTGAGATTTGTGAAGTAGTGGGTGATGGAACAGTTGAATTGGATATGCCAGATGTAAAGGGTTTGCACTAGAAGAGGTCATGCATATTCCTTCGATACAGTAGAATCTGATATCCTTGGGGACTCTTGATGCTCGTGGCTGTAGGTACACAGCTCGAGGTGGAGTTTTGACAGTTTGGGATAGTCGTCGTAAGGTAATGAAGGGTAATAGGGGAATTGACCTCTACCAACTTTGTAGGAGCAGGAAAACTCGGCCGAGTGTATGGAAACTCATTGTTCCTAAAGCATCATCTAGTAAGCTGTCACTAGAATTACCGAATCAAGACTGCAATATTCGAATACCGTTGGAAAGTGGAGAGAGCCTTGATGTAGATGGAGTTCGTATGGAGGGTGGTACCTCCATGATTATATCTACAGGGGTGTACCCTTGAGGGGGCATACAGTTGGAGAAAAATAGATGGAGGTTTGCTCAACTAGCAAAAGAAGCTATAGAAATGTGTAGTTTACAAAGCAGAGAAGAAAGATATAACAGAGTTTTAAATCACACAAGTATGGATTCATGAGTATGCAATCCAAGGTGCAGATTGTTGGGTTTTATGTCTTGCATACTTATTCGGTGTGAAGAGAAGATGGTGATACAAGTAGAGGGTTCGAAGCGACGGATCGAAGAGAAGGAGAAACAATTAGCAACAGTAGTAGCCAACAGAGAAAGAGACAGTCGACCATGCGGTCGACTGTCACCTTCTCAGGTTGATGGTTTGGGAGTTGCGGTCAAACACAACTATGTGCGAGCGACCTTCTGCGGCACTGATGGATTTTTTGGGTGCGGGTTTGTTGATTCGATTGAAGCCCACTTTGTCTTCTAATTAGATCGTACGACTCTAGTTGTATGTTTATCTCTTCAGTATACATCAGATGGATGTTTTATCAAGATATCTAAACTAGGGTTTTTCTAGATCTATAAATACAATGTAAACGACCCTTAGAACAAGATGTTTCTATTGAGTGCCCAATAGAAAAAAAGAGTACATCATATGAGAGACTGAGAAAGTTTCTCCATTGTAAGCTGCAACCAAGTTCTAGTTAGGCTTGAGAGAGGGTCGTTATGAAAATTGTAATATTCTTGTATCTTCTCTAATTGAAAAAACATATCAGTTCTTCCTCCTCCATATTAAGGCGAAAGACCTAATCGGAACAATTCTTGTGTGCTTTGTGTGATTGGTGCAATCTAGTTTTGTTTGGTGGTTTGTGTTGATTGTGTCAAAAACTCAACAAGATTCTCAGTTTTCCTAACAAATGCCTCTCAATGAATGACGTCATGAAAAACCTACCTAGTTCGCAGAGTAAATAGAAGAGTAAGAATTTATTAGGCAATCTTGGTATGGACCAAATCCTAAAAGTGATCACTAGAATTATAATATAATTAGATACACATTGGGAAATTAAATATATATACATAATTAATGAGCACGCATAAAAAGTTATGCTGAATGGTGGTGGATTGGGCTTGGGGTGTGTAGATCTAATGTATCATCTTCAAACCAAGAAAGTGACATGAAAATTGAATGTACTTATCACCGGAGCTTCACCTTTCCTCTCCTCCTCTCCCTGAGCTGCAACTTCCTCTTCGTCTTCATTCTTTCCTGGTTCTATCTCCCAACACTCTAAACCCCCTACAACTTAACCTCTACTACGATGTTGTCGGAGGTAGAAATGAGCAGTTGCGGGCCCAATGAGATGGTACGCCACCACGCTCCCAACCCCGACCAACAGATTACCCCTCCACCTCCCCCTATCAATCAATAGGCCACCCACACCGCCACTCCCCTACCCCCACCCCACCCCCCCCGTCTATCTGCAAGGCATACCTGAAGCCAAAAACATCCACCGAACAAAACCCCACCCTGCTCCCCTCCCCTACCCAATGGTAACAATGTAGAAGAAAGGAGGCTCAGACATCAATCCCCCGAGCATGCACACCGGAGTGCGCATTAGCATCGCTATGGGCGAGAGGCTAGTCATCATCGCCACACATCTCCTCCCATAGAGGATGGGCCCACAGAGGGGGCTCTCCTACTGGCTTGTTCGAGCGTAAAAGAGCCCCCCCCAAAGGACCATTGCCACCACTATGGGCAGAGAAGTGATCAGCGGTATCATCATACAATGTACCAGTGGAAAGGGAAAGCTCAAGAGCATTATGACCATACCTCCCACCACCAGTCATGGCACAAGGGTCACCAACCCCCTCCAAACACCACCATCATAGCCACGGCTCACAGATACAACCACAACCACAATGTCCAACACACCTTTCACAATCTCCTCCAGCCTCCCCCACCTCAGAATTGGAATGCTAAACCCACTGTTGCCCAAGAGCACCACACCTCACCCACCACCCACATTCCCAAACAACCTACTCACAACCCCCCCCCACTCATCCCCACTGCAAACTGAGGCAGCTCAACTCCCAGTTAAACCTACCTCGAGTGGGCCCAAGAAGGGGGTCCGCAGAACGTGGCAAACATGGAGGGCACAACAGTGTGGAGTGGGGATCTGAGAGAGGAGGAGCCATGGAGTGAAGTGCAAAGTAAAACAAAGAAAAGAAACATCATTTCCCCCTCAAATCAACCAGAGCTCAGAAAGAAGAAAAGAAAAGGGAAACGCAAACCAGTGTCGTGTTTCAATTGCGATGATTTGGGGCATCTCCGGCAGGTTTGTACGAAAGAGATCTGCTGCTTAAAGTATATGAAATGGGGGCATATGTCCTACATTTGTACAAACGTTAAGGCATCCAACAACGATGACGAAAGGCCTGTTAGAAGAGGCCGGTCACCAGACAACCCCACCCTCATCCGATTGGAAAACAGCTTAGAGACAATCAAAAGTGTAGAGAAGTGGCTTCGCCAATGGTGTGCCATTGCTAAAGTGACAGCAGGGTGCCCATCAGAGAACCATCTACTCCAAGCTTTGAACGCAAAATGGCCGATGAGAGCTCACAGAGATTGAGTTGCTAAAAAAATGTGTCACCTCCAGTTCCTTGTGTCATTTCCCTCGCCGGAGAAGATGACTGAGATAACAGCCATGGGCATAGTGGATTTTGGGCACTTTAAGATAGAATTCTTCCCGTGGTCACCAAGATTCGGAGCTGAACTGCCAAAAGGGGAATGATTTTGGATTTGGACCCACAATGTATCGTTGCACTTCTGGAAAAAAGAAGCTCTCCAAGAGATCCTCTCGGAGTTTGGAACCGTCGAGGACATAGACGATAAGACGGTGAGGCGGTCGGAGATTGCATCCACCAGGATTTTAATCCGAAGCCCCGATATCACGCTAATGCCCAGATTTGCAAAGGTGTTTTCATTCGAGGAGTCATACCTCGTCAGATTTTTTTTAGATAAGAAAGAGGAGCCAGAGATGGTGGAGCCCATGGATATCTCATCCCCTACCGCCGCACTCAGAGGTGGTCGCTCCTACAAGCAGGTGGTTTCGCTAGAGTGGGACCTCACCATCGACGGAGCCCACGAAATTGAGTGTGCGCACCGTGAAGTCATCAGAGTTGCTAGAGGTAGGGAGGAGCGCCATGGTCAGGCGACGGTGAATCCTGAACCCCAGAGAACTCTAACTCGCTGCAGCGGTCAAAACAAAGGCCTCACCCAAAAACCCAACGGTCAAGAGGGTCACCCACTGGTGTTCCAACAGCTTTACCCAAAAAAGGCAAGTTCTGCAGACCCACTGCCCAGCCTTGGAACCTCCATCAAACAAAATGCTCAAAGAGGAAGTCAACCCCTACTAGTTACTAAGGAAATGCCTCGAGGGGAGAAAATGACCCACAACTTTGCCAACAGACAGAGCTGTTCACCTAAAGGGAAAAAGATGGTAGCTTTGGAAAGAGAGCGGTTGCAAAAGGGTGCTAGTTTGGGGAAGAGAACGAATGGGGGCTCGATCGAAACCAACGAGGTGGTTAGAATCGAAAAAAGAGGCAACTTTTAGAAGACGAGTAGGACCAAATGAGAGAAATGGAAAAGTTGGGAACTTTGGTAGGGGAGCGCCAGATAAATGGAGCTACTTTGGGGAAGAAGACGAAAGGGGGAGAGATCGAAACCATGGAGAGGGTTTCGAATGAGAAAAGAGGCAATCTTAGGGAAGAGGAACATGAGAGGGATAGAAACAGAGCGGAAGAAGGCGATGCTTCGTTTCCACCGAAAGCGTCTTTTTCGAAGCTGCTCACTTCTTTCGATGCGCCAGCCTCTGAAGAGGAAACATGTGGCACACCCACGTGGCCCTCCTCGAGCGCTACGCCAAGACTTGGTAACAGTGGGCCTAAAGAGGTGTCCAATATGGATTTGGCAAATTTGTTTTTAGGAAAGCCCATTTTTTTGTTGAACAAGATGCAACAGCTCAAGTACACAAGTGCCACAAATATTCCTGGAATTGTTAGGACAGCTAACATCTCTTCGGGGGTACCCAATTCCATATCAGAGAACCACATTGAGGAGGATGATCGAGATGAGAGACTAAACCTCGAAAATGATCTTACCTATTTTGATGAGGAATCTTTGGAGTCAGAAGAGTTCGCTGATGAGGCAGTGGACATATATCCTGATTTTGTCCCATCCACTCTCCCTCCCACACAACCTGCTGCCCCTGTCCCTACTCGCTGCGACAAAGGTTTTAGAGTACAGAAAGTTATAAGAGGACTAATAAGGAGTCCCTGGACAATTATCTTGAGATTGCGGCGGCGGCTAAATCCGCTAAGACTAGCGACGGAGGCACGCGTTCCTTCTTAGCATCTATTTTAAATTTCATGTCTGATACTGATATTTTTAGTCTAGCCAAAAATTGTGGTCTTGCAGTTGGTGATACCGATCGGAATGCGTTCCTCCTTAATAAGATTAGGGGGTGGGAGAACGATAGGGTTAGCCTGATTTCAAACCCGACTTCCAAATAGAGTCACGATCCCTTGCCTATACGTAGTTAATGGAGATTCTATTCTGCAACGTTAGAGGCCTGGGCAGGCGGGGCAAGAGGAAAATGGTTAAGGAGGTCATTGCTAAATCAAAAGCTAACATTGTGAGTCTTCAAGAGGCCAAATTTACACATATATCTAGACTGAGTAGGTTGGGGGGAAATCGAATCTCTGAATGGAGGATGTGCCCATTTGTAAAGGCATTTGGGGGTATTCCTCTAGGTTTTAACCTCGACATGTTTTGTTTCCTAGATGAGGTCTACGGGCAATTTTCACTCCCAGTCTTGCTCCAACATAAAACCGGCCTGTGGACTCAATCAATTACTGTGGTCTATGGTCCACATACTTCTGCTTCTAGGACGGCTTTCTGGACAGGACTTAGAGCAATGCAAGTTCTTTGGCCACACCCCTAGGTGGTAGGAGGCAATTTTAACTGTAACGCCCCGAATTCCAAATAAGGCTGAATTCGAGATTTCACAGGATCTTTACTTCACTTCGTACAATTTTACAAGGAATTGAAAACTTCTTCAACAGTACATCAGAGTTCATTTACACTTTGTTTACACAGCGGAAAAATAAAATATTACAACATTAAAATATAACTTGTACAACTTCATAAAACGAGTCATCGATTGCATCATAGTATCTTTACTCCTTCAAGAAAAGTCCATTACCTGCATATTAATCTGTGGGCACGTCAGTTACTTACAACTGACGAAATGTTATATTCAGCTATCCTCTCTATGCCGTATATATAATGATCTCATTACTTTAATAAAATCACAACAGTTGAATGAACAATAAAGTGTAGAAATGTGACTATGCTAAATATGTAAGTGTATGCCATGCCTTAATGCCTAATGCACACAATTTTATACTAGGATGACACTAATGCACACTTGTTCGGATTCTATGCATCCCATACTACATAGGTTCGAGGGCAAGCGCCTACGTACTCCACAATAAAGGGTTCGATCATTCGCCATGACAACTACCCAGTAATAAGACAAAGTTGAGATGTTCCACGAGTACGGATCCCAGCCCCGGGGAACCGCTGCAACAAATCTCTCACCCGACTGTTATACAGACTCCTCGTCGTGCGAACCTCCTACAAGTGCCCCTCTAGCCTCGGTATACGTATATACATGGAGAACGACAAACTATCCGCCCGACTATGCATAGTTCCGGATTTAAAATAAAAGTTTGTCTCCCACGAGGCAACCACAGTCCACCAACTGGGTCTATAGCCCCGGTGAACTGCCGCAACAAGCCCACCGCCCGACTATATAGAGTGCCCCACTTACGTTTGCCTAAGTCTTACTACATTCACTTATGTGCTTAAAATTTATTTAGTTCAAGACATGAATAATCTTTCAAGCCTAGAATTAGTATTACCTACTACCGGACTTAATCAACATCCACAGAGATAGCTCCATTGCAAATCTCAAAATATAATAATCATTTCATTTAAAAATTGTCGGTACACGAGGTCTTACTAACTATAAATTCAAATTTCTCATGTACAAGAATCATGGGTATTCATACCCTTTAATAATCATGCCTATGTCTCCAACCTTTTCTTAAACAATTTTTCATGTTTCAACTTAGTACTTATTCATGCACTTTCAATTCAAACATAGAACAAATAATTCTTTCTTCAACAAAAGATTCAACATCATAAATTTCTACAAGCAAATTAAACAAATCCACATTCTCAACATAATTGTTTATTGACAAAAGAGAGATTTATACTTGTTATCCATCTTTCCTTCAAAAGATCTTTCACAAAGAAAATTAATAATAATTTATTGGAGTTTGACTTATATTTCATTTTTATTTCCTCAAAATATACTATAAAATTTTATAACTAACTCTAATAATTATCACTTCAATTTTATAGGAAGAAATGAGTTTTTAATTAAGAGTCCTTCTCAAAAATGTGAAAAACAAAGAAAGAAAAAAAGAAAACCAAAGGCCGGGTTTTGAACCCCTGAACCCAGGTTGAGGCACACATAGAGCCCAAGCCATGCCGCTCTAACCAAATAAGTCCACTTGGACTTTTTATCTAAATCGGTTTCATATTATTTAAGAATTCCTTTTCAGTTTCGGAATAAATAAAAAAAATATATAAAAGCAACTATCAAGTTTTGAACCTAAAACTTCTTTCAACTAAACTCTATATTGCACTGGCTAACCAGTAAGACCAAGTATATTTTCTATTTTAGAAATTTCATTAGTGCTCTTTTGTTCACATTATTCTGAAATCTAATTCTTTTTCGAAAAATTCATTTATCTATCGATCCAATCCTTTAGAAGTAATAGATAATTTTTTCTTGTGGAACTGAAATGAATCAAAAATACAAAAGACAAGTTCAACTTATTATTTAGATATGTCTTTTCTATTAGTTTCTCCTTACTTTATAAAATGCACATTTCTCAACAAAACCCAAAATTATAGAAATAATGTTTAGTTTAAATCCAACATCATAAAAAATAAAATTCTTATTGCTAAAAAACCAAATGTATCTCTAAATCAACCTTGGACATCACAAATGTTTCTTTATGTGAAAACTAGTGTCTTTTACATATGTCGACAAGTCTAAAAATAATAAAATTTATCTTTCCCTTTTTCTTTCTTTTAATCATTATGTTTCTATGCATATGTCGCAAAAATTATCCTTTAACAATCATTCGTACTCATCATACATTTGACAAACAAGAATTTACAAATACTCTAACATGTGATTATTTCTTTACCTTTCAATTAGCATGGTAACAATCAATTTACTAAGTTTCAACAAAAATCATTTACTAAGTTTCAACAAAATCATTGCATGTTATACTAGCATTTTATCCACATATATCACATTCAATTTTTATATCATTCATTAAACTATTAGTATGGTAACAACAAAATCATTACATGAGATGCTAGTATGGGTTCTTATCTACAATATCTCATTCAATCCTTCACTACTCATTAAACTACTAGCATGCAAATTCTACTTAGAAAGAATAAGAATACCCACCTTGATTGAAGCTTGAACAATAGAAGGGAATGATGGAACATTACTTCTAGCTCCAAGGACTCCTAGTTCCTCTTCTCCTAGCAAGAGCCTCCTAGCACAAGAATTCTCTTCTCTTTTTCTTTTCTTTCTCTTGATTTTTGTTTTGTTTTTGGTGTGAAGAAAAGAAAAGAGAATGGTGTGCTATTTATAGGATTTTACTAGGGTTCAATTTGTAAAACTCTACACCTAATAAATTACTCAAATTAATTTATACAATCCTTCACTTTCTCAACTCTCCTAACTTCCAACTCTTTATTTTCCCACTCTGTACAATTCTAACTCTTCATTCATCTCTCCCTTTTCCAAAATCTGAAGAAACCACGTCAAACAGCAGGCAACTGATCTGTTTCATGTTTTCCTCGAACGGTGGGCCCCATCTCATTTTGACCAAGTCAAAGAGACTTCAACAGCAAATGCCTCGCGGGTGGACCCCATGCATGCACGTCATCCACACCAATTTGTAGGGATGGCAACTGGGCCGGGTCAACCGGCGACCCACCCGCGACCCGGCCCGCTTAGCTTCTTGGCGGGTTCGGGTCGAACCCGGTGAACAGTACTGGGTCGACCCGGGTCGCAATTAAGGCGAATTAAACTCGCGAAACCCAGCCCACAAACCCAGCCCAACTCGCGAATTCAACCCGCCAACCCGCAGGTCGACCCGCGGTTTCGACCCGTACGGGTCGAAAGTTCGACCCGTGACGGGTCGACCGTTGACCCACGGGTCGACCGGTCGAAAAAAACGCCCGTTGTGCGCTGCTGCTGCGCTCTGTCTGGGACAGAGCCGTTTGGAACGGCTCTTTAAGCCGTTGGGGGGTTATTTTTTTTTTGTTTTTTTTTTGTTTTTTCCCACATATTTAGCCTATAAATATCCCCAAAAATTTCATAAAAAATCACACCTCACTCTCTTACTCTCTCTACTATTATACATCATTTTTAAAGAATTTTTGAACAATTGTAGTATTCATCAAACAAGTCTACAAGGAGACATATACACGATCAAATTTCGGTCGTATCGGAATCAAAATTCAACGTCTTTAACTCTCTTCAACCCTCGTCAAATCTACTTCAACCTCTTCTCAACTATTCAATTGTGGAATCGGCAAAGCGCTCCTCCATCTTTTCTATTGTATTCTTATTTTAACGGTTTTTTTTATATACGCGTATTCCATGGTGAACGGTATCAAAATATCTCTATCTCTCTCGTTAATTTTTTTTTTTTTGCATTGTAGTTAAAATTATTGTTTGTTTTTTGAACTTCTCTATCTCAACCCTCTTATTTTTTAGATTTTTTTGGAACAATTCACCGCTCCTACATTGTATATTTTTTTTTTTACATACTTTAGCACATTACTACATTATGTCTAGATCACGCGGTAGCGGTCGTAGCAGACAAGATTCCTCATCCTCTTCACGTAGGCCACCAATTGTCCCAACTAGTGAGCTCGCCCAAGATTACATTGATCCTACTATGGAACAATGGGGTACACACGACGATGTTGTAGGTGACATACAATTAGAAGAAGAACAACAACAACAACAAACCGAAACCACATAACCCCGTAGTAGTAGGAAAAGTAGAGAAGAAACTAGCGATTGGCATAAGTTTTATGATTATATCCCGGACGAACATACTCCGGGTATAGGTTTGAAAGTGTGTAAAACATGTAGTAAAACATACAAATTCAAGAGGGGTGACGGCACCGGTACAATTAGTAGGCACATCCAACATAATCATAAAGAACTTCTTGATCAAATACAAGGCCAACAAAAAATCGACCCTAGGACCGGTCAAGTTGATAGCCACCCTTATGATTCCTAACTTGTTCGTCGGAAAATGGCCCGATTAGTCATTAAGGAAGAGTTACCATTTTTCTATCCCAAGAGTAGGAACTTGGAAAATTTTAATCAAACGGCCTTAAATCCTCATTTTAAAAGAATTCCGAGAAATACTTGCAAATCGGATTATTTTAAAGTGTACATGGAAATGAAGGACGCTTTGATTGCAATTTTATGGAGTTTAACTTGTAGGGTTAGTTTAACTTCGGATTGTTCGACCGGTGTCAACAATATTCTAACGATGGGAATAACCTGTCATTGGATCGACAATGATTGGATTCTTCAAAAAGAATCATATCACTTGCGTCGTTGCCGTATCCCCATAGTGGCGCTGAAATAGCAAACTGTATTATAGAAATTTATGATGTTTTTCATATTCGCGATAAAATTATGGCTATTAGTTTTGATAATGCATCTAACAATAATGTAGCAATTACTACTTTAAAATCTGTATTAAACCCTCCATCTGACAATATTTTTCATGTTAGATGTGCATGTCATATTATAAATTTATATGTTCAAGATGCATTAAAAATAGCCGATCCATATATAGTTAAAATTAGAAATTGTGTACATTTCATTGCATTAAGTCCAAGCATTTTACAAGAATGGAAAGCTTGGTGTAGGGTTAGAAATGTTCATTTTAGAAAATTTCCAAAGGATGTTAGACACTGATGGAATTCTACTTTTGATTTACTAAATGTTGTCACCGATTATAAAGCAGTTCTAAATGATTTTTATATCACAAAAAATATGCACAATTTTGAAATGACTCCCACCGATTGGTTTTTTGCCGAATCTTTGTTGAAAATTTTAGATCCTTTTAAAACCGCAACTTTAAAATTTTCAAGAACATATGAATCTACTTCTAGTAGCATTTTTATTGAATTAGTTAGCATGATGCAAATATTTAACGAAATGTTAAATGATCCCTATATTAGTGACATTGTAAAACCTGCATTTACAAAATTTTTGAAGTATTATTTTCCTCCTCTTATGTTGATTTGTGTTGCTACTGTTATGCATCCTCGTATCAAATTAGAAGGTACGAAGAATTTGATAGAAATATTTTTTGGATATTTAGAGGTAAATGTAGAATTAACAATTGATTGCGCTACTTTTTTAGTTCAGTTTGAATCTACGTTAAATAACTTGTATGATTATTATGATAGATGTTTTGCTTCTAGTAGTACAACTTCTGTAGTTAGTTCTTTTTCTGGTAGTTCTAAAGGTAAGGGTAAAAGTAGAATTGGTGATAGAACATTTAGTTTACTTGAACAAATTCAATCTAAAAAACCTAGGACTAATCAACCAAATAAATTAAATTGGTATAACCAACAGGATACTGAGCCTACTCTTTCTGCACTAGATATTTTACAATGGTGGAAAGAACATGAACACACTTTTAGTATTCTGTCAATTATGGCTAAAGATTTACTAACTCCTCCTGTCTCTACAGTTGCTTCTGAGAGTGCATTTTCTACAAGTGGCAGGGTTCTATCTGATTACAGGAATCGGTTGAAGCCCGAGGCATTAGAGATGCTCGTTTGCACAGAAGACTGGCTGAAGGCTGAAGATAGGACGCAAGGGAAAGCACTATCAAGTTCCACAAGTGGGAGCAACTCGCCCGAAGAACAACAACAACAACAACAATAGCTTTACTTGTTATGTCAAATTAGAAAACTTGTACTCAATTAAAATTGTATATAAGAAATATGTTATTGTATAAAACTTATTTGTGAATTGAATTCTTCATTTCGTTATAAATTGTTAAAATTGTATAACTTAAATTCATATGAATAATATTTCAAAATTTGTTGTCAATTTCACTCTTTGTCTCTTTCAATCTTATTATTATTATTACGATTTTTATTGTTTATTAGTATTATTACTTAGTATTATAATTATTATTATTATTTTAATTTAAGCTACCAAAATAATAATAATAATAATAATAATAATAATAATAATAATAATAATAATAATAATAATATTAAACGGGCCAACCCGCGGGTCGACCCGGCCCAACCCAGGTTGAACCCTAAAGGGTTCACGGGTTGGGCGGGCCACCCAAACGAAACATCAACCCGGCCCGGGCCGGCCCGGATAAGAGTGCAACCCGGCCCGGACCGGCTAAGTGTACATGCCAACCCTTACGGGTTGGGCCCGGCCCGGCCCACTCGACCCGTTCGCCATCCCTACCAATTTGCAAACAGCAACTATATATGCCCCCCATCGTATCATTTAAACCATTTCAATTATTTACAACATATATAATCATCCAACTTTATAAATCAATATATATATATATATATATATATATATATATATATATATATATATATATATATATATATATACTAGGTTTTCCCGTTGACACGTGACTACGGCACGTCTTCAGAACAATACACCTTGTTTGATCATATAAAATAGTTTTCAAGGTCCAGCAAATTAATTGAAGTAGCAAACATATTATATGAGAAACTTTTGGGAGTGCAGCTAAAAAACATATTATATGATTTTATTTTATTTTTGAATTATTTTTAAAGCTTTTAAAGTTTTAATTTTTTTTAGTTTTTTAATTTTTTAATTTTTTAATTTTTTTAAATTTTTTTAAATTTCTTAATTGTTTGAATAGAAGAGGGAGGGGGAGAAAAAGAGAAAAAAAATTTTAAATAAATACAGGAGTTGTTTTGGGTGGGGGATTTGAATTTGAGTTTTTGGGAAAAACTTTTGGGAGGGAAAAATATGTTTTGTGAGGTTAGATCTCGGCCTTTGATTTTGGGGGGATTGAAGGAGAGCCACTTGATAGCTTTCTTTGTGTTTTATTTTTTATATATATATATATATATATATATATATATATATATATATATATATATATTGGGGGGATTGAAGGAGAGCCACTTGATAGCTTTCTTTGTGTTTTATTATATATATATATATATATATATATATATATATATATATATATATATATATATATATATATATATATATATATATATATACACACACACTATACATATTATAACTTTTGAAATTTTACGGAGTGTTACACACTCTGAAATTTATTTTGAAAATAAATATGCTTAAATACGTTCACCGAAAATACGTGCGTTGCACGTAAAACATAAAAATGCGAAATTTGGTTTTATGAACTAAAAATGTTAAACATGATAAAATACAATATAAAAAAATATTTATTAATTTTTATATATTCTACGACGTAATTGCTATGTACGTAGAAAACACGTGCATTATACGTGCAGAAAATCGAAAAAATGCATTTTAATCAAAATAGGGAAAAAAATGAATTTCTGTTTTATAAAATACATAAAATAAATAATTTAAACACATAGAAAATATTGTACGTAGCGGTGGAGACACATAACCGATACGTGCATCAAAATACGTAAAGAGCACGTAAAATGCAGAGATTGAAATATTGCATTTAAGTTGAAACAAATAAGATAAAATCAATACGAAAAATGCATAAAGAGTCGGAAAATCAAGATACGTAGTGAAAACACGTTACAAAATACACGTGTATAACACACATGGACAAAATTGTCATTTCCAATTTTGCGGGGTGTTACATTAACATTACTAGATTCGCCTCTGAACACAGAGGCAGAGGAACCAGGGACTCGGATAGGGAAGCGTTTAATGAGGTTATCACAGACCTGGAACTGGTTGACATTCCCATCTTTGATAGGCTTTTCACCTGGTCAAAAGATGCAATCGTTGCCCATTTTAGCCAAACTAGACATGATCTTGGTCTCCACTGACTAGGAGACCAAGTTCCCGTTGGCTTAGGCTAAATCACTACCTAAACCCACCTCGGATCACATACCTATTATCTTGTCTTCTGGGGAAGTTCAACCCAGGAGAACACCAAAGTTTAGATTCCAGAGAGCATGGTTAGAAATCTAAGGCTTCCATTACATGGTCTACGAGAGCTGGTCCCGTCCAACTAAAGGGACTGAAGCAACCACAACATGGTGTGAGAAAATTAGAAGACTTAGGGGCATACTCAGAAAATAGAATCAGACCAGATTTGCGCTGATTTGGAGGGTAAAAGAATCCCTGCTTGAAGCTATTGAGGAACTTGAGAAGCTTGAAGAAACTAGGGACCTGATACAGGAAGAGCAGAATAGGTTGCTCCAATTCAGACAGGAAATTGACCAACTCTATAGGATTGAGGAAATCAAATGGCAGTAGCGGTCCAGAATTTCGTGGCTCAAAGAGGAAGACGCGAACACAGCATTCTTCCATCGAGTAGCCAATGTTAGGTGTAGATCTAACTGCATTCACTCGATTTACTCGGACTTGGGAATGATCCAAGGTAATGAGGATATCAGAATAGCATTCCAATCCCATTTCAAATTCCTATTTGGACACAAAGCGGTCTTGAGAGTCCCTTTCCACCATGAATTCTGGCAGGTCCTGACGGGAAACCCCAACCTTCTTTGGTGATCCCTAGAAGCACCCTTCAGGGAGAACGAAGTCTGGGAGGCAGTCCAGCAACTTGGAAAGGACAAAGGCCCAAGTCCGGATGGTTTCTCGATGCTCTTCTATTAGACATTCTGGGAAGAAATCAAAGACGATTTGCTAAAGTTGTTCGCTGATTTCTACGACCATAAGCTCAAATTAGGCAGATTTAATTTGCAGAGGTTGTGCTGATCCCTAAGAAAGAAGACTCCCGGCGAGTGGGAGACTTCCGCCCCATCAGTCTCCTTAAATACGCTGTCAAGATTATTACCAAGATGCTCGCTAATAGACTGGGAAAGGTGATGGATGGTCTCATTAGTCACGATCAGACGGGGTACATTAAAGGACGATGTATTCAGGACAGTATGGCCACGGCTGAAGAAACTATCCACCAATGCTACATTTCGAACGCTAAGAGCTACCTCCTTAAGCTAGATTTCGAGAAAGCTTATGATTCGGTTGAATGGGACTGTCTTCTGGAAGCACTGGCTGGAAGAGGTTTTGGAGATAGATGGATCAGATGGATCCACACATGTCTTACCACCAGCAGAACTACAATCTTGGTGAATGGGATATCGGGCCACCAATTTTCTTGCAAATAGGGCCTTAGACAAGGAGATCCGCTCTCTCCCCTCCTCTTCACCATCGTGGTAGACGTACTTCGGTCCATGATGGATAACTGCAGTAAAGCAGGTTGGACTGCACCGGTGGCCATGGAAGTCAATCGCCAAGGTTGCTCAATCCTCCAATCTGCAGATGATACTCTTCTATTTGGAAATGACAACCTCGGAGAAACAACCGTCTTCAAAGGAATACTATATAGCTTTAAGGCTTGGTCTAGCCTCAAGGTTAAATTGCACAAAAGTGCTCTCATCCCCATTGCCATGACTACAGAGGAGGCACTAGAACATGCCACGATTCTCAATTGTTCCACCGAGAGTTTCCTCACTAAGACCCGGGAAACTCAAAAAAGTTAATTGGCTATCCATCATTGACCGGGTGGAGAACCGTCTAGCTGGGTGGAAAGGTAAATCCCTATCATTGGGAGGGAGAGTCATTCTCATTAATGTAGTCCTATTAAATCTTCCAACCTATTATCTGTCCTTCTTTGAAATGCCGCAATGGGTGATTCAGAGAATTGAGCAGACTCGAAAATAATTTTTTGTGGACAGGGACAGACCCAGATAGAGGCGGTTACCACTTTATCATATGGAAGAAAGCATGCATGAAAAAGATACACGGAGGATTAGGTATAATTGATCTTCGAGATATGAATCTTGCCCTATTGGAAAAATGGTGGTGGAAAATTTTCCACCCCAATGGAGAAGGGTGGCAAGATTTTATTCAGGGATATCTGCATGGAAATGGAACAAGAAATTTGGGGTTCAGGGTAGGCCAACGTGTCTCTTGGTTCTGGAGAGGCATAGCTAAGGCCTATGATCCCTTCATTAGCGGTGTGACATCAGCTATCGGTAACGGCAGACTCACCAAATTCTGGTGGGATAAGTGGTGTGGTGATCCCACACTTCGAGCTCTATTCCCCGATCTATATGATTAGGCATCTCAACCACACTGCACGGTGACCGCAACCTGGAAAAGAGGTGCCTAGAAACCAGCTTTTAAACAATCGTTGGACCCGGACTCTCAGCTTAGGCTCAAGGAACTTCAGACCTACATAACCAACACTGGAATTAGTTGCTCTCAGGTTCCAGACAGGAAATCTTGGGGATTGAAAAAGAATGGCACGTTCACCGTGCGCTCCCTGTATAACCAAATTCACTTTAGAGAATGTGCCCCAAAGTGGTTAGGCGTCATATGGAGGACAAAAGCACCGCTGAAAATCAAAGTTTTCTTATGGATGGTGTTGAACGATGTAATTTTGACTAGAGAAAACCTCAATAAACGCCAACCGAACGTGGATTCTTGTTGTGGATTCTGCCACGCTGCCGCATAGACTAGAGAGCACCTTTTTCTACAGTGCCCTAGGAGCAAAGCGGTACTCGTTGAGGTACTCAGCACTCTGGGGAAGAATTAGTACCTTACTGTGTACGAGGATCTGTGAGTGGGTTCAAAATTCACCTGAAAGAAGAACTATGAGAGAAGCGTGGTATATCCCTATCGCTGCAACGACCTGAGTTCTATGGCTAGACAGGAATAATCTTTATTTTCGTAAAACTTGTAATAATATTTCTAGTAATTTGACTCATATTATGCATTTTGTTTCATTTTGGGCGAATGTGGCCGCAGCAGGTCCTAGAGGGAGGATAGCGAGCGTATTCTAGGTTAACGACTTTGATGATGATGAAGTCCAGATAGGCCCGACGATCGACTGACTGCTAGATTGTTCTTTTACTGTTGATTGATCCCCACCGCCCCAGGGTTTGTTGGAGGGATATGACGTATTTTGTTCAGATGCGTGTATGTTGCGCTCATTCTGTTTTTCTTTTGTCCCACCCCCTATGTTTGTGGTGGAGTTTATGTATTTTTGATTTGATTGTAGGACCTTGTATTTGGCTCAGTACTCTGAGTTTGTTTTATTAACCCCTTATTAATAAAACAGGGTGACCATACTCAACTTTTTCTTTTAAAATAAATAAATAAATAAAAATTGAATGTACTTCCTAAAAAGTTTGCTAAACAATAGATACTAATCAGGATCTATTGAATGTACTTCCTATAAAAGTTTGCTATAAGAGTTTGAATGTACTAGGGATGGCATTCGGGCCATTCGGGCCGAGCCGGGCCGGGTTTGACCGGGTTTTGACCGGTCCCGGGCTAACCCGGGCCGGGCTCCTCTAAACGCGGGCCGGGCCGGGCTGGGCTGAAGGTAAGGAACCCTGGCCCGGACCTGGCCCCTAGCCCTTAGTGTGGGGGCCGGGCCGGGCCCGTGTATAGGGTTTTTTTTTTAAAGTGTTGTTAAAGAACAATTATATGGATTTGTAATTTCATAGCAATTGCAAAGAATAAAATTTCATAAATAATTGAAGTACATAAATAAATAAAGTACATGATTAAATAAATTTGAACTTCTTGAATAAAATTAAGTACATGAATAAAATTCATACAAATTTGTCTATTTAGATCAAATCATCAAATTACAAATCAAGGGATTACTTGAATTTAAATATCGAGATGGCCTCTACTTAGATTGAAGAGAAGGCATTGGACTATTGTCGTGCACTTCAACTTAACCTAAATATAGAATCTCATCACTCTAAATTTCCCAATTAATTACAATTAATTGAACAACATTTTAATGTAAATTAACTAAATGTAATCGTTCATTCATCGCTACTTGTTAATCCACCTCCAGCTTGTGCTTCAAGTAAGTCTTGGGTCCTCTCTTCCGCTTTCATCCAATCTTCGGCGCATACTAGCATCTCCAAATTTTTGGCTGTCAATCGGTTCCTGCTTGGACTCATTATCCTGCCACCAAGAGAAAAAGTACTTTCCGATGCAACAGTGGACACCGGTGTTGTTAGCAGATCTTTAGCCATACGAGAAAGAATATTAAAAATTGCTTCATTACTCTTCCAAAATTGTAACACATCTTCTACATCTTCAACTGCACTTTGTGCATTATACCAATTCAACTCATTAGGTGAATTGGTTCTTGCCTTTTTCGATTTAATAAGATTTAAAACACCAATACTAGCTTGACTCTTTCCTTTTGCTAATATGAAGGAAGAAGAAGAAGAAGATTCAACATTTTGTGTTTGTGTTTGAATAGTATTAGTTGAATAAATCCTATCATAAGAATCATATAACCTAGTCAAAACATTCTCAAATTTACGAGTAAAAGCAACATGATCAAAATCTAGTATTGCATCGTGTGGGGCATAAGTGTAGAAAATTTCAATTAAATTTTTTGTACTTTCTAATTTAATCATAGGATTCATTACACTAGCTACACAATATAACATAGGAATTGGATGAAAATATTTCAAAAACTTAACATATGCCGCATTAACCATATCTCCAATAAAAGGGTCATTTTGCAAATCTTTAATTGTTGTCATCATAGTCACAATTTTAAGTAAAATACCACTAGATGTAGATGTATATGTTTTCGAAAATTGCAAAGTTGCATCGTTAAAAGGTTGTAAAAATTTATATAAACTATCGGCAAAAAACCAAAAATCATCATCTAACATACAATTTTGCATACCCATCGCGACACAAAAATCTCTAAGATTAAAACGATAATGAAGAACAACACCTAATAATTCAAAGGTAGAATTCCAATGATGTCGCACATCTTTAGGAAAGTGTCTACATACAATACCCCTAAGTTTACACCAATCATGAAAAGCTTGATAAATTGAACCACTCAATGTAATATAATGAACACAATCTCCCATTGCTTCTAGTTTATAATTTCCATATTTTAGTGCATCTTGCACACAAAGATTTAAAATGTGACAAGCACACCTAACATGAAAAATTTCAGGTTCTACAGGATCTAAAGTAATTTTTAAACTCTCAATTGCCTTAGTATTATTGGATGCATTATCAAAACCAATAGCAAACACTTTATCATAAATAAAAAAATTATTACATGCTTCCATAATGTGTGTGGCTATGATTTCACCCTTATGTGGGTACCTAACATATCCAAAAGAAATTATTCTCTTTTGAAGTAACCAATCCGAATCTATCCAATGACATGTTACACACATCATTGGAACCCCGTTTACTCCTACCCACCCATCCGATGTCAATGAAACTCTAGTGTTTAGTAATTTTAGTGTTGCTATCAAAAAATCCTTACTCTCATTGTAAACTAATTTACAATCACTCTTAACAACATTCCTAGCAATTTTTTTAAAATGGGGGTTGAAGGTGGTTTGTACAAAATCCTCTACATATTTTTGTTCACCAAACGAATATGGCAATTCACCCCTAATTACTAATTTAGCTATTCCCCTACGAACGTGATCATGATCATATGTATGACTATCTACTTGACCGGTTTTAGGATGTATTTTTTGTTGTGTGAGATTATCTTTCGAAAATTGTGGTTGATATTTATTTAAGTGACGTTGAAGTGTACCCGTACCCGATCCTACTTTAAACTTATATGGGGTTTGACATTTTTTACATATTTTAATTCCTACACTCTTATCATTTTGTGAAGGGACAAAATTGAAAAAATTGTGTACTTCCGAAGTAGTCCCTCTAGTTTTCCTTGAGTTTAGAGAATGACTTTGTTCCGACGGTTGTGGTTCTACATGATCTTCTATTTCTATAGGATTTGAGTGTGTTTCATTCAAATCGGGAAAACTATCATAATTAATAAATGTTTCTTCACTATCTATATATTGGTTAGGAATGGAAGGAATGTGATGACTAGTAGATTCTTGACTACTATGCCTACCACCGCGTGATCGATTAGAGGCCATTTAACTATGAAAAAATAAAAATGAAGTAGTGAGTGAGTAGTGTATGTTTCTTTTACCACTTTACCAAAATTAAAAATAAAATCTAAAAAAAATGAGAGAAAGAAGATCAAGAAAACACAAATTATATGAGAATAAAGAAGTAGTATGCTATGTTAATTCTACAAATTAAAATTATACTAAAATACCGTAAGAAAGTTGAGACTTGAGTTGTTGTTGTTGAGAAAGTTGAGACTTGAGTTGTTGTTGAGAAAGTTGAGACTTGAGTTGTTGTTGTTGAATGAGTTGATCACTTTGATTGTTGTTGATTTCCTTCCTTCAAATTTGATCTTGATCACTTGAAAGAATGTTGAAAGAATAGTAGTGAGAAAGATAGTTGAGTGAATTGGTGAAGAGAAATGAAAGGAATGGTATTGTATTTATAGAAAATGCAATTTTTTTGATTTCCTAAAGTACCCCCCAAAACTAGCCGTTATAAATCCGTTGGGGGGTAGTTTCGTAATTTAAATTTTTTTTATTTTCTGGAAAAAAAAAAAAGACAACCAAACGGTCGGCCCGGCCCGAGCCCGGGCGGGCCGGTTCAACCGGTCCCGGGCCTCAAGCGGGCCGGGCTTGACCGGGCTACCTTGGCAAAAAATAGGACCGGACCTGAACCTGGTCTATGGGGGCCGGTTCAAGGGCTAGCCCGGTTTTTTGGGGGGGGGGTGTCGGGCCGGGCCGGCCCGGCCCGGCCCGGCCCCGATGCCATCCCTAGAATGTACTTCCTATAAAAGTTGAATGTACTTCCTATAAAAGTTTGCTAAACCGTATCATCCTCAGTTTTCCTAAGTACAGTTTTGCAGCCACAATAGTCCTAAACAATAGATACAAATCAGGATATATAAAAGGTGGAAGTTATATCCTAACATGATATTATCATTAATATACAACTTCAATAGCATCAATATCTATGAAACCAATTATCTTGTACCACTAGATATGAAAATCCATCCTTTGTATGATATTCTTTTGATTAGAAGCAATATTTCATTGCCTATTGTCCAATTAATTATATTATGTTTGAAGCTTTCCTTTAAGATTACTTGTATATGTTATTACAATCTCCATTTAAAGGATTCGTTGATCCTAATCCAAATCAGCCCGGATTAGATCGGTTTTGGAGGGTGGGAGATCCGATTTTCCTTTAAAAAATCGGGATGCCAATCCAAATTGGGGAACGACCGGTACTGGATATGGGATAGGCTGAATCAGACCGATTCAGGACAATTCCACTGATCTGTTCAATAAAAAATAATTAAATTGATCAATTGGTTTTTAAAACTAATTGAATATATTATTTAGTAAACATTTAAATATTATTTTTAGTAAAAAAAACTGATTACAAAAATTCGATACTTCCGATGTGCGGCTGATACCAATGACAACCATTATCGAGATATTGACCATTTTTTAAATAATAATATGACTTTGTCATCGCTTCATTAATGATCAATTAACTAAACAAGTAAAACAAATTACAATGATACTCCAAGTTCGATCCTACATCGAAACTACAACCTATACTGATACATTAGTAAATCAAAAGTCCTAGATTCGAGCCCTCCTTTACTGGTCTATTCCTCCTCCTCCCTACGTAATCTCTTCTTTATCCCTGCTTGATAAGCCCATGCGTGAATCAGAGAGAAAATTTTATGCATCATAGTAGAGAATCGATTATGGGTATTGCAGATACACAACTCATTACGTTCTAGCCAAAAACCCTACATGATTGCGGCCACCACGATATCCCAGGCCACTCTATCTTCCTTCCTAACTTTATTTTCTCTCCACTTACCCCAAACCTCAATAGTCGAGCTCGAAACCTCGAGAATCCCAAAACCTAGGAGCACGACTTCCCATGCTAGCCTTGCTCTAGACACAACAAAAGAAAAGGTCTACACCGGCGCTTTTTTGGGGCTTCACCGGCGTTTATAAACGCCGGTGTATAACCTACCGGCGTTTAGAAAAGCGCCACAACAAGCGCCGGTGGAGCGCGTGCCGGGGATTGTTCGGCGGCCTACACCGGCACTTTTGAAACCGCCGGTCTTGGTACAATATACGCCGGCGCTCGCAAGAAAACGCCGCTATATACTTTTTTATTTTTTTTATTTTTTTGGGGGGAAAATCAACCCCGGCGTTTTGAAAAACGCCGGGGTAGGTAAAAAATTTTATAAATTTTTTTTTTTTAATTTTAGAATATATATATATATATATATATATTTAATGAATGAATATATGAAAATTTCATTTTCACATACATTATTTCTGCTAGTTCAAGATTACATTACTAATCATAAAATACAAAAGAGTATTACATTGCTCCGTGCAATTCTTGCAATGCTTTCATCAATTTCAGTCAGATGATTAACCACATTTATATGGCCTCTAGAAGCAGTGGTGTATAGTGCTGTAGTATTTGATGGGTCTGTAGTTGTAACTAATGCTGGGAATGAATGCAGTAGCTCCTTCATTACATCTGCAATCCACAATTAAACGAGGTATATCAAAACTCCTTTTATAAGTAAAAGATGGTACGTCGATTAGTTAAACAACTGTTTGTCTCCGTTTTGTATCCAAGGTTTACCAAACAACTACAAAACATAGTAATTGAGTCGAATTGCTAAAAAAAAAACATTGTCAAAAGAAGTTCAAAGGTTTTTTACCTGCATGACCCAACTCAGCAGCAATGTGAAATGAATCAAAGCAACTATCGACATTAAGAGCAACCAGATGATTGCTAGCACTCTTCAAAATTGCTCGAACAATTTCAGGATTACCATTTTCGGCAGCAATATAGAGTGGAGTGTTTCCTCCATTGTTTCCCTTCAAAGACAATTCAGTTGAACTGCTGGTCTTAATATCCAACACCGTTTCGATTCGTGTATCACCTTCATTTGGATCATTACTTTCTCCCTTGTTCTCATCCTCCATCGATTCCATTTCCACAGTCAAGCTTTTTTGTTTATCCAATACCATGCTTCCGAAAGATGGCTCTCTCTCAATCCCGCAGGTAACACAGATACTAAATTTCTCCATCAACACAGAGAATCTAAAAGCACTAGTTTAACTTACAGAGGAAGAGAAAATGAAGACTGATTCTTTAATCTTAGACTAATTCCACGCTTTCTTCTCACAACCCAAACTGCAATATTCTAAGATGAGGGTAACCTAACCTATGAAAGCACGCAAATCACAAGCATAATTTAAAGTAAAATGTAAAGATTACAGAAATATTTAGCTATTAATTTGTAACTATATTAACTTACCAGTTGAAGGAAAGCAAAGCCAATGAAGTAGTCAGAAGGGGCATGACAAGATAAATAGAGAACGCATGTACCTGCTTATATTCCGCATCTGAAGATGCACCAATTTGCATAATGTTGTGTATCAAAATCTGTAATGAAGATACAGGGATTATTTTCAGCAAGAAGCTTGTAAATCTAATTCACAGGAAAAGCATGAGTTAGTTCTCACTGCAGCCGAAATAACAACAGTCTGCCCAACTTCAAGGCCATTCAGGCCAACATGAATGTTAATAGAGTTTGTACAAAATACCGCCAGCAAGCACATATATAGCTTGTATATCCAACCTGCTACAAAAGTAAATGATAATTAAGATTATACCATTTATCTTGAAATAAAAGATTTTAGTCACTGGAAATACCTCCTGAGTATCTCTGCTGTTCGTAACAGGTTTATTTTCATTGTTTTCCAATAATATATGGCGAAACTGAGGATTTGGAACATCCTTAATTACATGCCATTTTACTGGGAAGAAACCATTCCACTTGTCCTGCTGCCGAAAGTCCATGCTCTTCTCAAAATCTACACGATCCAGCATCTCAGCTACACCACAAAACTGGCCGCTTGCATTAACCTGTCATAAGAAGATTGAAAGGTTGATGTTAGTCTACAACAAAACTCACAAGTCACACTATTAGCAATATCAACACAGACGACAACTCACTTCCTGTGCTCGACATTACACACATAATATTATCATTTACTTTTGTTTGCATATAGTTGTGTATGTGTAAACAAATAATCTAAAAGATCTAAGTCAACTCCAATTCCTGAGAAATTTGAAATTTAATAAAAAACTCTAACCACAAATCAAACTTTTTAAGCATCACCATTTTATTACTTGTCACTTGCTAGTTGACACTCACAATGAGATACAGAATTCATGCTTTCTCAGTAAAGTATCTAGACATAACAGAATAGACTCATCTGATAATTTTACTCATGTAGCAATAAAATTATATTACCATGAATTCATCTAGACATAACAGAATAGACTCATCTGATATTTCCCCTGCCACAACTTTAAGTGGATCTGCTAGACTGCTACCTCTTTATGCATCTGCAACCAAATATAACACAAAGATCATTTAATAAGAAAACAAGCCTTATGAGTTGCGGAGGTAAAAGTTCAGTTTGCAACCAGTTACAACAATACATACCTCAAACAATTTTTTGCAGAACAATGAAAATCTACAAAGTATAGGAGTGAGATATTAGATATACCTGTAAGTGACTGTGGACATTCAGCATAAAATCATGAAAGTGTATTCTTTTCTTCCTTCCAATCACACAATTCATCGCCCCATAAAAATCAGAAATACTATAAACTAAACAGTGTCAACTCCCTATGCAACCAACTTGCCCCACACCTACAATTCTTCAAATCGAGCATGCAGAATACACATGCTAACAATCTAACACGACCACCATTATATCCTCCCATCCTAGGTATGAACAATATGAACAGATCAGAATAAAATTGCACCCTAGAAATTGATTAAGCTCTTAAAAATAAGAGACACCAACCTTCAACACTGTGTCAGAAGCTTTAAAAAAAATGAAGTGATCATTAGAAGGGACCAAAAGAGTCCAGCATTTTGCAAACAGAGGCCAGAATCTGATCCACTACAGAAGATAACAGTCAGCAAACATGACCACATCAAATCTCCTAAACAGGATAGAAACAGTGCAAAGAATGCTTTAGAGTTATTTAATACCGATAAGAACAAAAAGTTATTAATTTGAACAAAAAAATTCGATGGCAACTCCAAGATTGAACCATAATTTTTCCAATCCCAAACCCTAATTATTCTTCTCACAATCTAAAATTATCAAATAACACAAACCCTAATTATTCCACAACCCCAAGCCCTAATTATTCTTCTCCCAATCCCAAATTATCAAATTTACAAATTAACGAATTCTCAAATTCTCAAATTCATACCTAGGGTTTGAGAAAGGGAGGAAGATGACAGTAATCGGAGTGATGGTGCGGAAAAGGCGATGGATACTGCAGCCGCATCGGCAACGGCGACGACGAGGTTGGGGGCACGGTGATCGGGGGCTAGGGTTTGTGAGAGAAAGAGGGGTGTTGGGTTCGTGTGAGAGAGGGGGAGAGAGAGAGAGAGAGTGTGGGCGAGGAAGAATGAAAGAAAAAAAAATAGACCCCGGCATGAGGACTGGAGGTTGACGAGGGGGAGGAGGGGGCCGGTGTTAGGTTCGTGAGAGAGAGGGGGAGAGAGAGAGAGAGAGTGGTAGAATGGAAAAAAAAAAGTGATTAGATATGACAACCTATACCCCGGCGTGTTTTAAGAAACGCCGGGGTACATAATTAGAACCCGGCGTTCTATATGAAATGCCGGGGTACAATATTCTTTTTTATTTATTTTCCAAAAATTAACATTCTACTCTGGCGCTTTCAGAAAGCGCCGGGGATAAAACGCCGGTGAAGACTTAGTATGTTGTAGTAAGAGCAACCAACTAAAATGTGATTAGTGTCTTCTTCACAGTCAGTGCATCTTGAGCATCCAATGTCAATCTGCACATTTCGTTTTTGCAGATTTATCTTCGACAAAATTGCATCATTCACAGCGAGCCAAAGAAACGCTTTCACCTTCATAGGGGCATTTGTGCTCAAAATAACAATAGCTTCCTGACTTCTGGTTCCTCCATTGTTCAGCCATCTGTACATACAGGCCACTGAAAATGAACCATTGGTCTCTAGATTCCAATTTCTCTTGTCCTCGTCGCCTTGGATGCTTTGTTGATTTGATCGGATGTAATTATTGAGATTGTGAAGCTGATTAAGGCTCTCCTGTGACCAAAGCGCATGAACATCAATAATAAGTGTGCCATTTCTCCATACATCTGCAACTAACGTGTCATCATTTGTTGTAGCTCTAGCTGCCTCCAGAAATAGACTTCCAAGTGTATTGTTACCACACTATTTATCCTTCCAAAATCTAGTTTCCTTCCAAAATCCGATTCTACTCTTTGTATTAGCATGGAACATCTCCCCCACTCTTGCTACCCCTTTCCAGAGAAAAGATGCCTTAGCATGTTTACTTCTTCCCCCGTATCTGAATTTTTTCCTCTTCTGATATGCAGCGAAGAATTTGCATCACCAGTTGTTGCGCCTCCTACTCATCTTCTACCCCCACTTGCTCAACAGGTCTTTATTCATATCTCATAAATACAGAATCCCTAGCCCCCCGAACTCTTTCCTCTTACACACCCTTCTCCATTTAACAAGATGAAATCCCTTGTTAGCTTCATCAGCCCCTTTCCACAAAAATCTTCTTCTACTCTTATCAATTCTATTGATAACTCATTTCGGAAGTTCATATATAGACATAAGATATGTTGGGAGACTGCTCAACACCGAGTTCAAGAGGATTATTCTTCCTCCAAGAGAGAGGAAGCGTCCTTTCCAACCTGTCAATTTCTTCTATGCCTTCTCTATTAAGGGTACCCAATCATCTCTTTGCATAGCTCTTGGCCTAATTGGCGTTCCAAGATATAAGAGTGGGAACTGCCCTATCTTGCAACCTATGTAATTCTTGATATCCGTTATCGGAGTTAATAGTTTTAGCCCAAACGGTATAATGCAGTTCTTGCTAAGATTTACTTTAAGCCCTGCCCAGGCTTCGAAGCACTTGATCACTACACCAACTGCTAAGACTTCCTCTTCCTTTGCTGTTCTAAACATTAGTGTATCGTCAGCATATTGTAGAATAGAGATCGCATTAGGGATACCTTTAATCTTAATACCTCGAATAGCCTGCTCTTGACTCCCTCTCTTAACCATTTCTGCAAGGCCGTCCGCAATCAGTGTAAACAGTAAAGAAGACAGAAGATCTCCCTGCCTCAGTCCTCTAGGGCAACAAATTTCTTTTCCCATATTTCCGTTGACCTGAATAAAAGATTTCCCCCTCTCTCGTGCAGGTTTTAATCCACATTCTCCACCTAGCTCCAAACCCTTTGAGTTCTAATGTTTCATCAACACAATCCCAATCTACCATATCGTATGCCTTTTCAAAGTCTAGTTTCAACAAGAAATCATCGGTCTTTTTCTTGCACCCTCTGAACACAATCCATGTGCCGAAGTAACACTGTCCATGATATCTCATCCTTTGATAAATCCACTCTGAGACTCACCCACCACATCGTTCACGGGGGGGGGGGGGGGGGGGGGGGGGGGGGGCAACCTTTGTGCCAGCACCTTAGTAATAATCTTAAAAGATCCATTCAAGAGACTAATTGGTCTCAGATCCTCTACCCTTAACACATCCTTCTTTTCGGTAATGAGAATGATAGTCGCATAATTAAGCCTGTCGATATCAGCGACCCCATGGTAGAAATCTTGGAAAATATCAAGTAGATCCTTCTTGATGATTTTCCAATAAAGTTTATAGAAGAAGATGGGAAAACTATCTAGGCCTGGTGCCTTGTCCTGCCTAAGGTTAGTGATAGCTTGAAGCACCTCTTCTTCTGAGAACTCTCCTTCGATCTCGTCACTTCTGTCAATCCTCGTATCACTCCATATCTCTGGATTCATCTTACATCTATATGGATTTTTTTGTCCTATTAAGTTCTTAAACTTTTGATCTATGAGTTGCCTAATGAGTCCCTCATCCTGTCACGCCCCGCTTTCCAAAAAGAATACGGAATACGGATACGAGACAAAAGCCCAGCGAATAGTTTTCATCATCCATAAGTTGTTCAGTAATCTTTACAATATTTCACGAGATAATCAGAGTCGGAAGCAAAAGATACAACCAGGCATGCATAATTGAAACAAGATACACACAGAAATTACTTAAAACCATGTATAATAATCTCAAATAATCAAATTCTGAACAAGTCAAATATTCTGGGTCACATCGCCCAAATACAAGATAAATATCCAAATAGCCAAGTACATCTTATTCAAGTTCAAGCAACAATAATAATAAAATCATAAAGCAGAAAATCCAGCACTAATACATTATCTCGCCAATACCATCTGGCAGCCAACCATCCTGATCTGCAATTAGTAAATTTGCAGGAGAAGAAAGAAGAAAACAAGTACTCGTCAATTGCAAGTTACGGGCAACTTATAATGTAGGATACAAGTACATGTGACACGTAATTCTAAGTAACAACCTAGCATGGTATAATCATGAATACAGAATATAAATCATAGCATGGCAAAATGAGCAAGTATAATAGCATGTGTCGAGTGTCAAGTAAACAAGTGTCATGCATCAAGTAAACAGTATCAAGAATCATATAATCATGTAGTATGTATCAAGTATCAAATCTCATGTATCATGTAGTCAAATATCAAGTGGGCATGTATCATGTTCAAGTGTCATGTTTAAGTCTTGTAGTGATTACTATCTAGGTAGCACTTCATGCATCCCAGTTTTTACTACATGATTGCTACAACAAACAGTTTCGCTTTAGATTTTGTAGGGGACCATACAGGGCGGTGTACTCAGGGACAAGCTCCAAGTATCATGTAATCATGTATTATGTAAACAAGCTCCAAAATCAAAACAATCTCCAGTGTCATGTGTGTACGTGTCATGTATATCGTGTCAAGCTCCACATGTAAACATGCTCCAATAACCACTAGGTTCTTCTGTGTACACGTTTCTGCACTATCCACTACTAGATCTTTCCCTTAACCCTAGTTTGGTTATTTATTATTAAGTCAAACAAGCATGTAGGTGTGCAAAATATATCAAGAATAACATGGTATGATCATGTAACAAGTGCAAGTTGTAAGATAAACATGTACGAGTGCAAGATATCTCATAAAAGACAAAAATTTGTCAAATCTCAAGTCAGGACAGCAAGACCCTACTGCAGTAAAACAGTGATTTCCAGTATTACAAACATCCAAATCTGGATCCGTCAAAGGATCTGGAAAATAGACTTCCACACGAATCCAGAGAATATAAATAAGTCATATATTAATTCACAAAATCATAACTCAAAACTGATTTTAATATAGAAAATAGGTTCAGCCAGAAATCAGGAAAACGAATTCAAGAGCAGGAAAACAGCATGAAAACTCATTAAATAAATCCACGAAAAATCTGGGGTATTCCCCTATATGTCTAGAATAAAAATGTAAAGTTCCATAATATTCTAGTAAAATTTGTTCATCCATAAAAAATAAGAAAATATCAAGAAACGATACTTTGGCCAATCTGGAATTTCCAACACTGCTGTACAAAAACTATGATATCTCACAACCAGTGAAATGAAATCCAATTTCAGCAAAAGGATATGAAAATAGGTAAAATATACTAACTTTCATATTTCACAACCATTTTCCATACCGTAAAAGGAATCATAGTGAAAATAAGGTTCTTTACAGAATAGCGAGCAAAATACAGTGAGTATAGATTTCATAAATGAGCATGAAACATCACATAAAACTCATGTATCAAGTAAACATCACACAAAATGAGCAAGTATAATAGCATGTGTCGAGTGTCAAGTAAACAAGTGTCATGCATTAAGTAACCAGTATCAAGAATCATATAATCAAGTAGTATGTATCAAGTATCAAATCTCATGTATCATGTTCAAGTGTCATGTTTAAGTCTTGTAGTGATTACTATCTAGGTAGCACTTCATGCATCCCGGTTTTTACTACATGATTGCTACAACAAACAGTTTCGCTTTAGATTTTGTAGGGGACCATACAGGGCGGTGTACTCAGGGACAAGCTCCAAGTATCATGTAATCATGTATTATGTAAACAAGCTCCAAAATCAAAACAATCTCCAGTGTCATGTGTGTACGTGTCATGTATATCGTGTCAAGCTCCACATGTAAACATGCTCCAATAACCACTAGGTTCTTCTGTGTACACGTTTCTGCACTATCCACTACTAGATCTTTCCCTTAACCCTAGTTTGGTTATTTATTATTAAGTCAAACAAGCATGTAGGTGTGCAAAATATATCAAGAATAACATGGTATGATCATGTAACAAGTGCAAGTTGTAAGATAAACATGTACGAGTGCAAGATATCTCATAAAAGACAAAAATTTGTCAAATCTCAAGTCAGGACAGCAAGACCCTACTGCAGTAAAACAGTGATTTCCAGTATTACAAACATCCAAATCTGGATCCGTCAAAGGATCTGGAAAATAGACTTCCACACGAATCCAGAGAATATAAATAAGTCATATATTAATTCACAAAATCATAACTCAAAACTGATTTTAATATAGAAAATAGGTTCAGCCAGAAATCAGGAAAACGAATTCAAGAGCAGGAAAACAGCATGAAAACTCATTAAATAAATCCACGAAAAATCTGGGGTATTCCCCTATATGTCTAGAATAAAAATGTAAAGTTCCATAATATTCTAGTAAAATTTGTTCATCCATAAAAAATAAGAAAATATCAAGAAACGATACTTTGGCCAATCTGGAATTTCCAACACTGCTGTACAAAAACTATGATATCTCACAACCAGTGAAATGAAATCCAATTTCAGCAAAAGGATATGAAAATAGGTAAAATATACTAACTTTCATATTTCACAACCATTTTCCATACCGTAAAAGGAATCATAGTGAAAATAAGGTTCTTTACAGAATAGCGAGCAAAATACAGTGAGTATAGATTTCATAAATGAGCATGAAACATCACATAAAACTCATGTATCAAGTAAACATCACACAAAATGAGCAAGTATAATAGCATGTGTCGAGTGTCAAGTAAACAAGTGTCATGCATCAAGTAACCAGTATCAAGAATCATATAATCATATAGTATGTATCAAGTATCAAATCTCATGTATCATGTTCAAGTGTCATGTTTAAGTCTTGTAGTGATTACTATCTAGGTAGCACTTCATGCATCCCGGTTTTTACTACATGATTGCTACAACAAACAGTTTCGCTTTAGATTTTGTAGGGGACCATACAGGGCGGTGTACTCAGGGACAAGCTCCAAGTATCATGTAATCATGTATTATGTAAACAAGCTCCAAAATCAAAACAATCTCCATTGTCATGTGTGTACGTGTCATGTATATCGTGTCAAGCTCCACATGTAAACATGCTCCAATAACCACTAGGTTCTTCTGTGTACACGTTTCTGCACTATCCACTACTAGATCTTTCCCTTAACCCTAGTTTGGTTATTTATTATTAAGTCAAACAAGCATGTAGGTGTGCAAAATATATCAAGAATAACATGGTATGATCATGTAACAAGTGCAAGTTGTAAGATAAACATGTACGAGTGCAAGATATCTCATAAAAGACAAAAATTTGTCAAATCTCAAGTCAGGACAGCAAGACCCTACTGCAGTAAAACAGTGATTTTCAGTATTACAAACATCCAAATCTGGATCCGTCAAAGGATCTGGAAAATAGACTTCCACACGAATCCAGAGAATATAAATAAGTCATACATTAATTCACAAAATCATAACTCAAAATTGATTTTAATATAGAAAATAGGTTCAGCCAGAAATCAGGAAAACGAATTCAAGAGCAGGAAAACAGCATGAAAACTCATTAAATAAATCCACGAAAAATCTGGGGTATTCCCCTATATGTCTAGAATAAAAATGTAAAGTTCCATAATATTCTAGTAAAATTTGTTCATCCATAAAAAATAAGAAAATATCAAGAAACGATACTTTGGCCAATCTGGAATTTCCAACACTGCTGTACAAAAACTATGATATCTCACAACCAGTGAAATGAAATCCAATTTCACCAAAAGGATATGAAAATAGGTAAAATATACTAACTTTCATATTTCACAACCATTTTCCATACCGTAAAAGGAATCATAGTGAAAATAAGGTTCTTTACAGAATAGCGAGCAAAATACAGTGAGTATAGATTTCATAAATAAGCGTGAAACATCACATAAAACTCATCAATAAAATTCACCAAAATTCTGGATAGTCCCTAACTAGATAAAAAACACTGACCAAAGTTTTGGATCAAAATAGTATATGTAGCATAGTTTTTTAAAATAATTTTTCATCAAAATTACCGAAAAAATGGAAAAGGTCGACACCTCTGTAGTAAAATAGTCATAACTCACTCATAAGAAAACAAAATCAAGCAAGGTCAGAGGGGTTTGAAAATAGTCGAAATTATCTAAAACTCATGTTTTATACCAAAATTATGATACTGACTATAATACAGTCCAAAACAGCAAACGAAACAGATCAGGGACAAAATACAGATTTCTCCCTTTTACAACAACTCAACATACATCACACAAAACTTGTTCAAAACACAACCAAACATGAATTCGAGTCTACCAAATGTCTAAACATCATAAATTAGGGTACCTAGCTTTTCCACACCAAGTATTTCACATGGGTCTCAACCAAAACACGAGTTCTCACACAAATTCCCACATACATGATCAAAATCAAGAACAGATAAATCCTAAGTTAATCCATGTCCATATTGTGTCGTGAGTCATCTATGGTCAAATTTTCACAATAGAGACAAAACCCATCAAGCATATCACAAACAAGAGTCGTCTAGACCCAACTACACTATAGGTGGTATTTTTAACTTGTATCAAACAAATGAATTGGAGTACAAGTTACTTGCCTTAATCGAAGATGAAGAACAACAAAAACCAAGAGTGAGGAGAAAAACCCACGAACGAAAATCCGCAAATCAACGAATCCAAGCAACTAGAGCGAAAATCTCCACACGAAAAAAAATCCAAAAGCGAAAGATGACGGCGATGGTGGCTTGCAGCCACGAGAGAACACCAAGAAAGAGAGAGACGAGGGATTTTGGTGTGAGGTGGTCGGGATGGCCTAGGGAGAGAGGATCGGGAGATGTGAAAGAAGTGGGCTCGGGCTTGGGGGTGTTGCCGGGATGGATGCAGGTCGGAGGGGATGCCGGCGGCCTGGAGGGGGTGGTCGGCTGGCCTGGGTTGCTCGAGTTGCTGCACCAGCCGGGAGAGGTAGGGGGGTCGGCCTGGGGGCTGTGTGTGGGTCGGGGTGCAAACAAGGAGGAGAAAGAGAGAGGGGATTAGGGTTAGGGTTTGTGAGAGGGGTTATAATATATATAGAGAGGATTAGGGCTATTGGGTAGTTGGTTTAATAGGTATATTAGGAGTAGTAGTAGGTTTACCAATGAGTTTTGGTTTTTGGGTCAATTAAATAGGAATACAAATAGGGTTGGGAATTTTATTTGGCTTTGGAAATCTTATTAGGGATTAAAATAATAGGATTGGAAAAAAAATAGGACAACCAATCACCACCACAAACACCCAAGAAAAATAAAAACAAAGAAAACGAGACCAAAAATGAAGAAAGAACAAAATAATGAAGAACGAAACAAAAGAGACAACCAATCACACACAAAGAGCTCAAAATGAATAAAACGAATATATATAGAAAACAACTCCAATATACGGTTCAGAAAAATACAAGCGATAAAATACACCAAAACGAAAAATACACTCCAAAAATACACAAAATGAAAAACAGGAGTTACACATCCTCACACCAATTCCCTCCCACATCCAACCCTATTATGCAATTTTGTCTCCTCCTTCCATTTGCCACTTTATGGAAAAATTTTGTGTTAGCATCACCCTCTCTAAGCCATTGCACCCTTGAACGTTTTCTCCAATATTGCTCATCTATCTCTCCAAAATGTTGTACCTCCAGCCTGCTGCTTGCCAACTCCTCTATCTTTGACATGTTAAGGTACCTTTTTTCCTCTACAACTTCAATTTCCTGTATTCTCTTTCCTAATTCCACCATTCTTCTTTTAACCTCACCAAATTCTTGCTTAGCCCATTCCTTCAAACATTTTTGAAGTTGTCTAGTCTTCACAATCCATTTGTCGATTGAATTAACTACTTCTATTTCTGCATTCGAGGACTCTTCAATAATCTTTCTAGTCTTGTCAGATAGGTTCCATGCTTTCTCGAATCGAAAAGGATGCTGATACAATCTTTCTCCATCGTTGGAATCTAAAGCTAAAGGAACATGATCCGAAGTAAGCCTCATTATAGATTTAACGGTCGCTAATGGGAAGGAGTCCTCCCAATCGTTGGATACCAAAATCCTATCAAGCTTAGCTAAAACAGGGTTAACCTGCATGGTCGTCCACGTAAATCTCCTATCTGACTGTTTAAGCTCTAACAGTTCTAATTCATCGATGGTGTTGTTGAAATTGTATCTATCATGTATGTTTGACCCTCTTCCTCTATGTTCATTATGAAATCTAGTGATATTAAAGTCACCCCAACTACCCAAGGTCTAGCCCACGAACCTCTAATAGTTCTAAGCTCGTCCTAGAATTTTCCCCACAGTCTAGAATCGTAGGGACCGTAGATAGACGTAACTGTTACTGCTAAATCTGGTGTGGGAGAAAACAGATAGAATTTGTGGATTCTTAGGAAAACTGAATAGTCAAACCTGAAACCTTTTTGCTGGAGTTTGACCGTTGATTCCCGCCGTTCACCTGCAAAAAGTGCGAGACACCGGGGTTGATCCCGGCGACGCACCCTCCGACGCTCAAGTCAGTTTCAGAAAAGATTATGAATGAGCGTTAACTGGCAAAAGATTGGTTAACTCTTAATGCTTGTGGATGGGGGGTATTTATAGCCGCCTTTGGGATCAGTTTAGGAATAAAATCCCTAATTCCCAGTGAAAGGATAGAGCAGATCAGGGCCGTTGATTAAGTATAATCAGAAACCCTAATTCTATCCCGCTGGACCGAGTTTGTTGTGGGTTGGAACCCGCACCCAGTTGAGATAGATCCGTTTGTGGGCTATTGGGTCTTTGGAGAGAAGACCCAGTACTCACTTCAGACCCGTTTGTAGGTGAAATTACCATTTTGCCCCTAAGTTTTAAGATTCGTGCCCGATTTGGACGATTCCAATTTAACCCTATTTTTAGCGATATCACGAGCCCCCCACTCCCGAAGACTGAGTTTGATCAGCCTTTGAGGAGTAGTTTTACTGTTTTAATGGCTTGCAGAGTTGTATCGGAGTCCAAATGGGAGGTGTCGAATCTTTGTATGAGGTATTATGGTGATTTTCTGAGTTAGTTGCGCGCTCTAGGTTGTTCTTGAGCTCTCTTGGACTTTTGGCAATTTTTCTTAATTCTCATCTATTTTTCGGACCATTTATTTAATTTTGCGAAGTAATGATTCGTTGTTCGGGGGTCTTAATTGACTCTTCTAAGCAATAATTATTTATCCAGGGGCTCAAAAATATTTCCCCAAATTTATAATTAGTTTTTAGAATTTTTAATTAATTTTCCCAAATTTTTAATCATTTTTTTCGTAACTTTTAAATAAATAAATCGATTTTAATAAATAAAATTAATTTTTAATTTCGAATTATGACGTGGCGTAATTTGGGCCCTTCATCAACGCTGGGCCCAACTTTCTGGGGGATCGAACGGTTTGAGTAGCTCGACACGCTTTTTCTCCGCATGCGGAGGTCGGTGCCTCGGCACCTCGGCACCCTGTCCTCGGTAGCTCGGTAGCTCGACACGTAACGAGCTGCCGAGCCACGTGGCAAGATCTGGATCGCTCATCTCGGTGCGAATCACGAGGAGGGCGGCTCAGATCATGAAAAATGCTATCTTGTCATTTTGTGGGCGTGGCATGATCTGAGCCGTCCATCATGTTCTGGCGCGATTTTTGACACGATCCAACGGCTAGGGTGGTTCGGCGCCATTTTTCTTCAAATGGAGGGTCGGTACCTCGATATTTCGACCAGAGCGCTTCGGTGGCTCGGTAGCTCGGCTAAGCTGTTCAGTAGCTCGGCTGAGTACTCTAGTGGGTCGGCAGCTCGGCCTCTTCCCCTTAGTAGCTCGGTGGCTCGGCTAAGTTGTTCGGTAGCTCAGCTGAACACCTTGGTGGCTCGGCAGCTCGGATTGGATTGCTGGGACACGTGGCTTCATCTGGAACGTTCATCATGGCGCGAATCACGAGGACGGGGTTCAGATCATGAGAAAATGTTATCTTGTCGTTTTGTGGACGTGGCGTGATTTGAGCCGCTCATCAGATTCATAATGAATTTTGAGGTGATCTGATGGTAAAACGTGGCTGGCGGCATTTTTCTCCATATGTGGAGGTCGGTGCCCCAGTAGCTCATCAGAGTGCCTTAGTGGCTCGGCAAGTTACGAGTCGTCGAGCCACGTGGTTGGATCTGAGGCACTCATCCTGGTGCAGATCTCGAAGTTGGAGGTTCAGATCACGAGAAAACGTTATCTTATCATTTTAGGGGCGTGGCATGATCTGAGCCGTCCATCATGTTTCGACGCGAGACAATCCGACGGTGAAAGTGGCTTGGCAGCATTTTTCTTCATATGTGGAGGTCGGTGCCCCGATAGCTTGTCAGAGTGCCTCGGTGGCTCGGCAAGTTACGGGTTGTCGAGCCACGTGGATGGATCTGAGGCACTCATCCTGGCGCAGATCTCGAAGTTGGAGGTTCAGATCACGAGAAATTATCTTTTCGTTTTGTGGGCGTGGCGTGATCTGAGCCGTCCATCATGTTTTGATGCGAATTTTGAGATAATCCGACGATAAAAGTGGCTCGGTAGCATTTTCTCCATATGTGGAGGTCGGTGCCCCAGTAGCTCGTCAGAGTGCCTCGGTGGCTCGGCAAGTTACGGGACGTCGAGCCACGTGGTTAGATCTGAGGCACTCATCCTAGTGCAGATCTCGAAGTAGGAGGTTCAGATCACAAGAAAATGTTATCTTGTTATTTTTTGGGCGTGGCATGATCTGAGCCGTTGATCATGCTTCATCGCGAATTTTGAAACAATCTGACGATGAAAGTGGCTCGGCAGCATTTTTCTCCATATGTGGAGGTCGGTGCCCCGGTAGCTCGTCAGAGTGCCTCGGTGGCTCGGCGAGTGACGAGTTGCTGAGCGGCGATGTTAAGTGAACCGATGCGTCTTTCCTCTGAAATGTCGCAGCTTTCTCTATTTTGTCGTTTCATCTCCCTTAATGGGCCTCTAAGCGTTTCGAAAGCCCAACAGTCGCCTCTTTGGCTATAAGTCCTCACCCCCTCACCCCTTAGTTCATTCTTCACTTTTTACTCTCAAATTTTTACTTTTGCTCTGCTAGCGGAGATTTGAGCTCAAGGGCAGTTGCGCTAGCTATCGAGAAGGCCAGGCGATTTTCGGCAAACTTTTTCCGATCGTGAACATCACTTCAAGGTTACGTCGTATCAAGGTCAGTTTCCTTTTCCTTAGATATTTATTCGAGATGTCACGAGTAAGCTCGGGTAGTGAGGCATCGTCCTCGGGAGGTCAAAATGCCGAGGAGGGGAGAGAAGTAGTAAGCCGAAGAAAAGGGAAGGAGGTAATAGGATTGTCTGCGGCCGAGGAGAAGGGGAAGGTAATGGTTCGGTCCTCGGTGGTGAGGAGGTAGTGGAGATTGAGAGGCGAGCAGGTGAGTCGGGTCGGATGCTGACGGTGCTGTCCGGACATGCCGGGATAAGGCAGTACAGCGGCGAGCTGCTGACTAAGGTGGTCATCGGTTGCGTGGAGACCTACGAGGAGAACGATCCGAGGGAGGTCTCCGAGGTGGATGACCTCCCTTCGGTGCTAACCGAGCAGGATCTGCTCTGGATTAGGAAGGGGTTCGCCATCCCCAAGGAGTACAGGCTGGTCCTCCCCGACCCTGGGGTGCGAGCGAACACCGTCTTCCCACCGGACACATGCGTCCTTGCCTACGACGCATTGAATGCCGGTCTGCGCTTCCCCCTCCATCCCTTCGTGACGGTCATCTTTCGGTGGTACGGTCTGGCCCCCATACAGTTCATGCCGAACACTTGGCATTACGTGCTCGACTTTCTACTTCAATGCCGAATTGCCAAAATGGAGCCGGAGCTCGTCATCCTCCGAAGTTTGTACCGAATCAACAGTATGAGCAAGCTCGAGCCTCGCTACTACTTGTCGCCTCGAAAAGGAGTCATGTTAATAGAGAATCCCGACTCGATAAAGTCATGGAAGGGGAAGTTTTTCCTGATGAAGGGGCCCTCGGCATGGGACTTCCCGACCCGATGGAAGGAGGAGGTGTCGAATTATGCGAAGGCCGAGCCGGTGTTGACCCAGGCCGAGGTAGAGGTGGCGGCCAAGCTGATCGGTCTCCCGATGTTGAATTGGAGGGAGATGACCGAGGAGGTGCTGCACGGATCGGCCCTTAGTCCGATCGATCAGAGTACGCTCCTGACATCTCTTTGTGATTCTCTTTTCTTTTAATGCCTTGTGTATTTTCTCTAACTTGTTTTTCTTCTTGTTTGGACAGAGGCGCCGAACATGGATTTCAAGGGCATGTTGGCTGAACGAAGAAAGGCCGGCGATAGCAAGAAAAGGAAGAGGACGAGCGTGGGTCCCTCGTCCGGACGGCCCACCAAGGCGCCTTCGGCGGTCGTCACCACTTCGCCTCGGGAGCCGTCCTCGGCTATCGTTGTTTAGCCGACCCCTTCTGCCCTGGTCGGTGAAGGCTTCTCCGTCTCAGCGGCGCTGGCACTCGAGGCCCCACCCCTGACTGTGCCGGCCGAGGAGATACTAACCGAGGCTCACAAGAAGCTGTTCATCCCTGATAGGCGGGTGATGAACCACGATGGCTTCTTGGGGGACTCAGCGATGAGTATACAGGCCGTTCGCCACCTCCTGACCCCAAAGGACTGAGCTGCTCTAAAGGCGGGGACGACAGGCGACGACACCCTCGAAGTAGCCCGGTTGCTTATGTCAGTAAGTCCCTTTTACTGTTTCCAAATTTTCCTCAAAATTTTTCTAAGTCTTTAGCTCGGTGCTCATGGTGTTCTAACTGCTTCTTCGTGCAGGCCACTTGCCACTTCAGCCACCTCCTCGTGGAGTACGCCGAGCAGGAGAGGGAGCTGAAGGCCCTCAGCAATAAAGACCGAGCAGAGAGGGCGAGGGCTGTGAAGCAGCTCAAAGCCGAGCAGCATCGCTCGGATGCTCTGGCGGCCCAGGTCGCCGACCTCGAGGCGGCTTTGGCACCGGCGAAGGAAAAGCTTGCTTCAGAGGTCGCTAAGGCAGCCGAGGAGAAGGTCACAGTGGCAAAGGCTTTGGAGGCGATGAAGTTGGAACAGGCCGAGGCCGTGGAGAAGGAGAGGGCGAAGATCGAGGCAGAGGCTAAAAAGAACATGGTGGCGAACATGGAGCTGTCCTATGCCAGAGCGCTCGATCACGTCGAGGCTCACGTCTCCGGCTTTGAGAGGGTTGGTACAGGCTGTGGCCCGTTGGCAAGGAAGAAGATGAAGAGGGAGAGGGAGAAGAGGAGGAAGACGAGCAGCAGGATGACGAGGCACCTGCCGACCCCGAGGCTACGGTAGTGGGGGAAGTGGGAGACCAGGTCGTAGCCGACCCCCTAGGTGAAGTGGAGGAGGGCGTGGGACCACCCACCGAGGTGCCCGTCTCCGAGCTACCGCCCCAGGTGGACCCTTGATCTCCTCGCTCTTGTAAATTTTTTTCCTTTTTTCATGTACTGCCTTGTAGTGGATTGGACACTGCTTTTTTGATTTGAATAAAACTTTTGTTTGGACTCTTTCTGAAATTTGACTAAGTGTTGGCTTGAAATCTCTTCGAAATTTGGCTGAGTGTTGGGGTGTTTTGACTTGAAATTTCTTCGAAATTTGGCTAAGTGTTGGACATCGCCTTCTGTACTTCGTGTTGATATGCCTTTGCTTTTCAGGTCGACGAGTCGAGTCCAATCTCCGAAGCATCTCGCCTCCGTACTGAATTGGAATAGGCGAAGCGAGCCCTTTCTCGCAGCCGAGAGAGTTTCCTCAAGAGCAAGTTGAGGCTAGAGGATCTCAAAGCAACTGCGAGAGAGTATTTCTCTGAGCTAAAGGAACTACGGAAGCAATCCCGCGAGGTTCGTCTTGAAGGCGAGGTGGAGTTGTTTAGGAAGACGCTATTCGACGTTACACAAGCGGAAGGCGATCTTGTGGCGGAGGTTCAAGATTTGAAGATAGCTGAAGAAGAACTGTTGGCGGAGGAAGAGGAGTTAGCCTTGGCAGTAGGTAGGTTGATGGCCGAGCACGACAAGTTGACGGCGAAAATTGACGAGTTAAGGAGGGTTACAGTTGACAAAAGTATCGAAGTGACCCACCTTCGTCGAATCATAGCCGATAGCTCCAGCGCTGAAGGCTTTGCTCGGCTTCCTCGTTTCAAGATATCTGTGAAGGACGACTCCTTGAAGGATCAGATCATCGAGCTCGAGGAGGAAGTTGCTCAACTCAAACCTCAGTCAGCAAGGATCAACGTTCGGAGCACGTCATGTACTCGCGAAGAGAGCGAGAAGGGATTCTCGTTTTACAAGCTTGCGACTCGTTCACCTGCCGTTAGGCAGAGCCCGGCTGATGCTCAAAGTGGGGTGGCTGCCTCGTCTAGTGGTGCTTCGGTTGGGGCCACGGTCAGAGGCAGTGCTAAAGGGGCGTCTCGGTCCGTTGGTCTACAAACGAGCTCCGAGGTTAGGTGACGTCGTCCTCGGGTATCTTTGAACCAAAATGTTCCTATTCCAAAGAAGCATTGAATGAGTCGGTGTAATTATGCTTCTTTGAGCTTTTGTAGTTCTCTGTAGTAGAACAGTTTGGCTTTGTAATTTGGGTTCCTTTGTATGTTGAACCTTTTTAATGAAATGAAAGTTTGTTTACTCTCTTGCGTTCGTGTGTTGGCACTTATTGTTTGTTTGAGTTTCAATGGTTGTGGGAGCAATTCCGAATGGCGAACCACTTCTAGTTCGCTTAAGAGCGAACTTGCGAAGCGGAATCGAGCCAAGTGTTGGACTCCGAACTCGTCGTTTGAGTAAGTTTCAACGGTTGTGGGAGCAATTTCGAATGGCGAACCACTTCTAGCTCACTTAAGAGCGAACTTGCGAAGCGGAATCGAGCCAAGTGTTGGACTCCAAACTCGTTGTTTGAGTAAGTTTCAACGGTTGTGGGAGCAATTCCGAATGGCGAACCACTACTACCTTGCTTAAGAGCAAACTTGCGAAGCGAAATCGAGCCAAGTGTTGGACTTCGAACTCGTCGTTTGAGTAAGTTTCAATGGTTGTGGGAGCAATTCCGAATGGCGAACCACTTTTAGCTCGCTTAAGAGCGAACTTGCGAAGCGGAATCGAGCCAAGTGTTGGACTCTAAACTCGTTGTTTGAGTAAGTTTCCATGGTCGTGAGAGCAATTCCGAATGGCGAACCACTTCTAGCTCGCTTAAGAGCGAACTTGCGAAGCGGAATCGAGCCAAGTGTTGGACTTCGAACTCGTCATTTGAGTAAGTTTCAACGGTTGTGGGAGCAATTCCGAATGGCGAACCACTTCTAGCTCGCTTAAGAGCGAACTTGCGATGCAGAATCGAGCCAAGTGTTGGACTCCGAACTCGTTGTTTGAGTAAGTTTCAACGGTCGTGCGAGCAATTCCGAATGGTGAACCACTTCTAGCTCGCTTAAGAGCGAACTTGCGAAACGGAATCGAGCCAAGTGTTGGACTCCGAACTCGTCGTTTGAGTAAAAGAACTAAAGGCTTTAAACAGAGAGATGCAAGTAATCGCAAGGAAAATATGGAGAAAAAGAAGCTCTTTATTGATAACTACTAGCCGGCTGCTTCTAAGTTGCAAGCCGTTATTACATTGAAAAAATAAAGAAGCAAAATACAAGTGAAAAGAAAGGAACGGTTCAACATCTGATGGCACTTAAAGAGGCGTTCAGGCGCTCTCTTGGTACTTCAATAGATGGTCGGCATTCCAAGTCCTGAGAATCTCTCTGCCATCAAGGTCTTCAAGACGGTATGTTCCGGGGCGAACTTCTTTGGTGATCTTGTAGGGTCATTCCCAATTCGGGGCTAGCTTACTCTTCTGGCTGGGGAAGGGGAATCCTTCTTTGAGATGGGTAGGACGGACCCTTTTGTTGTAGGCCAGCTCGATCCTTCTTTGATAATTTTGCTGGCGAATTGAAGCTCTTTCACGGAGCTCATCAATCAAATCCAAATTCGCCCAAAGCTCTCTGGCATTTTGCCCTTCTTCATAAGCCATAAGGCGAGGAGATGGTAGGCCGACTTCCAAGGGGATCACAGCTTCGGACCCATAGGTGAGATTGAAGGGCGACTCTCCTATGGGGGTCCACTTCATAGTGCGGTAGTTCCACAGTACGTTAGGAAGCTATTCTGCCCATAAGTCTTTGGCTGACTTATCGAGCCTCTTCTTGATACCAGAGAGGATCTGTCGGTTGGCATTTTCCACCTGGCCATTTGATTGGGAATGGGAGATGGAGGAGAAGCGTTGCTGAATGGCGAGGTCTTCACACAGAGTTCGGAATGCAGCCCCTGTAAATTGTGTTCCATTATCGGTTATTAAGACCCGAGGCACACCGAATCGATAGATGACGTTCTTCCAGAAGAACTGCAACACTTTATTCTCGGTGATTGTAGCCAATGGTTCGGCCTCTATCCACTTGGAGAAGTAGTCGATTGCCACGACTAAAAACTTGAGCTGGCCGGGAGCTGGTGGAAACGGGCCTAGGAAGTCCATTCCCCACATTGTAAAAGAGATCGAACTTAAGAGGGAGGTGAGTTGTGCTTGGGGCAGGCGACGAATGTTGGAGTACTGTTGACAGGAGCTGCATTTCGGGACATGTCGTTCGGCATCTTGTAAGAGGGTAGACCAGAAGTACCCATAGTTCAACACCTTCCTGGCGAGGGACCTTGACCCTGAATGTGCTCTGCCTATACCTTCATGGAGCTCTTGCAAGGCACATGAGGCTTCTTCCGGGGAGAGGCACCTCAAGTAGGGTCTGCCGTCTACCTGGGTGTAGGAGTATTTGTACAAGACCTCTTCAACAAGGGTGTACCGCTCTGCTCTCGTTCGGACTCGACGAGCTTCCTTAGGGTCTTCGGGGAGGAGGCCATCCCTTAGAAATTCTATCAGAGGTCTCATCCAGTTGTCTTGAAGTTGGACGGGCAGCGACTCTATCGAGTCGGGAGTTTCTTCTTCTATGCTTGGTCTTAGGAGCACTTCAATCAGGACGGTTTGCGTGAGACCTTGAAGGGTGGAGGAGGCCAATTTGGAGAGGGCATCTGCTTGGGAATTATTTTCTCTGGGGATCCGCTGAATTAGCGCCTCTTCGAATGAAGCCATGAGATTTTGGACCTTGGCTAGGTACTTAGCCATTCGGTCATCTCGCGCCTCGTACTCATCTAAGACTTGATTCACGACCAGCTGCGAGTCGCTAAATATTTGGAAACGTTGTGCCCCTGCTTTGCGAGCCATACCGAGGTCGGCTATAAGGGCTTCATACTCCGCTTCATTGTTGGAGGCCTTAAAATTGATGCGGAAGGAGTACTGGAGAACGAAATCATCTGGGCCTGCCAGAATGACCCCGGCTCTGCTCCCTATGGTGCAAGAGGATCCGTCTACATATACCGTCCAGATAGAAGGCCGTTTGCTGCTTGGTTGACCACTGGGATGGTGCTCTCAACAATGAATTCAACTAAGGCTTGAGCCTTGATTGCGGTCCGAGGCTGGTATGGTATGTCATGCTGGCTCAGCTCGATCGACCACTTCATCAGACGGCCGGAGGTCTCGAGTTTGTGTAGGACTTGCTTAAGCGGCTGGTCGGTAAGAACAACCACCGAGTGGGACTTAAAATAAGGACGGAGCTTCCTAGCTACCATAACCAAGGCGTACGCCATCTTCTCCAACCTTGGATAGCGGACCTCGGCATCTCGAAGTACCTTTCTCACGTAATAGATAGGCTTCTGAGCCTTGTCTTCTTTCCTCACCAGAACAGCACTGAGGGTTTGTTCGGAAGCAGCTAAGTAGAGGTAGAGTGTTTCCTCGGGGATAGGCTTGCTGAGGAGAGGAGGGTTGACAAGATAGGCTTTTAGCTGATCGAATGATTCTTGTTGCTGTTGACCCCACTCGAAGCCCTTAGCCCCCTGAGTGCTTTGAAGAAGGGAAGACACTTCTCCCGTGACTTAGATAGGAAATGCCCTATGGCTGCGAGGCGTCCCGTGAGTTTCTGAACCTCTTTCACACTTTTGGGGGGAGCCATGTCCAGTATAGCTTTGATTTTTTCGGGGTTGGCTTCGATTCCTCTTTGGCTGACCATGAAGCCTAGGAACTTTCTGGACGAGACTCTGAATGCACACTTGTTCGGGTTGAGCCTCATATCATGCTTCCTCAGTACATCGAACGCCTCTTGCAGATCGGCTACATGATCAGCCCCATGGATGCTCTTGACCAGCATATCATCAACATATACTTCCATATTTCGGCCGATCTGTTCCTGAAAGACCTTGTTGACGAGGCATTGATAGGTCGCACCGGCATTCTTCAGCCTGAAGGGCATTACCCTGTAGCAGTAGAGTTCTTGATCGGTCACAAAGGAGGTCTTCGGGATATCCGAGAGGAACATCCTGATCTGGTTATACCCGGAGAAGGCATCCATGAAGCTGAGCAGTTCATGACCCGAAGTAGCGTCGATCAAGGTGTCGATGCTGGGGAGAGGGAATGAATCTTTAGGGCATGCTTTGTTCAGGTCGGTGAATTCGATGCAAATTCTCCAAGTTCCATTGGCTTTCTTAACCATGACGACGTCAGAGAGCCATTCGGGATAGTTAACCTCTTGTATGAATCGGGCCTTGAGGAGCTTGTCCATTTCTTCCTTTATGGCTTGCTGGCGCTCGGGGGCAAATTTGCACATCTTCTGTTGGACCGGTTTGGACCCCGAAGCAACGCTCAGGTGGTGGACGAGGAGCTCTTCGGAGATCCCTGGCATATCGGCAGCCGACCATGCGAAGAGGTCGTGGTTCTTTCTTATGCATTGGATTATGTCGGAGCATAGGGCAGACAGGAGGGTCTTGCTGATAAAAAACTTGCGGTTCGGATCTTGCTCGGAGAAGAGCACTTCCTCCAATTCATCCACCGGTTCGGACATTGGTCGAACATTCTCCTGGGGAATCTCAAGAGTCTCGAGGGAGAGGACTGGACCCCCGGTGGAGGTCATGTAACCCTTGCGGGCCATCTCTTGACTACCTCTCACTTCCCCTACTCCTGCCCTGGTGGGGAACTTCATCTTAAGGTGATAAGCCGACGGGATGGCCTCTAAAGCAGCTAAGCCAGGTCGGCCTAGAATCACATTATAAGTAGCAGGGATGTCGACGAACATAAAGTCTATCGGCTCCATCCGGGTAGTAGGAGTTTTGCCAGCGGTTACGTCGAGGGTGATCACCCCTTCGATAGTCACTGGCACTCCTGTGAACCCATGGAGCATGTATCCAGTGGACTTGAGCCTGTCCCGCGATAGCTTGAGTCATCGGAAAGCCGCGAGGAAGAGGATGTTAACGGAACTACCATTGTCGACCAGAATTCTCTCCACTTTAAAATTTGCCATATGGAGGTTGATCACTAGTGCGTCACAATGGGGGGTTCGGACACCCTCAAGGTCTTCATCTGAAAAAGTGATCGGTACTCCAAGGCCTTTGGGATGGGGCATACCATGTATAGAGTTGACCTCCCTGATGAAGGCCTTTCGAGAGGAGTTGGAGGTGCCCCCATGGGGCCTCCATGGATGAGATGCAGGATGCGCTCCTCTTCAAACTCGGGAGTCTCCTTGCGCCTTTCAGGACGTTTGTTAGCCCCCCTGGGGGAGGAGGAAGATCAATACGGTCCTTTCTCACAAATTTAGACAGCTTCCCCCTCTGGATGAGGGCCTCAATTTCATTCTTCAGGGCCTGACAATCATTGGTGTCGTGACCGTGGTCCCGGTGATATCGGCACCACTTCTCTTTGTCCCTCTTATTGCCAGGGATATTCATCTTCGAGGTAGGAGGCAGAACCCATTCCTTCTCAACCTCTATGAGAATAGTGGAAATATTGGCATTAAGAGGAGTGAATTTCTCGAATCTTGGAGGAGGCGGCGCTGGCCCCCGTTGTCCTTCTGGAGCTTCTTGGCTCCCTCTTCTTTAGCTGCCTTTCTTTTGGTACCGGAGGAAGATCCCTCAAAAGTGGGGCGATGTTCAGCTTCCTCAACCCGAATATACTTCTCGCTTCTGTGAAGGAGGTCGGAGAAGTTTTTGTGGGGCTTCTTGGCAAGGGAGGACCGAAGGCTTGAGTTAAGGACATTTGACTGGAAGGCTACCGCAACGACCAACTGGTCGAGGGAGGCAATGGACCTTGCTTCTGCCGTGAACTGCTTCACATAGTCTCTGAGCTTCTCGCCCTTCTTCTGGTTGAGGTAGGGTAGCGAAATACTGGTCTTCTCGGTGCGGCAGCTACTCATGAAGTGGGTGACGAAGAGGGTCTCAAATTGTTCAAAGGAGAATATGGAGGCTGGGGCAAGGCGAGAGTACCACTCCCGATCCGAACCTTTGAGAGTGGCCGGAAAGGTTGCACAATAGAGCATCGAAAGCCTGGTGGATTAGCATGAGGGTCTTGAAGCTCTCGATGTGGTCCACGGGGTCTGATTCCCCAGAGTAAGTCTCGAACTGCGGGGGCTTGAAGCCTATCGGAACGGGAGCTTCCATGATAGTTCGAGAGAAGAGAGGTTGGCTTGGACGAAGGGCCCTTCCTCTCAGCTCCTCTTCCTTGTTTAGTTGGCCGAGGCGCCTCTCCATCTTATGGAGACGGCGATAGACTGTATCATCCCTTCGGCGGTAGGCAAATGAGTCTCTGGACTCGTCTTCGTACGAATGGGAGCGAGGGCTGCGACGATGGTAGCTCCGGGAGTGATGAGGGCTAGGAATATGATGGCAGTTGTTAAGAGCTAGGGGAGGAGTTAGGGACCGATGGCGAGGACTTTGGACCGGAGGAGGAGTGGGGACCCTCTGAGTATTGTTGTTATCTGGACGGAGGTTGAGGGCTTGCAAGATAGTTTCTTAGAATTATTGGAATTCGGCACGAGTGATGGGTGCGGTATCATCCCTTGGGGGTTGCCGACCAGCAGGAGAGTGAGGCATTCTCCTATGGTGCTCAGGGGACTCTCTCCGTCTTCTGTGAAGAGGGGACCTTCTATAGTCTCGGCGATGAGGAGATCGCTCATTTGGACGTTCTTGGCGGGAGGCACCCTCACGGGCCCGCCTTTCATCCAAACGGCGGCGAAGATCCTCTTCCTTCTGCCGATTGAGGATGGTATTACAAAGGTCTTCGAAAGCTTGAGGGTTGTGAGATGCCATCGAGTCTGTAGAGGGATTGTGCACGAAGACGCGGTCACGTTGAAGGGGTTGTTTCTGTTGGTTGGGATGTGAGACCCCTGCACCGGCATTCTGGGGCCTGGTCTGACCCCGAGGGGGTTGAAGGTTCTGAGGAGGAGGTTGGTCTTGCTGCAGGGCCTGATCAGGCTGAGGAGGGAGTCCATGCGTCTGGACGGTTTGGAGGGGGATCTCCTGTTGTGGTTGAGGAGGAGTAGGTCCATGGTTGGACCCTCTAGATCTTAGTTTCCTTGGAGGCATGGCTGGAAAAGATCTAACCGATTGGAAGATGAAGGATTGCTATTTGTGGTTTCCCACAGACGTCGCCCTTCTGTTACCGCTAAATCTGGTGTGGGGGCAAACAGATAGAATTTGTGGATTCTTAGGAAAACTGAATAGTCAAACCTGAAACCTTTCCGCCAGAGTTTAATAGTTGATTCCCGCCGTTCACCTACAAAAGTGCGAGATACCGGGGTTGATCCCGACGATGCACCCTTCGACGCTCAATTCAGTAATCAGAAAAAATTATGAATGAGCGTTAACTGGCAAAAGATTGATTACCTCTTAATGGTGGTGGATGGGGGGTATTTATAGCCGCCTTTGGGATCAGTTTAGGAATAAAATCCCTAATTCCCAGTGAAAGGATAGAGCGGATCAGGGCCGTTGATTAAGTATAATCAGAAACCCTAATTCTATCCCGCTGGACCGGATTTGCTGCGGGTTGGAACCCGCACCCAGTTGAGATAAATCCGTTCATGGGCTATTGGGTCTTTGGAGAGAAGACTCAGTACCCACTTCAGACCCGTTTGTAGGTGAAATTACCATTTTGCCCCTAAGCTTTAAGATTCGTGCCCGATTTGGACGATTCCGATTTAACCCTATTTTTAGCCATATCAGTAACCATGTGAACCCAATCGTCTCTTCCGTGCCTAATTCTTACTGTTAAGGAAAAAGCACCTAGAACTCATCCAAAATCTCGGAAAGATACGGGTCAATCCCTAAAGCAATACCCCCTTGAAAATCCAATAGCTGACTTGAATCACCACTCAAATGCACTGAGAGACCTAATACTCTGGAAGTCTTCCATCTTTGAGTTCTCAATCCAAGTCTCTTGTAGTGCACAAATACTAGGTTTTTTTCCTTCCCACTGTATCATTGATTAACCTTCTTTTAGTTTTTTGCCTCATGCCTCTAACATTCCAAAAAATGTATAACATTTGACGCATTATAAAAACACCAACCTTCCATGTCCCCCTAGATTCATCCTCTAGTCTACAGTTCCACTCTATTGGCCTCCCCTCTAAGCACCTTTACTTGTTTTGCAAGTTCTGAACTAGTTGAGCACATGGCTAAACCGTACAAACTCTCATAATAGATGAGAGTATTATCGCTAATAAAGTTCAGCACGGAAGAGTTGTTATTCGAAATGACTCCGCTCGTTGGAACAAGTTCATTTGAATTTGAAACCGTCTGGTCTTCTTCACTCGGTCCTTGTTTATCCAGTTTATCGAAACCCTCAGACTCTACTTGCACCACTGCCCTCCCCCGTATCCTCATCCACCAAATTTTTCCTCCTATCTGAGTCTCTGGTTACAAGTCCCATTTCTTTAACCGGTTGTTGTACTCTATTTAACATCTCATCCGGATCCCCCTTAACACTAGAAGCCTCACATTTCTCTGTCCTGATAACCGGTCCCGGCCCATTTGAAACTTTCCAACCGCTTGCACTGCTTTGTTGACAACGACCTCAAAATCCGTGCGCGTCATTGTCAAGATGTCTGCCCCAATAAGACACCCCGATGCCATCCCCTCGAACGTCGGGATCTTCCTTTTTTTAAGAATTCCTTGTTTTCGGGAGTCCCATGTGGTCATGTGGGTATGTCTTGTCACATTACCATGCTTTTGTACTATTTCCTTATGACAAAGATGCTCCAGACATCTTCCTTTTGAAGTGGCCCCCACATTGCTGGCTACATTTTGAATAGGATGTGTTGGATGCTTCATCTTGGAATCTAACGGTGGGAAATTCTCATGGTAATCACTTTTAGATGAGTGGCCCAGCTTCATCCTAGCCAGATCCAATAGCCAACTGTCTTCTTCTAGCTCCGGATTTACATCCTGTTCATCCTTCGTCTCCCGATCGTGTTCCAGCGGGTATTGGAAAGAAACCCTTTTCTTTCTCTCAATAATAACTTTAACTTCGTATACCTCATGCTCGAACTGTACCTGAATCATTGATGGAATCACCTCAAGGGTATCGATTCCAACGCTAATACGAGCGAAATCACGATGGCTCTGAAGCATGGTGCTCCTGTCAATGTCAATGACGAACCCGAAGCCCCTAACTAAGCTCTGAAACGCGGAACGAACCCAACAATGAAATAGGAAGTTGTAGAGTCTAATCCATGTTGACGGCATCGCTCCATCTTTGAGTGCGCCAAAGCTGCGAGACCATTGTGTGAATGAAATGTAGAACCCTTCTCCTTCACACCCTTCCAAAGAAAGCACTTCTTTTGTTATGTCCTCATTTTGACAGTGGACAATGAAGCATTTATCACTTGTTGTACAACCCAATTCCAGCTTGTAGTATGTTTAGTTGTAGTCTCTAAAATCTTAGGTATCTCATCAGAGGATGGGTGTCCGGCGAGCGCCTCTATCATAACGCATTTCGTGAACCGCTTCTCGAGATCTGCCATGATCGGAGTGGGTGTAATAACTGCCTTTGTTACTCTCTTTCCTCTGACGCTACTCTCCGATGACAAACTAACTTTGGAGTTTTACAAGTTAGTTGGTTTGGGAAGACGATTGGTTGCCGACCTCAATGCTCTTTTTTTTTTGAACATTCGGTCGAAATGTGCTCTGCTCCTTTACAAACATAGCAAAACCATTCATTTGGACAGCCCTGGATAGAGTGTCATTTCTTTGCGCATTTGTGGCACTGCAATGACTCCGGCGAACTCAAGACAGCCTTCTTCTCCCCCTTCCTTTCTTCCTTCCTCATTTTCTTCCGACGAACCCAAATCCATTCCCCTTCATCTTCTTCTCTCTTCTTAGCTACGTCGACGATCAATGACTCCTTACTTCGACGAAAACTCTGTCCATCACGGTGTCTTTTTTCGTTTTTCGTAACCTCTGCATATATAAGATCTCCCAGCCTCCCGTGAGCGGAACTCTTCTTGCTCCGGCTCCGGTGAGCTCCTCCTAACTCTTTCCTCTTGTCTTCTTTTTGCTTGGACTCCTTTCCTATCCCTCGCACGACCTCTATGGTCGAATCAAAGCTCCCGCCTCCTCGCTTGATCCTTTGCTTTCTTGTCGTCTCCGTACACTTGCCTCTCGCTAAGCCTCATAACCGGACGCCATTCCTCCTCAAACTCTCTCCCCCTTACCATCTCCTTTTTTTTCTCTTGTTGATTAGTTTTTGAATTTTTTTTTTTTTTTCTGTTGTCTTCTTTATCGAGATATTGACCTTGATGTAATACTAGTTGGGTTTCGCTACCGAGTACACTTAGGGGGCGTTGGGTACGCAGATTGGAGAATTTCCAGGAATTGGTGGATTCTCAGGAATATGAGAGTGGAAATGAAGATTCCCGGGAATGTTGCAATACTGTGCTTGGTATACGACATTACATGCCTGGTAATACTTTATTACCGTGTTTGGTATAGAACAATTCATTCCCATCAATCCATCTCTATAGTAAATATTACCGAAAATATCCATTTGGCTTTATTTAAAAATAAATAAATATAAAAGTTATCTAATTTAGTAATTGATGTATATGCATGTACAAAAGTAATACTAATATATATTTTATAAAACTTTAGTAAATTAACAAATAGAATACTATGTTTCATCTGATGTTTCGTTAAATTCCATTACAAATCCTAATCCTGTTAAAAAAAAGAAGATGCATAATTTCCTAAAAATTACTCCCGTATTCGACCGAATCACCAACGAATTTATAGGGTTTGTGGATAACTCAAATCATGGTCAAGAAAATTTCAGGATTATAGGGAGTTATTGTTATTATTCATATGCGGAAAAAAATAAAGTAAGTGTGAATTATTTGCAAGTACATGGAAGAAGATGCACTGGATTCCCAGGTTGGAATTGATTTTTTTATTTAAATACCTTTTGGGATCGGAAGAGAAGAGGAAGACGATGTTTGAGAAAGGCGATGAGAAGGAGAGAGGTGGATCGGTTCGGACTTGAGTGAACTAGATAGTCGAACTCGAAGGGGAGAATGGGGAAAGTTTTGTTGCTGGAAACCTATATCAGTTCCGGGTGAATTTGGTTGGAGGAAACAAGAGCGGATTATATGATAAGCCAGAAATCTGAAGGGTGTTTTGGGTATGCAATAATCTCACTCATTTTTTATCTGGAGGAATCCACAAATCCCACCCTTTTCAAGGGAAATATTTATCCTTCCAAACTAATTATTTTGATAACCCTGAAAATTTAAAATTATTTACAAAACTATACCTGTGTCTTACCAAACCAGATAATTAAGAGGTAATCCTAGATTCCCTTATACATTACCGCGTACCAAACGCCCCCTTGGTGCACTCGTGTAACATTATATTCTTAACTAAATACTGTACTTGTTATGCACTCACAATAATAAACTAAGAAGGTTTCAGAAATAAAGAGTGCATAAAAAGTGTCTTTCATGGTCTTTCCATTGTAAGTGCATAAAATGTGCACCTATTAATTCAAAATTAATTTATTGTCAAAGGAGTGCTCTAGTGTTCTAAGACTACACTTGTAATTAGCAAAATCCAATAGTGTAAATATAAAGTTAAAGTAAATTTTATACAAATGATTGTACTAGTTTCTACTAATGCTTAATTGAGCAATCAACAGAGCAACTATGTGCCAATTCACAACTGATATAGTACATTTTTGTCGCTCAAGTATATAAAAAACAGTTGATAACCTCGCAGATGATTCTTTTTAATGTTAGTTTTTGGCTGAAGTCGTATGACTTCATCCCTTTTATCAAAAAAAAAGATAACCTCGCAGAAGACAATTAGAACTTTATATTCAAAACCAGATGAAATGAGAACTATCAAAATTATATAAATAACAATAGGACACTACAACACAGATCGTCTTCTCCGCGGTTTATTTTTTGATTCCCCAGCATTTATATGTCGGGGAAGCGGGCGTCGCGGTAGAGTGGGGGTCTATACCGGCGTTTTTCACAAACGCTGCCATAGGGGTATTTTCATTTGGGTCTTTTTTCCCTACAACACATACTCTGAAGTTTTTAAAATGTTGGGGTAGAGTTTCAAAATTTTATAAAATCTATCCCGACGTTTTGTAAAAACGATGCCGGGATAGGTATATATATATATATATATATATATATATATATATATATATATTTTAAAAAAATTTAAAAATTCTGAAAGCAAAAAAAATAATGAAAGATACATAACAACAGTCATACTCTTATACCTTTGTCCGTTTCAGCTCTAGTTCCTCCCCCATATAAATATCTCCATCTTGCGAGTCCAATGATTTCTCCTCAAGTGTCTGCTCTCCTCTAAGTGGTACCCCCTGCAGTGGTTCACATATTAAAACAGTCAGATAATGATTATCAATAATTTCTATCTCAAGCAGCCAAGATTTATTTGTAACAGTTCTACAATCATCATGAAGCTCTTTCCTGTTTTCCTGGAGCCTCTCTCTCCCCTTCGAAAAACCTCAACCCCTTCGTACGCCTTTCTCTACACAACCTCCTTCTCCACCACCTCTTAATCCCCTCCGTCATCACCTACTATGTTTCGTCATCTCCCCATCACAGTCTTCTTCAAGCCATAACCAAAACTATCTCCAGTTAACTTCTTCTTTTGATCCTACCTCCAATCCCTCTTCACTTATTTCATACTGCCTTCCTCTTCCATCCATTACCCACATCTTCTACCCCCTACCTTCCCAACTTCCCCACATCCTACCTATTTATTCCTTATACCTCTCCCTGCTGCGATGAGATCTCCTCGGAGACTTCTGCAGAAAGAGGACAAAGCACGGGTGGGTGGGCTATCCTCTTTGCGTCCCCATGGTCCATTGCGCTTCCACAGCGACGATTCCAAGGTGGCGTCGCAGGTACACAAAGAGTCCGCTAGAGAGAGCTCCTTCAAGGTCCACGTTACGGCTGATTCGGAGAGTCGAGTTCGACGCACGTACACCATTTCCAGCGATAGTTCCCGTTCTCTTCAGGTGAGGGGCTCCGATGGCAATGGCCCGGGGTCCATCGCTGTAGTCAAATTGTCACGCCCCGCTTTTCAAAAAAGAATACAAAATACGGATACGCGACAAAAGCCCAACGAATGATTTTCATCATCCATAAGCTGCTCAAAAATCTTTACAACATATCACAATATAATCAGAGTCGGAAGCCAGAAGAGTCAACCACATGCACATATGAACCAAATACCAACAAGAATACTTGAAATAAAATATATTAATCTCAAATAGTCATGATCTGAATAAAACAAATATCCTGGGTCACATTGCCCAAATACAAGAATAAATCCAAATACATGAATACAATTATTGTTCAAGCAAACTACAAGAAATAATAATAACAATTCCAGCACTAATACTTCATGTCACCAATTCCGTCTGGAACCTGTTCTCCAAAATCTGCAATTCAACGAATGCAGGAAAGAGAAAAAGAGAAAAACAAGTACCCGTCAATTGCAAGTTACGGGCTACTTATAATGTAGGATACAAGCACATGGGTAAATTAACTAGCACATGGTATAGGTGTGATGTCAATATAAATAACTAGCATGGTAAAGTGAACTCATGTCAATGACATGAATCAAGTGTCAAGTAATCAAGTCTCATGTAAACAAGTCTCATGTATCATATAGTCAAGTGTCAAGCAAGCATGTATCATGTATCAGGTATCATGTATCAAGTCTTATAGTGATTACTATCTAGGTAGCACTTCATGCATCCATCCTTTTACTACATAGTTGCTACAGTCAATGTAATTTCGTTTTAGATTTCGTAAGGGACTATACAGGACAGTGTACTCAGGTATTCACAGAATCACAGAACTTGATAGGTAAACTTGATCGGTAACAGAATATTAACTTGATCGGTAACAGAATATTAACTTGATCGGTAAATTTGATCGGTAGACTTGATCGGTAACTTTATCGGTAAACTTGATCGGTAAATATGTCATACAGAAAACACAAGTCTCCTTCCGAGTACACGTTTCTGCACTATCCACTACTAGATCTTTCCCATTAAAATCCCAGCTTGATTATTTATTATTATTCTCAAACAGACAGGTATAAGCATGAAAAAGTTTCAAAATAATATAATATAATCAGTATCAGGTCTAGGGTGACAAATAAGCATGCATAGATGATAGACAGTCACATAAACGAGCAAAACAGTGTATATTCATATTCAGGACAACATGACAGTACAGTACTAAAACAGTTAATTCTGTCGCTACATAAATGCAAATCTGGATCCGTAAAAGGATCTGGAAAACAGACATCCACACGAATCCAGAGAATATAAATAAGTCATATTGTGTTTCAGAAAATCACAACTCAAACTAATTTGAAAACAGGAAACACGTTCAGCCAGGAATCAGGAAAACAAATTCAAAGTCAAGAAAACAGCATCAAAACTCATCAAATAAATTCACGAAAAATCTGGGGTATTCCCCTATATGTCTAGAATCAAAATATAAAGTTTCAGAATTTTTTAGTAAGAATAGATCAGTCATCAAAAATACGAAAACATCAAAAAAAACATAGTTTAGCAAATCTGGAAATCCCAACACGGCTGTACGAAAACTAAAATATCTCGCAACCAGTGAAACGAAATCCAATTCCGCCAAATGAATATGAAAATAGATAAAATATATTAACTTCCACATTTCACAAACATTTTTCATTAAGTAAAAGGAATCATAGTGAAAATAGGGTTTTTTACCGAACAGCGAGCAAAATACAGTACATATAGATTTTATAAACGAACATGAAACATCACATAAAACTTACCAATAAAATTCACCAAAATTATGGGTACTCTCTAGATATGTATAGAAATACTGACCAAGGTTTCAGATCAAAATCATATACGTAGCATAGTTCTTTAAAATAACTTATCATCAAAATTACCGAAAAACAGAATCTGAAAAAGGTCGACACCTCTGTACCAAAACAGCCATAACTCAGTCATACGAAATCAAAATCAAGCAAGGTCAGAGGGGTTTGAAAATAGACAAAATTATCTAAAACTCTCGTTTTATACCGAAATTAAGATACTGACTGTAACATAGTTGAAAACAGCAAACAAAACAGAACAGTGCCAAAAATACAGATTTTCTCCCTTAAAACAAAACCAACATAGATTCAAGAAAATTGATCCAAACACATCCAAACTTGAAATAAAGTCTACCAAGTATCTAAACCTCATGATTTAGGGTATCTAACATGTCCAGGCCAATTATTTCACATGGGTTTCAACCAAAACACAATTTCACACACAAGTCTCACATACAAGATCTAAAATCAAGAACGGGCGAGTCCTATGTTAAATTATGTCAAGATTGTGTCGTGAGTCATTTATGGTCAATTTTTCACAATGGAGACGAAACCCATCAAACAAAACACAACAAAGAGTCATCTCTAGACCCAACTACACTATAGGTGAACTTTTTGACTTGTATCAAACAAATGAATTGGAGTACAAGTTACTTGCCTTAAATCGGGATGAAGAACGATGAACTCAAAAGTAGGAGCAAAACCCACGAACGAAAATCCACGGACTCACGAACGATCCACACGCGCATTCAAGCATGCGCAAGAAAACTCCAAGAACAAGAGAGCGCGAGACGGCGGATGGAGAGAAAGCGAGAAAGATGATGCACGGATGGCGCAAGGGTTTGAGAAAAAAATATGCAGCAAGGTTGTGAATATATATATAAGGATGTATAAGTATATTAGGGTTGAAGGAGAAGAGGTGCACACAGCGGCTACAGGAAAAAAATGAGATGGGTCGGGTGGTTTTTGCACATCCGGGTGCTTTCAGGTGGAAAAAAGAAGTAGCTCACGGTTGTGCATATGAAGGTATGGAAGGATATTAGGAAATTAGTGGTAGGAATGGATTATATAGGTGTAGTTTAGGTAAGGATTTAATCTGATGACAATGTTTGTATAGGAATAGTAGTAGGTAATGTATAATAGGGTTAAGAAATTGGTAGTGGGTTTGGATAGTTGATTAGGGTATTGGGTATGCAATGAGTTATTGGGTTTTTAAATAAAAATTCAATAAGAAAATTTAAATACAATAACTAATAAATATAATTTATAAAATGATGTAATTTTAACAATAAAAATAAAATAAAATAATAATGCAAATAACAACACTAACAAAATAATACGGATAGTAACAATATTAATAATAATAAAAATGAAAAAAATAATAAAAGTAATAATAACAATAATACGAACTGTATTAAATACAAAAATCATAGAAAAATAGTTACAGCTAAAATTATGGATCAAAAATAGATTTTAAATGAAAAATCCAATAATACATTTTGACAAAAGAATTTTGAAAACCGGAAAAAATAATTTGCAAAAATTTTTTAAATACAGGAAATACACAAAAATACATTTTTTGGGAAAACTGGGGTTACACAAATGCATCGTGTCCTCTGAGATGGACAGCTCGACGACTATTCCGAACCTTAAGAGCGAGTCCAAACTAAGAGGGAAGATGGTTTTTGTCGAGAAAGATGGCTGGAAGACTAAAGCTAGAGTCCCTAGTCCCAAACCTATCGATCCTAAGTAACTCTCGACGCCGAAGGGTTTCAGACGTATGGAGAATGGTGAGCTCGAACCTCTGTGCTACAACTGCGGTAAATGGGGTCATTGGAAAAATGATTGTACGGAAGCGACTAAATGCTTCTACTGCAAAAGAAGGGGACACGTACCCACGGAATGTAGGCGTCGGAGCTCTTTGAGCGACGATGATGCATCGATGGGGAGTGGTATGGATCTGACAAAACTAAGGAGGCGAAGTAGGAGTCCATTCTCCGACTGGCTGTCCCGCGCAAGCCTAATGCATGGGTTGAGAGGTTCAAGTTGGGGTCGGAGTTGCTGTTAGAGGAGACGGCCTCTAAAGAGAAGCCAATCGTGGGGACTCCGGCAGTTGGTAGGGTGGTCATCACTCCCACTGCAGAGATGGAGAAGCTCGAGAATAGACTCCATTTTAGCGTCATCGCATCTATCGTTTTTGGTGCACCAAATGAAGGAAACATCAAGCGGGAGCTTTCTTCAAGGTGGCCGAAGACGTACGACTGGGATTGGACCGTCAAAAGATTTAGAGGTGACGCATTCATCATCCCCTGTTCGACGAAATCGAGAGTGCAAATGGATCTCAGTAAAAAATCTTTCTCAGGGGATGGCTTCTCAGTGGTGTTCTCACGATGGAGCTTGTATTTCGGCTCCTTCAGAAGGGACCGGTTAGCGTCGCGATGGTTGCTGGTCTCCAATTTTCCGACCGAATGTTGGAACAAGGAAGGATTTCAGGCTTTGATGCATAATTACGGTTGGCTTGAAGAGCTTGATCAGGCTACGAAGTTCCTCAACAAGTTCGACATAGCCCGTATCAGAGTTAGCTCCCTTCAGGGCACACTCTTCCCATCGTCAATTTATGCCAGCTACAAAGGGGTGTCTTACAAAGTGGACATCGTCGGAGAAGAGAAGAGATTTGTGCTGCTGCGGTCAGCATGCGATTTAGAGGTGGAGGGCGCTAGTTCGAAGGAACGCGAGGTTCGTGAGCGATGTACAAATGTTGAAGACAAAGTTTTCAAAAGGAAAAGATCAGAGGTTGAAGATGATGATCAGCCGTTGGATGTCTCTCATCCAATGGTGGAGGTTTAGCATGGGATTTTTTTGAATCCTCAACGGTCTAAACAAAATTGTACTGAGGTGCCAGCTATTCCAACTAGGGTGCTGTGCAAGGGTCCCACATCACGTCCCTCTCTCAGTTCAAAAGTGCCTTCGTCAAGTTAAGGTGATGAAGCGGCGCTGCTCCTGTCTCATGTCGCATCGAAACTTCCATTGTACGAGGAGAGGCAGTTGCTAGCTGTCAAGTCGACAACTGGCAGGGGATTTGACCAATCAGAGGGCAGGGACTTCGGACTTGGTGTGCGTTCTATCACTGAGGAGTTGCAAATGTCCATGCAAACTGCATTTGTACAATTTTTTAGAGGTCATGTGAGCTCCTTGTCGAGAGACCAATTGGATTCATGGGGCAGTCTTCTAAGAGCCTATTCTCAAGGTCCGCCCAAACCCATACATGATCCCAAGGTTAATGGAGCAGTCAATCCGAGAGAGGTTCAGAACAGTTTGCAATCATATGAGCCCACTTTATCAGAATTAGTTAGAAAGGCCAATCTTGGAGAGTATATTCCATCTAGGTCCAGAAAAAGAGTCTATGAGAGAGAAGAGGAAGTAGAGTCAAGTCGAGTGTCTGAGAGGAAATTGATCCTTGCTGAATGTGACTCCCCGAATGACGATGACCTCATCGATGCAATGAAAAATATTGATGACGATTCTCCACTCATTACAGCTGCTAAAGTTTGGGAAATTGAGAGGGAGGCTACAGTTGAGGATTCTCCTCCGTCGAGGTACAATTTTATTGATAAAGGGAAAGGCAAAGAAATGGTTGTAGAGGAAGGACCTTAGGCGTAGTTCCAGGCAGAGGGAAAAGCATGGGGATCGTCCAATGTCTAAAGATGATCTCATTACGTCTGCAGCAAAAAAGAAAGTACCCGTTTCAGCATTTCCAGGTGAGTCTTTCTATAATTATGCAATTATTGATTTCATTCCTGATGCTTTGTTAATTAGTTTAGCCAAGGTTTTCCGAGTGGATTTGAGTTGCGAGGGGTTGAGCCAAGTAAAATGCGCGTGAGAAGGTCAAGTGTCCCTAAAGTCTTTGTTAGACTTTGCTCCGTAGAGTTTCCATTATCGTTTCCTAATGGTATACGCATTTTGGAATGTTAGAGGGTTGAACTGTAATAAGAAACGTAGGAAAGTTTCTAATACTTTATCTTATTATCCTTTATCAGTTATAGGACTTTGTGAGACTAAGATAACAAATCCATCGTCGAGTGTGTTTGACTCTCTGATCCCCAGAGGGAATTGGGAGTGGTGTTCTAAACCGTCTGTGGGTTAGTCCGGGGGTATCAGTATTGGCTACAATGTAGATCTTTTCCAACACACTAATGCCAAGATCGGAGACTTTTCGATTTTGTTGAGACTTAAATCCAAGATTGACGATTTCTGTCAGGTCTTCTCTAGGGTTTCTGGGAAGAGATTTATGATATTCATTCCACGTGGGATGACGCTTGGATTATCGGGGGGGGATTTCAATATTACTCGGTTCGCCGATGAACACCTAGGCAGGGGATGCAGTACGTCGGAGAGAGCTAACTTTAACGAAGTTATTAGCTTCTTAGTGCTTCAGGAAATTCAGTTTCCTGATCGGAAATTCACATGGTCTAACATGCAAGACTGTCCAATTCTTGCTAAATTGGATTGTATTCTTGTCTCAGAGGATTGGGAAAACCATTTCCCACTTGCTACGACACGTGTGGCCCAGCGTCATACTTCTGTTCATTTTCCTATCATTCTCTTGCCTAATACGACGACTGGCCCTAGCGCTAGATCATTTCGTTTTGAAAAGGAATGGCTTAGGAACGGTGCTTTGAGACCACTTGTAACAGCTTCTTGGAATACGCCCCTTTAAAGGAGGCCAGGCATTCAAAGGGATGCGGTGGACATTTGGAATGCTAAAACTCATAGACTGCGAGGAGTCCTCAGACATTGGGCAGGGGTAGAAAGTAGAGTTGCTAAAGAGGCTAAGGAACGTCTTGTGGATCGTATTCAATCTATGGAGATTTTGCAAGAAGATAGAGATCTTCATAGAGATGAGTTACTCAGTCTTCATAATGATAGAGCAGATTTGGATAGTATTTTCCAAGTCGAAGATGATTATTGGCGCCAAAGGTCGCGTGACAAATGGCTCCTAGAAGGGGACGCTAATACAGCGTATTTCCATAGGATTGCTAACGGACGGCGTAGATCCAACTACATTTCAGGCCTACAGATTGGGAATAGGTGGGTTTCTGAGCCTCAGCCCGTTCATGATCACATAGAGAATCATTTTCGAAGCTTATTAGGAGTTTCTGGGAATCGGTTATGCTCTCTTAATGAGTCCTTCTGGTCTCGTTCGAACGTGTTGGGTCTAGAAGAGCTTGAGTCTCCTTTCTCGATCAGTGAAATTCTTATAGCAATCAAAGATCTTGGTCAGGACAAAGCGCCAGGCCCGGATGGGTTACCCATCTTCTTTTTCACAGCCTTCTGGGATGTCATTAAGGGGGACCTATTCCACATCTTTGAGGAGATGTTTGAAAACCGGGTTCAGATATAGCGTCTTAATTATGCGAATATCATGCTAGTTCCCAAATCCAATGGTGCTAAAGTGATTGGGAATTTCAGGCCCATTAGTCTTTTGGACTCATTCTTCAAAATCATTACTAAGGTCTTGGCTAACAGATTGAACCCATGGATGAATTCCATCATTCATCCAGCCCAAAGTGGTTTTATCCCTGGGAGAGATATCTTAGACAGTATCGTTACTGCCCACGAGACCTTCTTTCAATGTCATAGAGCTAGAGAAGAAGAGTTTATGCTTAAACTCGACTTCGAAAAAGCATATGACACTGTGGAATGGGAAAGTGTAGTAGAGGCTCTACATTCAAGAGGCTTTGGGCCAGATGGATTGGGTGGATCAATCTGTACTTAACTGGTGGTAAATCCGCCGTGTTGATTAACGGGACCCCAAGTAATATCATTTTTTGCAGAAGAGGGCACCGACAGGGTGATCTGTTATCTCATTTGCTATTTACCCTGGTTGCTGACGCTTTGTCAGAAATGATTTTACATTGTACTAATCAACATCTTTTACATTGTGTTGGATGTTTGGATGGCTCTAGTGGTATTCCTATTCTGCAATATGCAGACGACACACTCCTTTTTGGGAAGAACGATACTAACGAGGTCCTGATTTTTAAAGGTATTCTTCTGTTCTATGAAGCCTGGAGCGGACTGAGAGTTAATTTTGAGAAAAGTAATCTCATTGGCCTTGGGAGAAGTGACGCTACTTCTACTGCTCTTCTGGCTAATGGCTTGGACTGTAAAGTGGGTAAATTTCCTATTAAATATTTGGGAGTTCCGTTGCGTCCTGGGAAGCTGACTCGGAACGATTGGAATCATCTTTTGGAGCGCATTCACAAGCGGCTTCCTGGATGGAAGAAAAATCACGTGTCCTTAGGGGGTAGAATTACCCTGATTAGTGCGGTTCTTTCTAACATTCCTATTTATTGGATGTCCATTTATGAGCTTCCCTCCTGAGTTATCGACCAAATTGACAAAATCCGTAGAGATTTCTTATGGAAGGGGAGTGGAGAGGATGGTAGGGGCCTTCCTTTAGTGAAATGGAGTTTGGTATGTAGAAGTAAAGATTTCGGGGGTTTGGGCATCATTAACCTTCGACAGATGAATCAGGCACTTCTTTGTAAGTGGTGGTGGAAAATTCATTCCCGCTATTCTACCAACCAAGGCTTTGTTTGGGATCGTTACCGAGGGCGTAGACGATTCAGGTTTAGGGGGAGGGGGACAGCACCGTCGAAGAATTTCTTCAGTTTGGAAGGGGATTGACAAATTGGGAGATATCTTTCATGCCAACGCTCCAACTAGGGTACGGAACGGAGTCGATACTCGATTTTGGTTAGACGCTTGGGTGGGATCCAATACTTTGAGTTCTCTCTTCCCGAAGATTTTCAGTCTCACATGTAACAAATTTGCATTGGTTGCCGACTATTGGATTAGTCCAGCTTGGCAAATCAACTTGGTGGCTCTAAGTGATGTTAACATCCAAATTCTGTGTGGCCCCCTTCTTACACTTTTAGAGACCTCAGATTCTCCTAACTTGAATTCTCAAGATAAGAGGAGTTGGCGATTGGATTGCAACGGTCAATTCACTGTTAATTCCATGTATAGAGCTTTGTGTGATGGGGGTACGAGAAGTGCGGAGAATAGAATAATCTAGAGAACGAACGCTCCTCACAAAGTTAAGGCTTTCTTGTGGTTAGTGCTAAAAGGAGCAGTTCTAACTAGAGTTAATTTATTTAAGAAGGGCCTCATCGCGTCGGCTTTGTGTCCAAGGTGTAACGCTTTAGACGAATCTATTGACCATCTTTTCTTGGAATGTACAGACTCTAAACATATTTGGAATTTCATCCTCATGGGTTTCGGATGCGATAGAGTTCCTAGCAAGGTCCCCCAGGTGTGGGGCGATTTTAGAGGTTCAGAGGTAGCAAAGGAGAAGTTGAGGGAATGGGATTGCGTTGTGGCTGCATCTTTATGGGCCATTTGGCTTGATAGAAATGATTTATGCTTTCGAAACCATTCTTCCAATTTTGTGCAACTGATTTATCGTATTGTTTCTCTTACCACTTCTTGGTTTAAAATTTCAGGTGTTAGGAAGAAAGTTCGAGTTGGTCCTCTGTTTCCAGGAGATGGTGTCAACAACTGATCGGGTTTGGTCGGTTCGGTGGTAGACTTGGAGGTGTTTTCGGATCCTGGACGATTTAGTATATATACCGTTTTTTGTACCGAAATCTTTTGTATTTTGGAGTCTACTTGTAACTATTTTGATGTTTATGACGTATCTTGGATGTAACAATTCATGTACTTTTTGATGTATTTTGGATGTATCTTTTGATGTATGTGGGAGGTATCTTTTGATGAATATATATAAGAGTCGGATGGCACTTCTCATGCCATTCTTCATTTCAAAAAAAAAAAAAAAAACGGTCATACTCTTTCCTAAAACCAATAGTAAACCATACATGTATACTTCTTTCAATGAGTTAAACATATTTCACCAACAAATAATGAATAACATAGACAATAGTAAACCATTTCAAAATATCCACATCCAAAACTAGTCTACAATATATAAGTAAATACAGAGCCTATTAGAATGCCATATATCCTTCATCTTCACTTCTACTTGTGAAAACCAAATACAAAACCTAATAGAATGCCATATAAAGCTCTCATAGATATCAACAAAAAAAAACAAAAAAAAAGCTCTCATAGATAGGTATCGATAAATCTACAAAATAAAAGGAGATAGCAATGATGCTAAATCGTTTTGTTGAGAACCTCAAGGTAGACTATTTTTTGTAGGAAATCTTCAATGTCAAGCCTTGCAGCAGTTGCTAAAACCTTCAAAGCCCTTCCTTCCTGTACTAAAAAACATAATGATTGGGTCTATGTATCTTATCACAATAATAAAAAATATATGGATAGAAAATGTAGAAAACAGAAAACATTCAACTAATAACCCTAATTCCAAAGACCAAGGCCTTATGCCTTCTAATTAATATTCACGTATTTCATCGATATAAGGTTTGGATGACTTTTTTTTTCTTCTAATCAGCATTTCAATCATGCAAATTAATGATGTTTATCTAAGAGATTTGATGATAGTAGCCGTTGAGATTTGGGAAAAAAATGTCAATCTAAAAAAATGTCAAATTAATAGATCAAGCAATGAAAATAAATTTTGATTTTCTTTCACCATCAGAATATACCAATTTGTAGATCCATGGGAAAGGGATGTACATAATTTTCAGGATACTAGAAATTTTACTTTTCATTGATTGATTATTTGGCTGATCAGCGCTATCAAAGAGATGCATATTTGACTGTAGCAACTCAGACAATTAATAAGCAACTTCTCTTCCAATATGGAAACTATTTTCATATTCTCAAGTGTCCCTATGACCTGTATAATGTGAAAACGTCCAAGAGTCGAGCTTCATGAAGATCAAGTGTAGTGCATTCATGAAGATGCCAAATAAAATTTGTTAGCCAACGACATTTCAATGTTTGTAAATACAATGTCTTCACAATAATTATCATACAACTGCCTACACGACATGAATTAAAAAACAATGACTTGGGGACTTTAAAAAATTGGCTTCTGAACTCATTCTTGATTATTTGAAAATAACAAGGCCAACATTTTAAAAGATAAGTATGGATGGTATGAATTTCCTTAAGAGTCAAGTGCATTAAGATCTAAGTTACAATATCTGTCAATTTATTAGAGAAAGGCCATGTTAGGTGTTGTAGAATGTACATATAAGCTATTCAGATTCAACTACTACTAAGTTGCCCGTATTTGATGAAACTAAAGAGAAAATACATGAAGAAGAGATTCTCAAGAAATTCATAACATAGTATACATTTCCAATGAGAATAATCTTTTGAGAGTCCTTTTCAACAACATTCATTGCACTAAAAAAAATTAGAGAATAAAGTGAACCTGAAATTGAGTCAAGTGCATTAGGATCAATCTTACAAATAAAATAAACTATAAAATACATGTAAAATCAAAGCAAATCAGACATGAGGGCATGAGTTTCTCAGGTTGCTGTTCAGAGAAGCCAATTCACACCAAGCAAATCAAACAAGCATTGTGCCTACTAAAAATGCAAAATTGAAAGTACAATTGATAGCAAACCAGACACCCAGGGATGCCAATCCACTCACAAACCCAAATTATTCTTCTCTCCTAATTATTTTTCCCACAATCAAACCAACCAAAAGTTCCTCACAATTCCACAAACCCTAATTATTTTTCTCACAATCCCAAATTCTCAAATTCACAAATTAACAAATTATCAAATTATCAAATTATTAGATATGAAGATTCATATCTAGGGTTTGAGAGAGGTAGGAAGATGATGGAGCGACAACGGCGATGACAACGCCAACGGCGACGTGGGGGCACGGTGGTCCGGATTAGGGTTTGTGAGAGAAAGGCATGGCTAGGATGGTCGGGGCACGGCGATGTGAGGGGGGGGGGGGGGGGGGGGGGCACGGCGATGTGAAGGGGCGGTTGCCGACGGCGGTGGAAGATGGCGACGGCTGGGGGTTTGGGTTCGTGAGTAAGAGAGAGAGAAAAAAAAATGGAGGATATTTAATATATCCCTATACTCTATACCGGCGTTTATTAAACTAAACGCCGGTATAGTCTCACCTACCCCAGCGTTTAATGAAACGCCGGTATAGTAGGGGGTGTTTTGTTGACTCTTAGTTTGGTGTGCACAAAACGTGTCTATAAATACTAATAAATTTAAATTGAGTTGTTCAGATTTTCAAGATCAAATAATATCCTTAGGAAATCCAAGAGAGATTCAAGAATATTCAAAGAAGGAAAGTAATAAAAAAAGATTGAGAAATCAAGCAAAAGAAGAAGATATTCAAAAAGAGCGTTGATTGATTAGTATCCAAGAAAGCTATCAACACCAGTTGTTATCATTCTATATTTGTGAGATTTAATCTGCATAAAATTGATTGGTGATTGATTAGTTTTTTGGTAAGAATAAAAAGTGGAATCGGTATGAACAGCGCGATACCGGTCGACCGCACCTCATGACGGGCGACCGCATCGCAGTCGACTGCAACTCACAGTTACGTAAGAAGCAGTCGACCCTTCATCTCTCTACTTTACATCAGAGAGATGAACGGTCGACTGCATTGACATTGCGGTCGACCGTACTTTGCACTGTTCACATTTTTTGATTGTATCGTTTCTAATTTTGATCGATACACTTCTTAGTCTATTTAATTGGACAAACCCACTGTGTATTCTTCACCTATTACTTCTGAGAAAAATCTTCTGAACTAATCTTTCAACAATCAATCTGAGTGTGTGTAATAAATATTTTGTATTCTTCAGTCAGGATCATTAAAGATCTTAAGCTTTTTCTTTTTCTTCCACTTTGGTGAGATTGACAGGACTTGTGTTAGAAGTCTTGTGGGTGTAATAGGTCTCTCGGCCTGAATCCGAGAATCACTGTACAAGGATTTTGAGTGTAGTGGAACGCTTGTGGCGGAGAATTGCTACAAGTAGGAGGTGTGGACGTAGACCTGGGGGTCGAACCATGTTATATTGCTGCGTAACTTGTGCTATCTGCGTTTTCTCTTCTTAACTCTTTTTATTTACTCTGCACTTTCTTTTAGTTTTTTTTATTTCGCACAATCACCCTATTCACCCCCATAAGGTGATTTACAATTGTATCAGAGCGAGGTGCTTATCAAAAGCTTAAAAGCTTAAGCAAAAGGTCCAATGGCCGAAATCCCTTCTCCCGAAAACTTGTACTCGTTGGAGCTATTCGTCTCCAATGGGACAAGTCTTACACGCTCACCATTTTTTGATGAAAAATGCTATGATGTTTGGAAAGTTCGTATGTCTCATTTTCTACAGATGCTTGGAAACGAAGTATGGAACATGTGCATAAACAAAACTGAGATTCCTATCAGCGATGGAAAGAGGGCATTCACAAAAGCTGAACTAGCATTAAAAACTGCAAATTCCATGGCTATGACCGCACTCTATGCAGGATTGAACAATGAGGAATTAATGCGATGCGGGCGAAATTGTAAGACAGCATATGAAATTTGGAACAACTTATTGAAATGACATGAGAGAACTGTTTCTGAGGTAAAAGCTAAAGTAAATTTATGTTTTTACAAGTTTGATTTTTTCGTATGTTGCTAGGAGAAAACGTAGCTCAAACGCTTGCTCGTTTCGATATCATTGCACATGAGCTTGAAAGCTTAGGAAAGGGGTTGGATGATGACCGAAAGGTCGGAAAACTCATAAGTTATCTCACGCCCGAGTGGGTTGTAAAAGCTGCTGCAATGAGGGAAACCCTTAAGGAGAAGGGATTCGATTACTATACATTCCAAGAAAAGCTGAAGACATACGAGCTGGAGATGACAGAAACTAAAAGATACAGACAGAACATCGGGATTGAACCAAAAACCGAAGAGAGGACTATTGCCCTAAAAGCAGAGAAATCACGTCCATCAAAAATCAGAATCAGACGAAGATTTCATACGGCTAACTAAACAATTATGTAAGCTTCTCAATTGCAAAAAGTACAACAGGTCACAAGGAGAAAGAGACAATGAAAAAAATGATGTGTGCTACAAATGCAACAAGCCAGGACATATACGCCCAAACTGTCTCCTATCAAAAGCTAGGAACAAAGATTATCATCACTCCAATTCTAGATTGAGAAAGAAGGAGTTGAAGGCAACGTGACTAGACTCAGATTCAAGTGAAGATGAGAAATATCACAACAATATCAGCTTCATGGCTCTTTGGAATGGTGATGTGCAATCACCATCTCAAGAAGAGGTAACTGAAGAACCCACTTATAATGAGTTAGTAGATATATGTAATGGATTAAAAGATTATGCTAAGAAATTGAGTTGTGAACTAAGACAATATAAACAAATTCCAAATGAATCTCATGACTCTTGCATCGCTAAAAATCAAAAACTGAAAATTAAAAATTCCTTGATCATGGAAAAATTCGAGTCATTTAGAAAAGATCATGATGTATTGCTAGAGGAAAATGAACTCTTAAAACAACAAATTCAAGAATCCTTACCAACACATGATGAACACTTGAGAGAAATTCATAAGAAATCTGTTTATATTGCTAAGCTCACTGATGATTTAAAAGACTGTAAAAGAAAATTTGATAAGGTAGTGGAAGGTTTTATTTTATTTATAAGTATATTATACTTGTCTTTATATTTCCCATGTTTTATTTCCCATGTTTTATATTTATAAGGTTTTATTTTATTTATAAGAAAATTTGATTTAAAAGTATATTATATTTTCCATGATTTATTTTATTTATACTTGTCTTTTGCCCCCTATTGGTGTGTTCCAAAAAGGAGAGAATATTTATGAATCTTATGAACACTGAAAGTAAGTATTATTTATGAAATTTAGGAGGAGTATTTACAAATCTCTCTTAAAAGCTCTTTACCTATGAAAATTTGTGTTACAGTTAGTACTAAATTTAGGGGGAGTATTCATATGCCAAATTGTTTAATTTTTTTACTTTCAATATTCAAAGACATGTTTAGTTCACACCAAAAGGGAGAGATTGTTGACTCTTAGTTTGGTGTGCACAAAACGTGTCTATAAATACTAATAAGTTTAAATTGAGTTGATCAGATTTTTAGGATTAAATAATATCCATAAGAGATCCAAGAGAGATTCAAGAATATTCAAAGAAGGAAAGTAATAAAGAAAGATTGAGAAATCAAGTAAAAGAAAAAGATATTCAAAAAGATAGTTGATTGATTAGTGTCCAAGAAAGCTATCAATACCAGTTGTTATCATTCTATATTTTTGAGATTTAATCTGCATAAAATTGATTGGTGATTGATTAGTTTTTTTTGTAAGAATATAAAGTGGATTCGGTATGAACAGCGCGATGCCGGTCGACCGCACCTCATGACGGTCGACCGCATCGCAGTCGACTGCAACTCATAGTTACGTAAGAAGCAGTCGACCCTTCATCTCTCTAATTTACGTCAGAGAGATGAATGGTCGACTGCACTGAAATTGCGGTCGACCGTACTTTGCGTTGTTCATATTTTTTGAATGTATCGTTTCTAATTTTGATCGATACACTTCCCAATCTATTTAATTGGACGAACCCACTGTGTATTCTTCACCTATTACTTCTGAGAAAAATCTTCTAAACTAATCTTTTAACAATCAATCCGAGTGTGTGTGATAACTATTTTGTATTCTTCAGTCATGATCATTAAAGATCTTAGGGTGCGTTTGGTTTCATTTTTTGGAAATATTTTCAGAAATATTTTTTCTCAAAACGCGTTTGGTTACGTTTTCCAAACGGCATCTTTTCTCAAAATTGGCTTTGAGCTGTTTTCCCCTTTTGGCCGCTTCCCCTTCTTCCATCCCCATCTTACTGTCGAAAAAAAAAACCCTATTCACCATCTTCTCCTCTCTCGTCACCTATACTCGTCACCTCTCTCTTCACCCTCTTCGCCACCCTACCTCAATCGAAGTTTTCCCCCTACCTCTTTCTTCGCTGACAGGAGACGTTATCTGAAATCCCTAACGCCCTCGTCAGATCTGAAAACCCTAACGCCCTCTTTCACCCCTTCTCACCCCGCACGATCATTCGTTGCTCTCTTCGGTCCCGTCCTCACCCCGGACGGAGCTCGATTCATGGTCTGCGAGACCAGATCTGCTTTTGCTATAAGGTGTCTTCGAAATCGTAGCTCTAGAATCCGACGCCGGTCCAGGGAATCTGTCGGAGACAACTTCTTCAGGTTTGAAAACCAGCAATCCAGGGTATGTTTCATATCTATGCCCAATTTTTTTGATTCTGTTATGGTATTTGGTCTATATTTCCACATTTGCTTCATAAAAAATCCCTTTTTTAGGGTTAATTTAATGGACGTACTGAAGAATTGAGGGTCCAAAATTGTTATTTTTTTATGGGTTTGCTGTGATTTCGAAATCTTGAGTACTGATTTGTTTATGGAGATCTTGAGTACTGATTTGGAGATCTTGAGTACTGATCTTGAGTACCAATTTGTTTATGGATAGTACACATCATCTACAATTTCTATAGTAACCTCAAATTAACACTATTCACTGTTAATGTTCACCAATTAATGACTGTTATTTAATACTGATCGTTAAGGGAAAGGAGATTGAGATGGAGAGTGATCTTGGGCTTTGGCCAGCAATTAATGTGCGTACATTTATTGAGATGATGGAGGCCGAGGTTGATCGGAATAGTTTGAAAAGTGCAAAATTTGATGCAAGACAATGGTCTCAATTGATGGCTTCTTTGAACCAACAATGTAATCGTTCATACACTCTTAAACAAATAAAAGAAAAATATGGACGACTTAAGATACAGTGGAAAGCTTTTCACGATTTGAAGAATCAAAGCGGTATGGGTTGGGATGAAGAGAATCAGACAGTGACTTGCGAACCCGATGTTTGGCAGGCATATGTCAAGGTTCTCATCTGAATTTTTTTTATATGCTAATGTGGGATTATGATCGTAATATACTTTTTATTCACTTTTATAGTTGTAAACTAACAAAACAATAACTTATAAATAGGCACACCCTAAAGCTTCTGAATTCAAAATGAAGGGTTTGGCCAACTATGATGTGTTGACCAAAATTTTTGCTGATTCTACCACCGAGGGTCTACTATCTAGGGCTTCATCCCAAAGGGTGTATGACCTCGACGAGGAACAAAGGGTCATGTTTGAGTTCGCCCACCCCACTCCCCCCAATGCACCACATGTAAATTTGGATGATGATGATGATTACGAACCAATGTTTACGGGGTCGGGATCTCATAAGAGACGCTCTAGTGGGCCCAGTGGCCGAGCAACAAAAAGCTCAAGAATGGATGTTGCTGTTCATGCCAATGCTGAAAAGTCCATTGCTAAAGCAGAATATTATAAGAAGAAGGCCAGCATGGTTGATCGCTCCGTCCCAGACGATCAGTCGTCCATTGACAATGCCATGTTAATACTAAATGGTTTGGATGGGCTTGATGAAGCTATGATCGATTTGGCACTGGAGAACATAATTCATGACCCAAATTGGCGTAGAACCTTTGTTCTAATGAAACCGGAGTGGAGAGTAGGCTGGTTACGCAGACTTGCGAACAAATAATTCTAATTTATTAAATTCGATAAAAATTCATTATGTATTATTTAAATGTAGCAGTTTATCGACATATTTCAGTATTAGTAGTTCGGTGATTATATGTAGTGGCACAATGATGTATGGTTTGCTAATATATCGGTTTTAATTTCATTTGCACTCGTTTTCCTACATTCTTGCTGTTTGTTATGACTGCTTATGTTTCAATTCTATGGATTGCTGTTATTATTTATATGACATCCATTATGGTCGTAGAGTACTCAAAATTAGAAGTATTCTTTATGCAAATGCAATCTAATTGTTACAGTGTTCTGTACTACTGCACTTGCTACCATACTGATGGACTCTTCAAGTAACACGTCGTCAAGTTCTGATGAATCCGATCTTGAGGACTTGTTCTTTCTTCAAGAGATGGAACAGTTTTATAATAATAAAAGTCCCAATTCCACGTCCAAACGATCAGGTCGTGAATACCTACAAGAACTCTTAGACGGTCCAGATGCCAAATTCTTTTGGGTGTTTCGCATGAATAAGGACTGTTTTATGGCTTTGTGCCAATTTATAATAAATGGCAACTACCTTCAGGAAACGCCCGAGCAAATACAAAGAAGGCGTATATCTCATCATGAAAGTGTTGCTATTTTTTTGTTCATTGTCGTTCATAGTAATAGGATGAGGCTTGCCTGTGGTCGGTTTGATCATTCGTTGGAAACAATTGAAAGACATTTCACTGATGTGTTGAAAGGTTTGGTAAGAGCATCAGCAGTTCTTATTAAACACCCAGACCCGGAACATGTACATGATAAGATCAGGAGTTCCCCATATTTCTATCCATGGTTTAAGGTAATTTGTGCATTTCATGTTTAAAACCGTTTATTCTAATGATTCAAATGTGTTCAATAAAGTAGTAGCTTTCTACCTCAATAATGTAGGGAGCTATTGGTGCTGCCGATGGTACTTTAATACCTGCTACCGTACCCGCTAGTCGACAAAATAGTTGTCGTGGTCGAAAAGGTGATATATGTCAAAATGTGCTGGCAATTTGTGATTTTGACATGAATTTCACTTTTGTTTATGCAGGTTGGGAAGGAAGCGCTAATGACTCCCGCGTAATACATAATGCATTAACAAAAAGTTTGTTGCCAATCCCGTCCGAAGATAAGTACTACTTAGTAGACTGTGGGTATACAAACATGCCAGGGTTTTTAGCTCCCTACTGCGGGGAGCCATATCATTTGCAGGATTTCCAAGGTCCTAACCATACACCCACACAATATAAGCAACTTTTCAACAAACAGCATGCTAGGCTACGAAATGTAATAGAACGAACCTTTGGTGTATTCAAAAAAGGTTTGCCATATTCAAGTCTATGCCCAATTACTTCTACACAAGACAAGTTATGATGGTACCAGCATGTTGTGCAGTTCATAATTTTATACGTAAGTATTCTGCCGATGATTCATTGTTTTCAGACATAGAAGAAAAACAAAATAATCACCTACACAATGAAGAGAATGCTTCCACATCTCAGCCTTTGGATATGTCATCTTCTCAGTTGAATCGCATGAATAATAAAAGAGATCAAATAGCCATGGCAATGTGGAATGCAAGACATTGATGTAAGCATTAGCATGTACTTGTTCGTGGTTACTTTCTGTTCTTGTAATATATGGTTGTAAGTTCTTTCCTTTCATTTGTAGCCCATCTATTTGATGATCATATATATTAATGTATTAAGCAGGCGATATATGATGAAATATTTGTATGCATGCAGGTTGGGGGACCATCATGTGTCACTGAGTTTCTGGAAATGATGGATATGGTATATTCTGATCCAGAATTTATTATAATTTTTTACGTTAGAAGACAACAATCTAATGATCTTATATTCTCATTATACTGACTCAATGAATGATGTATTCAACTATGGGTGATGGATGGGGTGGGTACAAGACATTAGTAGTAGCTGGCATGACAATTTTAAAAATTGCAGCTCTATACTAATCATGATGATTTGCTTGAACAATTGTTCTATGACAATATGTTTTGAGGATACAGCCAATTAGGGATGTGATGATGATATATTCTGATCCTATATAACATTATTTGGGGGACTTTTGTGATTGATTACTAGTATTCAAAACATGGATATGATGATGTTATATTCTGATCCTATATAATATAATTTGTGAGACCTTTCTGATTGATTACTAGAATTCAAAATATGGATATGATGAAGATATATTCTGATCCTATATAACATTATTTTTGAGGCTTTTGTGATTGATTACTAGAATTCAAAATATGGATATGATGATGATATATTCTGATCCTATATAACATTATTTGTGAGGCTTTCGTAATTGATTACTAGTATTCAAAAAATGGATATGACGATATTATATTCTGATCCTGCAGTTCTTATTTGGGATAATGACAACCTTGTTGATTCCTTGTTCTGGACCTACACATGTTATCTTACATTTGGAGTGTCTGACAACTTTCAACGTCACCATTGTTACTAATATATATGATATAACACCTTTGGAATTCAAATTATGATGGGATATAACACCTTTGGTGATACCTTTGTTATTGATTACTAGAATTCAAATTATGGATATGATGACGATATATTCTGATCCTACAGTTCTTATTTGGGATAATGACAACCTTGTTGATGTTGTCCTGAACCTACAACAGTTGTTATCTTATATTTGGAGTAATGGCAACTTTCAAAATAACCATGTTGTTAGTAATATATAAACTGAAATAAAGTTTCAAAGAATACAACCCAGTTAGGATTATCTCTCATGGCTTAAAAATAACCAATACAATGGTTTCAAAATAACCATGTTGTTACTAATATATAGCAGCTGATAATCTCCCACCATGATGGGCATCAATACTGATCACATCATTGTACTGGTTTGTGTACACAGTATGGAAATTACAACCCAGTTAAACTGAAACCTTCCTCATAACCAGAAGAAGTCATCACAATTTTGAGGTAGACATCAGAATATGTTGGAATTTGATAAATAAGGCAATCAATGGATATGATGAATTTTGTAATGGATACTACACTTTCAAAATTTGAAAGTGATGATGCTTTATTCTGATCCTTTAATACTCTTTGGAGTAATTATTGTTGTTTGCTTTAAAAGAAGATAATAACTGGGTTGTATCAGTTTGTGATGACATTTTCTGTTCTTTGAGGAAGGTTTCAGTTTAACTGGGTTGTAATTTCCATGCTGTGTACACAAGTCCAGTACAATGCTGTGATCAGCATTGATGCCCATCATGGTGGGAGATTATCAGCTGCTGAGATGGTTTCTGGTTTAGTAACAACATGGTTATTTTGAAACCATTGTACTGGTTATTTTGAAACCATGAGAGAGAATCCTAACTAGGTTGTATTCTTTGAGGAAGGTTTCAGTTTAACTGGGTTGTAATTTCCATACTGTGTACACAAACCTGTACAATGATGTGATCAGTATTGATCCCCTAAATGGTGGGAGATTATCACCTGCTATATATTGGTAACAACATGGTTATTTTGAAGAGAGAGGTGACGAGTATGGGTGACGAGAGAGGAGAAGATGGTGATAGGGTTTTTTTTTTCGACAGTAAGATGGGGATGGAAGGAGGGGAAGCAGCCAAAAGGGAAAAACAGCTCAAAGCCAATTTTCTGAAAAGATGTCGTTTGGAAAACGTAACCAAACGCGTTTTGAGAAAAAATATTCCTGAAAATATTTCCAAAAAATGAAACTAAGACGGTTATTTTGAAACCATTGTATTGGTTATTTTGAAACCATGAGAGATAATCCTAACTGGGTTGTATTCTTTGAAACTTTATTTCAGTTTAACTGGGTTCTAATTTCCATACCGTGTACACAAACCAGTACAATGCTGTGATCAGCATTGATGCCCATCATGGTGGGAGATTATCACCTGTTGAGATGGTTTATATATTAGTAACAACATGGTTATTTTTTGAATGGCATGTATTGCTTATTTTCAAACCATGGGAGAATAACCATAATTGGGTTGTATTCTTTGAGGAAGGTTTCAGTTTAACTGGGTTGTATTCTTTGAGGAAGGTTTCAGTTTAACTGGGTTGTATTCTTTGAGGAAGGTTTCAGTTTAACTGGGTTCTAATTTCCATACTGTGTACACAAACCAGTACAATGCTGTGATCAGCATTGCTGCCCATCATGGTGGGAGATAATCACCTGCTGAGATGGTTTATATATTAGTAACAACATGGTTATTTTTTGAATGGCATGTACTGCTTATTTTCAAACCATGGGAGAATAACCATAACTGGGTTGTATTCTTTGAGGAAGGTTTCAGTTTAACTGGGTTGTAATTTCCATACTGTTTACACAAACCAGTACAATGCTGTGATTAGCATTGATGGCTATCATGGTGGGAGATTATCAGCAACTGATGGCTGCTGGTGTTGGCTTCTGATACTTGTGAAGGATGTGATGGCTGCTGATGGTCTTATGTAATGTCTGCTTCGGGATTCGCAATTTTTCTGTCAGTTTCAATATGTAAAATATTGATAGAGTGTACAATTACCTTCCTATGATGAGTTCTGATGCTGCTAATGGCATATGATGGACACTGATGGATTGGAATTGATTTTTTTTTTTTGCTTTGTAAGAGGTTCAGTTGTAATTTTCACATTAGAAAGTTCTAATTCTTGTTACTATGTTAGAAATTTTGAAGGTTTCTCATGCTTGTAATGCGAAATTGATGGTTGGGCTATCCCAGTTTGTGAAATAAATGTAACCAAACAGAAATTTGTAATGGATATTTTGTACATTTATTGGAAATTTGCATATTGTGTCCAATTGCTGTATTAGCCGACTCTACCACAATTCAAATAAAATTTTACATGGTCGAAAGCTTGCCAATGATGGGAAGCTACCAAGAAAGAAAAAAAAAAAATTTCCTAGCGGAGAAAACTTCCATATTGTAGCACGTTGCTTGTTCGTATATTGGTAGAACTTGGGTCTGTATCTGCAAAAAATTTTACAAAAAACTCATAAGAAAACTAATGCGAATTCATTAAACATACACCCTAGATAAGCTCCTTATAAGGAAAATTGAAAATAAAAAAAAATTGTTGCCAAACTGGAAAAAAATGGAAGAAAAAAAAAGATTTCAAAATAAATTATTACAAAACAGCATTTTACAGTCTAGTTTTAAGAAAACAGCATTCAGATTTATTTTTTTACTCAAACAGGTTATACAATCTCATTTTCAGAAAACAGTTTTCAGAAAACTATTCCAGACAGCTTTTACACTCTCATTTTCAGAAAACAGTTTTCACAAAACAGTTTTCACAAAATATTTTCACAAAACTGTTTTCAAAACAACAAACCAAACGCACTCTAAGCTTTTTCCTTTTCTTCCACTTCGGTGAGATTGACGGGACTTGTGTTAGAAGTCCTGTGGGTGTAATAGGTCTCTCGGCCTGAATCCGAGAATCACTGTACAAGGGTTTTGAGTATAGTGAACGCTTGTAGCGGAGAATTGCTACAAATAGGAGGTGTGGACGGAGACCTGGGGGGCGAACTACGATACATCGCTGTGTTACTTGTGCTATTTGCGTTTGCTCTTATTAACTCCTTTTTTTTACTCTGCACTTTATTTTAATTTTTTTTATTCCGCACAATCACCATATTTACCCTCCTTAGAGTGATTTACATGTTTGATTTTTTTTAAAATCTCAGGTTCTACCCGGCGTGTTTCTACCCAAATGCCGAGATAGATACGCCGGGTAGCCTAATTTTCTTGTAGTGTGGGAGAACGTAAAGCAACTATAACAGGTTCAAGTCATTTCATTCTTGGCAGGGACTTGCGAGTCATGGTAGACTTTGCCTTATTGCACTAATTTTGATTTTCCGTCAATAAAATATTGGACTATATTCCATAGTACTACCCAGGTTAGCCTGATTTTTGTTCAAAAAGCACAGGGTTTTACTAGAGCCAGAACAGTATTCGAAAATGAAGAACAAGTACCTCTCCTTCGCTCACTGACAGTTTTTTAAGTTTCCCTATAAACCCAACCAGGGAATGTACCACTATTAGGAGTTCAATTAGATTGAGACCTTCAATCTCCTCAAACTGACAGATTTGCGTTAATTGAACAAAGTATTCTAGCAGTGGCTTGTTTAGACATTGTTGATTCAATTCTTGAACCACATTGGGCCCAAGATGTTGTTTGCTTGAATTTGTTAGGTAGTCCATGATAGGAAGAGGTGGGCAACCTCGTTCGCTCCTACGTAACCAAAGGAGTAAGGATTACCTCCAGAAGAATTCACAAAAATTGCCACCTCAGTTCCACAAAGAAGAGACAAATGAGTCGCCTCAGTGAAAACTCCTCGACCGCGCTTTAAGAGGCACACATATGATGTCTTGCATTCTCATTTCCAATCTTCTCATTCACAATCTTTCTAATACCTTGAGTGGTTTCTTTCATTCTTGCCATGATGTCTCTCAAGGAATAATTAGAAGCACACATATGAAACGCCTACCTAGTTAGGGGATTGAAAAGAAGAACACAACGAGAACACAGTAGGATGTGTTTAGTACATGGTCCAATTCCTAAAGTGATCACCTGAATTATAATTGGTAACAAATAGTAGTTTTAAAGATTGACCGATTCGATCCGGCCGATCCGTATCGTTATCGTTTTTCAGTTGCTTTGATATAACCCCAAAAACTAGAGATTGACGAGATAACTCGGGTATCGGCCGTTGGTAATTGGCTCAAATGGATTAGACCGATCCCAACCCGAAACAACTTATCCTATGATTACAATTATTTTAAAATTTTGAATTTTCTGTTCATGTGGATTCTCTTATCGTGTAATTGTGTGATGAACATCATTTCATGCCTAGCTCATATTTTGTTTTTCCCTGTATGAAAAAAAAAAGTATTATTATGGCAACCTATTTATATTGTTCTAGTTTTATTCTATATTAATAATTTTCTAAAATTAATTGAAACCTTCGGTTCTGATATTAAATTTGTAAAAATAATTATTTAAAATTACAAATTCATTTTTTTAAAATTAGTTTTTATTTGTTAAAAATAATTTAATTATAGAACATATTAGATATATACATTTTATTATAAAAAATGACAAATCCAGAAAATTCGATACACCGATCTGATACTACCCATCTGGCCGATACCATTCCCTTGATTTTCCATGATGCCTCCAAACTTTTCCCCAACATGAACAAATTTTTAGTTTTACAATGTAACTTGCCTCTAATTAGAATTTCTATTTATTTCTTTATGTTTCATTCTTGAATTGTAGGGTTCCATATACTGCATTGTTAGATTAGGGACATGAATAAATAATTTATTGATTTGTTAGATTCATTTAACTGAGTACAATATGTTTCCTATATATAGGAGAGAAGGGAAAACTAAACCAATACATTATTCGATACTAATATCTATCATCTAACACTCTCTCTTAAACTCAAGTTGGTTCAAACAACATGAGTTTGAAATATTGACGGTGTTCATATGGCAGGAACGACACACGGTGATGCACTTGGGGAAGAAGCATGACATAGGGAAGGCGCTCAAATAGATGGCGCGTGGACGATCCGGTTCTTGGATCTTGAAAGGTGTAGAAGTGAGAAGTTGTAGGAGTTTGTGTTAGCTCCTGACACTGAAGAAGTTGTAGTAGTAGTTGGATCTTAAAATGTGTAGAACCGAGAAGTTGTGAAGGAGTTATGCAAGGCAGATGGCGAACTGAGTTGAGATCTCACCCCCTGAATTGAGAAGTAGTAGAAGAAGTGGTGGCGCACGGTAGCGGCGCATGTTGGGATCTCACCCCCAAACTGAGAAGTAGTAGTAGTAGAAGAAGGAAATAGTATGTTGGTGGTGCATGGTAGCAGCGCATATTGGGATCTCACATCAGAACTGAGAAATACAAGTAGAAGTAGTAGGGATGGATGTCGGTGTTGTTGTTGTTGAAGAGGAGTTAAAGAGGGTTGTTGATGTTGAAGAGGAGTTGAAAATGGGTTGTTGCTCTTGTTGAAGAGGGTGTTGAACGGGAGTTGTGGCAGTCGTCGAAAGTAGTGGGTGATGTTGACGTTGGGATCTGAGATGGCGTCGAGAACTGAGTTGATGTCAGGATTGAACTTGGTTGATGTCGGGAACTCCCCATCTCAAACTCATAATGGATTAACCAGTGTGAGGTTGTAGCGAGATCTAGATGCGAAAGCAGAAGCTGAAGAACCGAAAAGAAATAGTTTTTTTTGGGAAACAGAAAACGGGTTTGGGTATGGGTTCGGGTCAGGTTTCGGGTTAGGTTTTGGATTTGGTTATTGGGTATACGGGTCGAGTTTGATGTGGGTTATCGGGTTTCAAGTTTGATATAAAAGCGGCCATTGGAATTTGAGATTGAATTAGGGTTTAGGATTTGGTTTGGGAGTGGTGGCGGCCAGATGGAACAGGAGAGGGATGGGTGTTCAGGGCTGAAGGCAGCGATGGAATTGGGCGGCTAGGGTTTTGGATGAGGGGAAGAGTGGGCGGCTAAGGTTTTGGATAGGAGTTGGTAGAGAAAGCGGGAAGGCGACGGGGAGGAGTGGCTTCGGTGGTAACGGGGAGGTGATTTGAGGGAGACGTCGGCGACGGGGAAGTGGCGTCGAGGAGTTGTCGGGATTAAAATTTGGACTGGTGTTGGTGGGTTCGGATTTCAGTGTGTTGAAGTTGAAGGAGAAGATGATGATCTTGTTGGGGTTGTTGGGAGATGATGCAGTTGTCGGAGAAGGGGATGCTACTGTTGGGAGATGATGGCGTCAGGGATTGGGTGTTGCAGTCTGGGATTGGGTTGTTGCAGTTCGGGAATTGGTTACCGGAGTCGATGTTGGAAGAAGAAGGGAGGTTGTAGTTTCTGCTGTTGTTGTTGTTGCCGCTCTTGCTGTTGTTGTGGATTAAGGTTAGGGTTTGGCAGCTGATTTAATTAATGGGGGAGATTAAGGTTTTGGAATTTGATCGGAAGAGGGATGTCGGGATGTGGAGTGATTCCGATGAAGACATAAACCACTCCACCTCAATGACGACGATAAAATTAGTATAGACCTTATAGGAGTACAAGCTCTGATACTATGTTAGATTTAGGTATAGGAATAAATAATTTATTGAGTTATTGGTTTGATTTAATTGAGTACAATATGTCTCATATATATAGGAGAGAAGAGAAGACTAAACCAATACATTATTTGATATGGGACTAAACTAATATCTATCATCTAACATCTATCATTATATATTGTCTTTATACTGCTTTCTTTATTACAACATTAGTTGATGTGACATTCATCAATATATGTTACTAATTGATGGTTACTATCAAATACGGATATTGTCAATGATGATGGATCATCTGTTAGTATTTCATTGTTGCAGCTCATTTGTGATAGACTATTCTGCATCAAATTGTTAAAAGTATATTCCCTCCACACGATGAAGCAAAATGCTAGACCTACATTGGTTTTAACCTTATCTTTTAGCGAAAAATGGGCCCCAATATATTTATATTGTATATTTGAGATAAAAACTCATGTATGTGTAGTCACCCTCTACGATGAATGTCTGAGACAATAATATTATCTTATTCTACTTTATTGTATCTGTTGCTAATGAGTTTTATTTACTTTTAAGGCAAGTTAGTTATCTCAAATATATATCCATTTTTATGGATTAAAGCACAAATATTCGAAACACTCTTGTATGTAAAAATTATCCTTCTCATATATTTTATGAATTTTGCTATGTAATTTTATTCTTTGTTATGAAGCCCCTATATTTATGTATGTGTTTAATACAAAAATGTAAGTTATGTAAGAAAATGGGTGTATTAAAAATATTTTATGAACCATTTTGAGGCAATTATTTGAGTAAGATACACTATAAATTAGTAAGAGATCGTTATTAATTTGTGTTATCCTTTATGAGTAGACCAAAATCATATATTTATATGCTTACAACGGTGAAGTGGTGAATGAGAAATTGTCTCCCTAAGTGGGACGGTTTTATTTCTGAAAATGAGTTGAGGGATCTTATTCCCACATAGAAAAAATCAAAGTAATTAGAAGATGATATATAATAATATCTTTCTTGGCATTGTAAAATAGAAAGCTAAGAGGCTTTCTCTCTCGCACGCAGGGGGGGTGCAAATCTCGGACCAGATTACATGCGACTTGTGTGCTCCCACACATCCTGCGGATACGAATGCCGGACCAACATGAACCCCAACCCGTGCAATGACGTTACAATCGGTGGATTAAAGGAGTTGTATGCCGTTACAGTGGATGTGGTCAATGAGTTGTCTGCCGTTATGATTTTCACCCTGACTCTATAAATAAAGGCCACCTCTCCCCTCAATCTACACACCAGGTGTTGCTGAGTGAAAGAATCGTACTTTGAAGGAAATGATGAATGTAATGTTAATAAGTTTTGGTTTACCATCAAACTTGTGAGGAGAATCTATTCTTTCAGCTAATTACCTTTTGAATAAGGTTCCCAAAAAGAAAGAAGAGAAAAATCCATATCAATTATGGAAAAGAAGAAAGCCATCTTATAATTACTTGCGAATGTGGGGATATCTTACCAAGGTGGCAGTACCTCCACCTAAGAAAGTGAAAATATGACCCAAACGGTTGATTACATTTTCATTGGCTATGCACATAATAGTAGTGAGTATCGGTTTTTGGTGTACAAATTTGATGTCTCTAATATACCAAAGAACACGATAATTGAGTCAAGAAATGCATCATTCTTTGAAGATGTCTTTTCATGTAAGTCTGAGGAAGAACTGAGTTTTTCCTAACGAACACATGAGACTATCAGTGAAGATAGTGAAAACCAAGATGGAGAAGTTGAGGAGGAATCTAGACGTAGTAAAAGAACAAGAACAGAAAAATCTTTTGGTCCAAATTTCTTATTTTTATGTTTGAAGGTGAACCCCAAACTTTCAAAGAAACAATGAGCTCTAGTGATGGTCTTCTATGGAAAGAAGTCATTAAGGGAGAAATTCATTCTATCTTGCAAAATCATACTTGGGAACTAGTGGATCTTCCACTAGGTAGTAAACCTTTAGGTTCCAAGTGGCACTACAACAAATATAGCTTTCTACAACATATTTATTATAGCATTTAATTGTTAATGCTGTTAAAAGTGATTAATAACAACATTTATAAAGAAAATGCTGTCTTTTAGTAATTTTAAATTTAAATGTTAACTACGACAGCGTTTTGAAAATGCTATACTTTGTATAGCGTTTTAAAAATGCTGTTATATCCAAAAATAAATTGAGTAGATAGAGGTAAGATAGAAAATTTCAACTAATCCAATTACAACTCAAATTAGTTACATCTCCTCCCCCGATTCTTCTCTCCCAATAACATATAATTTTTCTCCTCCACAAACCCTACTCCAAACCCCCCCTCCCCGATCATGCTGCCCCCAACCCCCCCGGATCACGCTGTCCCCGACCCCCCCCCCCCCCCGTCGACTCCTCACCCTTGCACGCCGCTCGCCACTGGGCCACCGTCGACCTCCCCCTTACGGCCGTCGAAGTCCAAGTTCCCAATCACCACGTCCCCCACCTCCGCACCGTCGAACCTTTGCGCCGCCCCTCGCAATACGCCATCGCCGTCGTCGCCCGTTGTCTTGCTTGTGTGGTGTCTGGTATGTAACTTTCTCTCATAGTACTCATCTGATTATGGTAGACTTACAAGCCACTGTCTTTCTTTTCACAAACTTTCCATTTCTTACATGAAAAGTTTAATTTTAGGTGATAGTTGGAGCTCATGCTGTTATGGCTAATGGTGGAGTTTAGGAGTTATAGCACCTGTGGGTATTAACATGGTTGCGCTTGCTGCTAAAAGGCATATTGTACCTTTTGTTGTGGTTGCTGGTAGTCACAAGGTCTGTTGCTAATTTCTGTTCTTCATCTATCTGTTAAAAATAGTCGTTCATTTCCCCTGACATGTCATTTCAGCATTTCAGTGGCATTATTATGTGCTGTAGAGTGAAATAAAATATTACGTAGAGTGGAGTTCATCTTGAATTTGTGCAAGAATTCTCTCCATGATAATTCACTCCAGTAGAATTTAATGAATATAATACTTTATGGAATGTTTTTTTCTCCTTTTCTTGGAGGAATGTTGTTATTTCCACCTTTGCTTCTGTACTGTTTAATATTGAAGTGCTGGGAGTAATTTTTAGTTTCTTTAATATGAAGATTACTTTAATGAGGCATCTATTTTGCTTCTGCTTGACCTTTAAATCTTTAAATGCTCTCCAAACTCACATTTCAATAGCAGCCTTTGTTTCATAACTTGTGTGATATGTTGTTGCCGAAAAAAGGAACATGGGTGGGTCTTCTTAACTCTTACGAAAAGCAAACTGTAAAAGTTTGGAGAAAACACTATTAACGATTACTATATAAACGAAGCTCCTTTTACCAATTTATTGAAATTTTCATTTATCTAAAAATATGACCTCATTGAGATCAAATTCCATTCTTGAAATTCTTTAGATAAAGTACTTTAAAAGCAAACCAAAAATACATTAACTTACATTGTATCTAACCTTGAAATCTATTGTTTCATTCCTCTTCATCCATAATTTTAAATTTGCATGAATGGAACATGTACTGCTGCTGTTGATACTAGGCTTCGTAAGTAAGGTTCATAAAACAACATAAGATTCATTCAAGATTTATTCATGGGGAAAAGTTAGGAGGATCTTGTCTTGTGCTTGTTAGCTATTATGTGTTATGTAATATTTGGCGCTAATGAAGGATAGGGTGTTTCTATCATTGTTATGAACATTTGTCAAATTGCAATGAACAAGATCAATACTTACCTACTTCTCAAAAACAAAACAAAAAAAGATCAATACTTCCTTTGTCAAATTTTGATGGAATAAGAGTCTTTAAGTCAGAGCCTGTGGTGGACCTGGTGGTGGAGGCATCAATATTGATGCTACCTCTGTAGCTAATAAGTCGACAATATTGTGCTAACCATGGAACATTCATCCAGATGTGTGGATGCAACACAGAACCTGGGTTTTTAGGGTGCTTTGTTTTAACAAACAGAAAAATATGTGGGTCCATAATCTATATACGGTCCACAAGTGTGGTAAGTGTTTCGTATATGCAGCTTATATTGCAAAAGTGGTTCACATTTCAAATTCAAAACTTTACCAAATCACGACCTGATTAACTTAAATTCACTTTAAGAAGGACCCTATCCTGTTCTTTCAGTATCTTTTCCCAGTTTTTTTTTATACAAGTCTCTATATATGCTCTGCCCTAGTTACATTTATCCTGACATTGTTTATATATGCTCTGCCCTAATCAACCAATAATTAAGTAACAGAAGGTAGTTAATTTAGAGCAATAATATCTGAGTCAAGTCAGTTGTCCAAAAAAATTAATAAGTCAGTTGTTCTTCTGCACACTCAGCTCTCCGTCTAGATCTGACGTGTATCGTATATCTTATCCTACATGATCTACCTGCATCTATATAAACTCCTCTAATCTTCCATCGAATACATCATAAGAGATTGAAACAAACAAATTAAGATAAAACCGTCCAAATAATTAGCTCATAGTTAGAAATTAATACACATAAGAGATTCATGTTGAGCCTTGCATCAATAAATCACGTCTCTCGTGTGTGCAAATCTGTAAGCAAGTCAGTCAGTTTCTATCGAGATGTTCTTGGGTTTTCTCAGATAAAGAGACCCGGATCCTTTGATTTTGATGGTGCCTGGTATGTAGTAATTCTTCTCTGCAGTACTAACTCTGCATTATGTACGTGATTACTTCTTTTATTTTTCCTTTTTGGTTGATTATAATATATTGTAATTTGTTTATATTCTGTAGGCTGTTCAACTTCGGAATTGGAATCCATTTAATAGAGGCTGAAGATCCCAACTGCATACTCAAGAAGACCAAGATTAATCCTAAAGACGATCACATTTCTTTCCAGGTAATATGTCATATTTGCATGAATGCAAACATTGGACGTATAACTACATTAGTTTCTTGATTGATAATTTTCCTATCGCAGTTTATCAACGCTTATATTAATTAATTAAGCCGATACTATTCTTCCAGGAAAAAAACACAAAATAAGCGATACTATTTCATTATGGATTTCTTGTTTGGAAACAAATTAATATGGGTTTCTCAGGACTTTTTTACTTGTTCATAGAAAATTCCTCATTTGTTTGTTTCTGTCTTTTGATACTATGTTTCAGAAGAAGTTAGTCCTGACTTAACGAGGAGTAGGATTGGTTTATATATCTCAGTTGAAGAATTTGGCCAACATTATAGTATGTTTATCAATGTAGCAAAAAAATCTAGGTATATGTACTTCTAAACATTAGTTTGATGGACTGAGTGTACAAACCATTATTTATTGATGAAGTGTTTGAATTTGATCAAAATAAATCATCTGTAACAAACCTAAAGTTTTTTTGATTAAAAACAAACCTGAAGTTCTCGCTGCAGAGAGAAAGAAAAAGGAATATTAATTAAGTTTTTTTATTGGTTCAAAAGTGCAGATGAATAAGCATGCATTGAATACGAAGTGCATGTGCCAACCACTAGCAGACATTCCTTAAGTTAGTAAACCTTTTTCTCAAAAATTCCAAACTCAAAATAGTGAATGAAGCCACCCTTGTTTTGTAGGTTTTGGGCCTTTTGGCCACTAGCCAAACTGACTCTCACTCTTTCTCTTTTGTTTTGATGCTTTGTTTCGGCCAAGGCATGAAGATGAGGTGCAAACTCAGTGAGATCACAGCACTCAATAACTTTACTCCTTTTTTTAAAATAAAAAAATAGAAAAATCACTTTAGACCTTTACCAGTATCATATTTGCTTGTAAGAGGCTGTAACCCCCCAACCTCAAAACCATGTTTGAAATCCTCGGCATGAGAATCAGGTACCAGTATTTCATTTATCGAATGTATCGGAATATATGAAGAGAGACAAAATCCTGATATGATACTGCCAGGTTTTGAGAATTTTGGAGACCAAACATGTTGATCTCACTTAAATAGATACCTTTACACAAGCTTATTTCAAGTGAGTTTACAACTTTAAAGCTTCTTAGATTGTACTCAGTAACTATTAGATTAACCTCCTTGAGTTAGGAGTTATGACTACATGAATCTTATGTTTGACATTTTTTCTTCTACATTTGCAGATTGGAGACGTCGTGGATGAAACGAAGAGTGCGAGTTGTGTTGATGTTAGGCACTCAAGAATTTTTTGTCGTCAGTTTTAAGTTTGCGAGTTGTGTTGATGTTAGGCACTCAAGAATTTTTTGTCGTCAGTTTTAAGTTTATTGGATGAACTTTTGTATCAGTTTATTGTGTAGATATTTCTATGTTGTTATGTTTTTATATATTTGTACACAAATTTGCGAAACTTTTATAGTTATAATGGTGTATTGACATTTTCGATAAATCGATTTTTATTTGTATCCGTAGATTTTTTTTTGTATACAGTTAAAACGAAATAGCGTTCCTAAAATGCTGTAAAAAACCACAAATATCAAAACGATAGTGTTTTAAAAATGTTGTATGTTTGATTCTATTACTGGATTGTCTAACGATAGCGTTGCCGAAACGCTATAAATTTTATAGCGTTTTAACAAAACGCTATAGAAACTATAGCATTTGCCGAACGCTATAGATTCTATAGCATTTTACAAAATGCTATAGAAACTATAGCGTTTTACAAAACGCTATAGAATCTATAGCGTTTCGGAAACGCTATAGAAACTATAGCGTTTTGTAAAACGCTATAGAATCTATAGCGTTTGGTCAAAACGCTATAGACTTATTATAGCGGGACTTTTGATAGCGTTTGTAAAACGCTATCGTAGGTCTACTATAGCATTTTATGAATGCTATCAAATTTGTTGTAGTGTGGATTTTTAAGAGAAAAATTAAAGCTGATGGATCAATTGATAAATACAAGGTAAGACTTGTTATCAAAGGATATAGACAAAAAAAAAGTCTGGATTACTTTGATACATATTCTCTTGTGACGAGAATTAATTTTATTAGGATGGTACTTGCAATAGCAGCCTTATGCAATCTTGAAGTACATCAAATGGATGTGGAAAAAGCTTTTCTTAATGAAGATTTAGATGAAGAAATTTATATGGAACAATCTGAGGGTTTTTCAGCTCCAAGACAAGAAAAGAAAGTATGTAAACTGGTGAAGTCATTATATAGCTTGAAACAAGCACCAAATCAATGACATGAGAAATTTGACAATGTCATGATGAAAAATGGTTTCAAAATCAATGAATGTGATAAATGCGTGTATGTCAAAGGCATTGAAAGCTTATATGTTATAATATGCTTGTATGTAGATGACCTATTTATAGTTGGAAGCAATAATAAGATGATTAAATTTACTAAAAACATATTGAACTCGAGGTTTGACATAAAAGACACGAGACTAGTTGATTTTATATTGAGAATTAAAATCACAAGAACATCAGACGAGCTTGTTTTAAGTAAGTCACATTATATTACTAATATTCTTGAAAATTTGATAAAGATAAATATGGAATTGCCAAAACACCAATAGATCTAACTTTACATTTATCCAAGAATAAAGGTGAGTGTAACATCCTAAAAATTTTAAATAAGTTTTGGGAATTAATAAATAATTTAAAATGAATTTTTGTGATTTATTAAATTTTTTCTGAAATTTATCTTTTGCACTTGCCAAAACGTGCAAATATTTTTCTTGGAAAATAAAAAGTCAGGAAATTTACGTGGAAAATCAAATATTTATTAGGAGATAATAATTCTAAATTTCTAAATTTTTATGAATAACTTATGTCGTGTTTGCAAATATTTCAAAATGAAGAACTTTTGTGTAAAATTTGCCGCTTGGGGTGGAAATTTCCAGATTTTGATTTTGGGGCTGCACAAAGGACCAGCTTGATTGGTTTTGATTGGGGGGAGATAAAATCTTAATTTTTTTATTAACTACTTTATTTGGAATATATATATATATATATATATATATATATATATATGTGAGGGATGTTTTGCAAAATTTGTCATAAAACCCTAAAAATGACCCCTCCCGGCCTATATGTACAGCAGCCACCCTCTTCTTTTGTGAACAAAAAAAAAATATATTTTTCTTTATTATTCTTGAAGTTTTGAAGCTTGGATTTTTGGACTTTCGCAAGGAGGAGGAGTCTTCTATCTTGATTATTATTTTTCATTATTGATCTTCTTTGAGGTGGGTGGTACTTCTCATCTCTTGATTTGTTATATGTTTTTATAATATGATGATGATTGATCAAATATGATATATCTTGCATGATTATAAAACTTGATGTAGATCTATTAGAGGATAAATCTTAATGAAAATGTAGTCAAATAACATGTTCATGAATAAGAACCCTAATTGAGATGTGATTACCATGTATAAATTTATTATTGATGTTAGAGATTGGTGATGCATGAAAGAACTTGTTTTAATACATGTATGATCAAGGAGTTTATAATAGTTTATGTGTATTCGTTATGATAATTTATAGATCATTGAATACACCTAAATTCATTGCTTGGTGGATTAAAAAGTTGCAATTTTTATAAGAGAATTCGCTATTTTAATTAGAATGAATTTCATGTTTTAGATTCTAGAGTTTTGAAGGGTGTATGATGATGGATTATGTATTAAATATTGGGTTTTAATATTATAACTTAGAGATTATCATGAACATTCAAATACAAATTTTTAATTGATAAAGATTTAGTTTGGGATCTATAAAATTGATTTATGATAATGGATTTAACTTGTAGATGATGGAGATTTGTAGAGATAATTAGAACTTATTGTATGCCCTTAAATTCATGATTGGATTGATTTTTCAAGTTGAGATTTTCCATGTTTATGCGTTGTTTTAAAGTTTTAAAAATTTAAGTTTAACATGAGGGTTTGAATAATTGTTGTGTGGTTGAATTGGGGTATGTTGGGTTTCGGGTTCACTGTTCATGAGGTGAACAGTAACCCAAGTTACTGTATTAGAGTTTTGGAGTTATAGGGTTTCGAGTTTGTACAGGGTACATGGTCTGTACAGTGCCTTTGATATATAATGTTTTAATGCCTTCTTATGTCAGCGAGTGGCTTTGGGGTAGTTGGCTAGCGTTGCTGGGTCGCACGGGTTCGAACACTGGTAGGCCCAGTTTGTTATTTTTTGTGTTTTTGTGTGTTTTTGTGTGTTTTTTTGGTTTTTAAAGCATCGGTTTTGTGTTATCTTTCTTCTTTTCTTTTCTGTTGAGTTCCTTGGAGTTTTAAGGTTTTTCTTTAAAAAAACAAGGAAAGATGTGTTGGGTGTAAAATTAATTTAATGAATTTTTAATGTTATAGATTATTGATTCTAAGACTTCAGTTTTTTTTGAGAATTTAATTGCAGATTTTGAAGGCATATAATTCCGAATTTTTAAATGAGTTATTTTAGTTTTTTACTTCGATTAGAATCTCAGAATTTAATAATTGAAGTGTCGAATCTGGAAAGAAATGTTATAAGATGAGATGAGAATATTTTTGGTGATTTTGGATTTGTTTCCATGAATGAAATCGAATAATTATGAAAGTGGTTGTTTTTTTTAGTGAGGAAAAAATATTATATAACGAGCTATTTGTTTGCTAAAATTAATGATTTATGAGTTGAATGTGAAAAGAACAGAGATGCATTGAATTGAGATTAATGTGGTTTTGTGGAAAATCGTATTTTTGTGAAAATTGAGAAGATTATGAATGAATCGTTGAGGGGTTTTTTTTTTAACTTTAGGGTTAGTGTGGGATACCCTAGAGAAGGAATGTGGTAATGTCTTAATTGTGAGGACTCTAGAGGTTGGGTGGGACCGTAGCATGCCGACAGATGAGTCTTTTGTGGATATTGGCCAGTGGAGCCTTGTTGTTGATTTAGTTGAGTTAAGTCCAGCAGAGTACACAAACTCTGGGGGGGATTGTGACTTAACTAATAATAATAAATCTAAGGACAGAAATTAGTTGGAGTTGTAATGAAATAAGAGCAAACATGGGTAGGGGGGCTCATATGACCGGACGGTGGAAGATAATCTCAGGAATTACTGGGGTGTGATCACGGACGGTGTGGGATGTATCTTCGGGATTACCGAGGTAAAGGGCTGTAACACCCCGAATTCCATTTACATTTAATTCATAGTACAACATGATCTTTTACTTCAATTCGTATAATTTTACAAGGAAATTAAAACTTTTCTTTTATTACACAACAATGTTTATTACAGAGTTACTCAGCGGAATAAAATACAACAAGAAATACAACTCAAATATTAGCAGCTTAAATATAATCTTTATCATCAACCGTCTTTACGTCCTTGCCAATCCAATCAACCCTACACTGAAAATCTGTGGGCACGTCAATTTCTTACAACCGACGCAATGTTATAAACCCGATCCCCTCTATGTTGTATTATAACAAAATCTCTTACTTTAACAAACACAAACTTGAATGCATATAAGAGTGTAAAGAGTGACTATCCTAAACATGCCAGTGTATGATATGATTTAATGCCTAATGTAGATATTATACTACAGTGACACTAATGCATACTTGTTCGGATTCTATGCATCTCATACTACATAGGTCCGAGGGCAAGCACCTACGTACTCCAGATTAAAGGGCTTTATCCCTCGCCATGATAACTACCCAGTAATAAAATAAAGTTTAGACATTCCACGAGTACGGATTCCAGTCCCGGAGATCCACCGCTCGACTATACAGAATCCTCGTCGTGTGAACATCTCTCAAGTGTCCCTCTAGCCCCGATATACGCATATATGTTGATTCTTGGTTTTGATGACTACAACACAATGCAAAGTTGTGCTATCACCTATATATATTGCAGGTATCAAGATCAATACCATGGTGCAATACACAAAGGAAAAGATGATCCAATGAAGCTTTCACGATAATTGATCATTCCATAAAGAACTTAGTTCAAGCCATTGATCAAGCAAGCTTCAAGTTATAAAGACAATGACTCAAGCTCAAGTAAAAAACTCAAGTTCAAGACAAGACTAGTACTTCAAAATATTTTGTATTAAAGTGTCTTGTAACAATTGTAATTTTTATTCTTTGAGTCTTAGAAATGTTGCAATAGCCTTGTCACACACACAATCACACATATCTCTCAGTATTTGAGTGTTTTACAAAAGTTAAAAGGTCGAAATAAGCTTGAATAAGATCAGCTGTTGAGTACCAGTCGACATTCTTCAGAACCAGTTGTGTCATGCCCCGCTTCCCAGAATACGGGAACACAGGCACGTAACTGAGGTTCAGCGAATGATGCGAATACATCATTCATAAGCTGTATAGTTAACTCAACAACAAGATAACAATATCAACCACGCAAGCATGTAAAATCACAATAGGATAATAAAGTACATGACATAATACAAGACATAACCAACAATTGAAAACACAAAGTAATTACGGGTCAAACATTCCCGGATTATAACAAAGAGTACATGAATAAAACAAAAACTAAAATAACATGAAAATAAACAGAACTAAAATCTTTGCTCAGCAACACTTTCGGGTAATTCTCTATCTGGGCCTGCAAGTATATTATTACAAAAGAAGAAACAAGGAGGTACCCGTTAATGCAAGTCACGGACCGCAAGTGGTACAAGCTAACGGGACAATTATAAAACAAAAAAAAGCAGGAAAATAGAAAGGAATCAAGAATCATGTAATAGAAGATATACAACATACAAACAGAATTATGAACAAGACATTATGGAACAAGTGACATGCATGTAAACAAGTAAATAAATCCATAGGAACATGTACATGTAAACGAGTTAGCAAGTAACGAGTCAACATGAACGCGTAACTTGTAAACAAGTAAGCAAGTCATCATGAACATGTAAAATGTAACTGGATTATGCAAGTGTACATGTTAATGTCATATCTTTTATTAATCTAACTAGGTAGGACTTCATGCGTTCCAAGCCACATGGTTGCTACTCGCAATCATGTGAACGTTTAGACTAGTGGTGGATTCTATAGGTCACGTACTCAGGAAATCATGTCAAGTATATATTGTATCAAGATACGTGCAATGTGGAACATAGTGTAACATGTAGCGTGAAACATAGTTCATATAATTCGCAAACTTGCAACTTGCAATTTGCATCGGGAAACCATGAGCTCCCGTCCGAGTACGCTCTTCTATATTGTCCACTACTAAATCTTTTCCCTTTATACTCCGGCTTGTTATCTTTTTATTTTAATCAAACATGAAACAATAACTATATGCAACAACAAGGACGGGTAACATGACAGGATCGAGTGTCAAGACTTATGCAATGCAGGAAACATATTTCAGGGTCTATAAAATATGTTGATGTGATCAATGACATGAGCAACTTAATCAAGAATAAAAAATATTATAACAACATGCAACCTAGTAACAAGCAATTCATGCACAACATCCTATATAGTTCTAAGAGTATATATGTGTATCGTGTTCATGCAATGCATATGGTGACAAAGTATTCGCTATCATGTACGAATACGGGATCGATGGACTATGTATAGTACGAATACGGGATCGAGTGTCAAAGAATATACTTGCGGTATTTTGCAAGGGAGCTTGTACTAGAAAAAACGAATTTGTACAAGAGATACTTGCCTGTTAGTCGACAACGATGAAATTGAAAACAAGAATAATGAGATCAGAATCCCGGGCAGTAGAACACATGCAAGGTACGTGGCAGCCACGTCAAAATAGCAAACTCCAAAATAGCAAACAACCCACCTTCTCCAAAATAGTAACTCCAAAACAACAACTCCTTCACAAACTCCAAGACAGCAACACACCAACTCCACTTCACAACACCAAACTCCAATAAACTCTCCAAAATAGTAACACTTCAGCAACTCTAAACTCCACTTCTCCACACAAAATACCAAACACCAATAAAATACTCCAAACAATAACCCAACACACCAATAGCAACAGAACACACCAGATCAGATTCACTGCCCAGAACACCAAACACCAACAAAACAAACAGTAACCCATCCAACCAACTAATACATTACACCTGTTCTCTTTCTCTAATTCGACAGAGAGGGAGAGAGAAAGAGAGAGCGGGAGAATGGGAACGACGATGGCGCGACAAGGGCGGCGAGGTGGGCGGCGCGTCGACGAGGAGGGTGAGAGCTCGACTAGGTGGAGTTGGCAATGGCGGAGGGGCATAGGGTTCTTTGGCAATGGCGGCAATGGTGGGTGGAGGGCTCGAGCGACGGGGAGGAGTGGCTGTCGACGATGACTGGGCTCGGGGGTCTCGAGGTTGAAGATGACTAGGGGTGGTTACGAGGGATGGTGCAGGAGGTGCGAGCGGGAAGCGCTCGCGACTAGGGGAATGTCGAGCGAAGGAGCACAGGGTGCGGCGCTGCTACTCGCTGGAAGCGCGACCAGGGAGTGAGGTCAAGGACGGCACTAAGTTTTCGAGGCTGACGATGGGGAGACAGTGCTGGTGATAGACGTGAGGAAAGGAGCGGCGACGGAGGTTGAGGGAGGGGAATGGCAACGGAAGCGGCAGGCTCGACTGAGGGACAGTCGAGGGGGACGATAGGTCTCAGCTGGCGGCGCGCTCAGGGAAAGGTGCTCGATTGGGTGGCCGCGTCACTGGCGAACGGAGAGCGGCGCGACGAAGAGGACGGGGCTGTGAGGCGTTGAGGCGAAGGCGGGTGGACGAAGGAGTGCGGAAGAGGAAGGGGAAATGGGTTTTGTTTTTGGTTTTGGAAAACAGAGAAGGAGGGAGAAGAGAGGAAACGGGGGGGATTTATATAATAATTTAGTAAGTAATGAAGTAGTGGGGTGAGAGAGAGTGGGGGTAGTTACGAGGAGCATGGGGGATTGTGCAGGTACGGGAATTAAAAAGTGGGGAGTTAGAGTACGGGACAGAAAAGTGGGGGTGTGAAGAATTTGTATACGGGTAGGGGTAATCTGTACAATATGGGTACTGGGTTTGGGCTTTAATAATGGGTATCTCCAAAAGGACCCAATAGTCAGAATGGGCTTCAATAAATGGGCTCAAGATATTTAAATAAAACAATTAGGGTATTGGGCTAGATTTTGGGCTCAGATTAAATATAAAAATAAAATTAAATCAGAATATGGAATTGGGCTTATGATAACAACTGGGCTCACATTAATAATTAATAAAATCAAAATGCAAACTTGGGCTTATAATAAACAATTGGGCTCCAAAAATAGTTTAAATAATAAAATCAATTAAGGAAGAATAGTTATAAGATACGGAGGATTTAAATACGAAAAAATACTTTAAAAATACGTATTAATGGGAATAGGGGTTACAAGTCGACTGTCTTAGTATGAAACTATCTGAACTCATACAAGCTCTGACCAATCAACTCATCATGGCAACCCAGTCGACTGTCTAATTTCAAAACTTGTTTTTCAAATTCAAAACAATTTCTATCCGTTCTAATTTAGTTTTAGGAACCGTTCTTCAACGTTCCTATGATTCCTCTCTATAAATAGAGCATAGGAATCACCATGAAAAAGTTCCAAGCATTTTGTTTCTTAAGTTTCCAAGCTTTTGTATTTGAAAAGAACAAGCATTCTCATAATCTCTAAGTTTTGGTTCTCTGAAAATCAGTCTAGTATAACATTGAATTCGTTTTAGACTGATTTCAGAAGTTGACCTATTCGCATCTATATAAAATCACAATCACAAATAAGGCTATAGGTTGATGTAAATTTTTTGTTGTTGTTCTTCACTCTCGGGTTGTGAGAGTGGTCCTCTTGGTTGGATAGTAGGGCTCTAGGTTGTAGAGTCGGGTTTTTCACTATAGGTTGTAGAGTGGTTGTGTTCTCTCTAGTGGTGAGAGAGGTCTACGGGTTGGGCAAGGTTGTTGTCGAACGCCGTAGGGTATTTTTGTTTTTTTTCTTCAAGAATAGTGAAAAATCTCAAGTTGGTTGCGTGGGGACTGGATGTAGGTCGGGAGGACCGAACTAGGATACATCGTTGTGTACTCTGTGGTTGACTTCTCTGTGGTTGTATTTTATTCACTTGCATTTCAATTTTTCTGTGTTTTATCTGAAAACTTGTCTGGCAAGTTGACTGCATCTCCTTTATAAGTCGACTGATCAGACTTGTATAAAATACTCTTCGAACACTTGTCTGATAAGTCGACTGAGTTTCCGCTATAAGTCGACTGATCAGACTTGCATAAAATACTCTTCTTATCTGACGCCCCAGTCGACTGTGTTCTCTTTTTAAGTCGACTGGACAGAACAAAAATTTCATTTTCTTAATTAATTTTTATACAACACTATTCACCCCCCCCCCCCCCCCTCTAATGTTATTTTGCCTTGCCTACAGGATCCAAAACTTGGTATCAGAGCCTGGTTGAGTGCAATGACATCTACTTCAAATGTGAACCAATACTATGAAGGCCAATCCACACAAAGGCCACCCCTATTCGATGAAACCAATTACAACTATTGGAAGTGTAGAATGAAGAACTACCTTCAGTCCATCAACTATGAGATATGGAACATGACAGAGACCGAGTACACCGCTCCTATAATTTCTTATGCACAATGGAACAATGACATGAAGAGCGAAACAATGAACAATGCAAAGGTGATGAATGCTCTATTTTGTGCTCTTACCAATGAGGAGTTCAATCGTGTGTCCAATGCAACAACGGCGTATCAAATTTGGCACACACTCGAGGTAACTCATGAAGGTACTAATAAAGTAAAAGAATCTAAGATATCTATTCTTGTTCACAGATTCGAGATGTTTTGCATGAAGGATGACGAGAATGTGTCAGATATGATCACAAGGTTCACAGATATTACAAATTCTCTTGTGGCTCTTGGAAAGGCGTACACTCAAGCCGAAATGTTGAGGAAAGTTCTTCGTGCCTTAACCCTCAAATGGGAGAAGAAGACCACCGCCATAGAAGAGGCCAACGATTTAACACAACTTTCTCTTGAGAATCTTGTCGGAAATCTTATGGCATATGAAGTACAACTTGAAGAATGCAAGAAGGATCTAGAACCTCAACAATCAAAGAAAAAGACACTCGCTTTCAAGGCCATGTCGGACTCCGTTGATGAAGAAGAAGATGAAGAAGAGATAGCTATGTTCACGAGAAAGTTCAAAAAGTTTCTAAGGAAAGGTAAATTTAATTCCAAATTTAAAGATACTAATGAACTTCCCACTTGTTTAAACTGTAACAAAATAGGTTATATGAAGAAGGATTGCCCATTATTACAGACGAAATATAAAGGAAAGGCATCCAACTTCAAGAAGGATAAGTACACAAAGGACAAGTACATGAAGAACAAAAAGGCGTATCAAGCAACTTGGGACGATAGCGACTCTTCATCGGAAGAAGAAAATGAAGAGATAAACGAAGTTGCGAATGTATGCTTCATGGCTACACAAAACGAGGTAAGTGATAACTTTGATTCAAATGACTTATTAGATGCTTTCAATGAAATTTTTCAAGAACTTAAGAAAGAAAAAATTAGAGTTAAAAACTTAAAGAAAGTTAATCAAACACTTTCTCAAGAGAATCTTGACTTAGATAAAGAAGTCAAGTCTTTAAATTCTCGAATTTCTAATTTGGATATAGATCTTGTATCTCTTAAGAAAAATTATAAAGAGATATCCAAGAATGTATCTAAATTCAATAAAGAAAAGAAGAATTTAAATGAAGTTCTCCAAAATCACGTGCAATCTAATAAGAGATTTGGACTTGGTTTTCAAAAACCTCTTAAAAACATCATGTTTCTAAGAACACTATGTAGCGCTCCGAATTTCTAATATAATATCTTAGAAAATACGTGGCACAATCCCAGCATCAACTTCAATGTAACATTAAATACAACCAACACCAATAAAATTTTCAACTTTTATTACAATAATCTTTTACATAGCACAGCGGAATTTTAAAATATCTCAATCATAGCTTTCTTTTATTTACAACACAGTCTTATTACAACACTGTTCTTACAAATTTACACAAACTCCATTAAATTAATTTATCTTAAAACTATCTCAAGCATCCAAACCTCCAAACTCTAAGTAACAACCTGCAACACATGAGGCTAGAGGTGATCCCTAACCCCCAAAACTAAAGGGGTCAGCCATAAATGGTGTGAGTGACATAAAACAACAAACAACATAAATGAACATTAGTCATGAATCCTTAAACAACAGGTAGTAAACATGAATACATAAAATACGATGTAGCAAGGAAAAGCAAACAACAAGTGAGACTAAACAGAGTGTCATGTGTAGAAAACAGGAAATCCACATGCATGAAAATCAAGTCAAGAAAACACAAATTCTATATGCGGACTCTCTAATGCGTACTTGTCGAAGTCTATGCATCCCACTCTACATAGGTTCGGTGCAAGCCCTTAACGTCTTCACTTCATAGGGTTCAATCTCCGCTATGCAACTAATCCTATCACGATGACTACTACGAGATAAAGATAAACTGTGAGTATTAGCCAATACCCGATAATTCCGGAGATGAATCCCACACCGTAGGTAGTTTACCTGGATAATTCCGGAGACCATCCCACACCGAAACATTGACACATCATCACACGAATACCACATGTGCGTCGCCTCGACTCCGATAATTTCGGAGATCAATCCCACACCACAAGTAATTACCGTGATAATTCCGAAGATAAATCTCATACCACAAGTAATCTACCGTGATAATTCCGAAGATATATCCCACACCACAAGTAATCTACCATGATAATTCCGGAGATTAAATCCCACACCGAAAGCCATACTGAGGTACTTGACCCATGTTCTCGTTCATCATATCACCACTAGTGCCTGTCCTTATTATTTTGGGTCACTTAATTACTCAACGAGTCTCCTAGAGTTGGTGTACCCTACCGGACTTAACTCAAAACTGAACAACTGAAATGCCTCAACAGGCCTCAACAAAAGAACTCAACACCGGTATACTAGGGTCACACACATCCTCTAGAGACTCAACTCAAATATCTAAACCAACTTTCCACCATAAATAGCTCAACTGAATATCTTAAAATCATATGCTTAACAGAAGACAAAGTATAGGCTAAAATATCTGAAGACCAATCATTCGAAAAAACATTCAAGTTTATGAAAATTCATCAGTACCAGTCGACTTATTACTGTAGTAAGTCGACTGTCCAAAGGGAAAATATCCATGATTTTAAGAAAATAAGTTAAGTAATATAAGTCGACTTAAAAAATGCCATCAGTCGGCTTACCCGAGGTAAATTTCAGTAACTTCAAGAAGTATTCTAAGTATTATAAGTCGACTTAAGGGGTCATAGGTCGACTGTCCAGAAAAGATACTGCAATAACTTTGCAAATTAAGTTCTAAGTACACCAGTCGACTGAACAAGGGTCTAAGTCGACTGTCCAGAATGGATTTTCAAGAAAACTGAAGATCTAGCAGCTGGGTCGTGCCAGTCGACTGTCGACCTACAATCTGCCCAATTTTGGTTGTACATGATAATCAAAATTAGAGTTTTCTAAAAGAAATCATTGTTTATGAAAATAATTTGTATTCAGGTAAAAATGACAATCTCAAAGTATTCTCAGATTGGATACATTACTCAAATCAACCCAATATCTCAAAACTCAAGTTCTCATGTTCTAAATTTCTAATTTTTCCATTAGGGTTTCTCAATACTGAATTTCTTTCACAACTCAAAACCAAAATCTGATTTGTATCCACGAGATCCAGATGTTCATCCATCCAATCCCTTATTATCATAACCATACTCATATCTTAAACATGCTTTCTAGCAATACAAATTTATAAACCAGGATCTACTAAACATTTATAGATTTCACATACATAATACGACAACAATCATTTCATTGCTCAAACAAACATGTCAAAACAAACAACTAAACAATCATTCACATAAATCAACAACAATACGAATTCACATCAGTCACCTAAATCAAACAACAAAACAAATTTCATATCACTCACATAAAATATACACAAAGCAAACAACATGTCACTCACCTTAGGAATGAAGAGATCCAACAAGAAAGCCCATTTTTTGTGAGATCCAAAATCCTCCTCTTCAATCACCAAGAAAATAAAAGATATAATAAAACTTGTGTTGTGCAGCAAATGACGGCTGCACACCCTCTTTATACAGGCCGGGATTGAAAGATTAGGGTTTTAGAAACATATTTGCAAAAGAATCCTTCCAAATATAACTTTACATATATAACCCCTTTCTTAGTTGAAATAGGTTAACTGAATCAAAACCAAATCAAATCTTATTATCACTGAGTTGTCCAGCAATCCAGTACAGCCCAGTAAATAAGAAAAATTCATATTTACAACTCAGGGTGGCGATTTTGCACAAAAGCCCTCCCTTTTGTAATATTTGCAAATACATCATAAAATATTCATAAAAATCTAGAAAAATCAGAAATAATATCTAATAATACATATTATATTTTCCAATCAAAATATTTGACTTTTAATTTCTAGAAAAATATTTGCACAAGATTCTACATAAATTCCATATTTGCAAAAACACCATATTTGTATAAATCTTTACCAAATCAACTCCAAATAAAATTTAAATGTACTTTAATTTAAATGATGATCATGGAAAGCCAAAAAATCAGTAAAAACGAATTTTCATAATTTACTTCAGATCCAAACGGCTTTTTACATAAAAGCCCATCTCTTTCGAGGTATTTATAAAAATAGTTTCTCTACTCAGAAAAATCCCAAAATTTAAAATATACTCCATTATAATTAAGAGAATTTACTAAAAATATAAAATTGGTTATTTACACCAAAAATATTTGCACGTGTTTCGCACGTGTAAAAAGATAAACCTTCAGAAAATATTTATTAAATCTCCAAAAAATCATTTTAATTCATTTTCAAATCTTTAAAATAATTTTTGAAAATACGGGGTACTACACACTAGTGGTAATAAGACTGAATCTATTTATAGTGTTAAGAATAAATTATATGAGTTTTTTGAAAAACCAAAAATTATTGTTTTCAATGAAAAGAGAAATTATGTAGTTCAGACCAGTTGACTGAACCCCAAATTCAGTCGTATGTCCAGAGGTTCTGAGTCTTATTCAAAGAGACAAAAACCTCAGATAAGTCGACCTACTTCACCTCCCAGTCGACTGGATTTCAAAAATAGTTGACTGAAAGGTTCAATTAAGTCGACTGGACAGACTAAGAATATATGGGTTCTAGTCAACCTGAGTCAGAAAGATAGAATTACTTATAAAAATTCATATGTACTTAATGTATGTAATTCTGTAGATTATATTCCTGCTTTTGGTGGAAAATCAAACTCACTTTCCGTTTGGTTTTCCAAAAACTAATCTCTTTTGGACCCAATAAAAAGGGTACCATATTCACAATGATTATTTTATAGGTACCTAAACGAGAACGGTGGATACTTGACAGCGGATGCTCCAAGCTTATGACTGGTCATGCTAACCTCCTGTCTTCCATTCAAGAGATTGATGAAGGAACAATCACATTCGGTGACAACAACAAAGGGAAGGTTATTGGTATAGGCATGGTCGGTATGAACACTACCCCTAATATAGAAGAAGTTTTTCTTGTTAGTGGTCTTAAGCATAATCTGTTAAGTATAAGCCAATTGTGTGATAAGGGATATAAAATTATTTTTGAAAAAGATGCATGTTTAATATATGACTTTACCATGCAACATGTATTTTTCAAGGTTTTAGGAAGAATAATATTTATGATTTATGTTTAAAATCAAATGAATTTTCGAATGATTTTTGCTTAGTAGCTTCAAACAATGAATCTTGGCTTTGGCATAAACGATTTGGCCATGTGAATATGAAAAATATTGCTAAGTTGTCTAAGTACGACCTAGTTAAAGGGCTGCCAAGACTATCCTATAAAAAGGATAAGTTATGTGATGCATGTCAACTAGGTAAACAAATCAAATCTACTTTTAAGACAAAAGAAATGATTTCTAGTAGTAGGCCTCTCGAATTAATCCATATGGATTTATTTGGCCTTACTAGAGTCGCTTCTTTAAATAAAAGTAGGTATGTTTTTGTTTTAGTAGATAATTTTTCAAGATTCATATGGGTATTCTTTTTTAAACATAAGAATGATGCTTTTGATGAATTTGCAAATTTTTGTAAACGAATTCAAAATCAAAAGTCTCTAACCATAGTCACTACTAGAAGTGATTATGGTGGAGAATTTGAGAATGAAACGCTTTCAGAATATTGCACCAAGATTGGTATAACACATTCATTTGCATTTCCTAGAGCTTCTCTAAAAACTGGAGTCGTTGAAAGAAAGAATAGGACTTTGCAAGAGTGTGCACGTGCCATGCTTGTTGAAAGCAATTTTCCTAAGTACTTCTGGACTGAAACTGTTGCTATAGCATGTTATGTTTTAAATAGAATTTTGATTAGGCCTAAGCTTAAGAAAATATGTTATGAACTATTTTTTGATAGAATTCCTAAAGTATCTTATTTTAGAGTATTTGGATGCAAGTGTTTCATTTTAAACACAAAAGATAATTTAGATAAGTTTGATCCTAGATCTAATGACGGTATCTTCATTGGATACTCAAATAGGATTAAGGCACATATAATCTTCAACAAGTCAACTTTGACTATTGAAGAATCCATGCATGTTTCATTTGATGAATCTCTGACTTCATCTACTGTTAATGAAGATGATGAAACTGATTCATCACCTTTAAATAACGTAATTAAATCACTAGAGCAAACTACATTAGCGGATAAGTCGACCGATAAGGAAATCAATTCGACTGATATGAATCAGTCGACTGATGGGCAAGTTAAGTCGACTGATCATGTTGTGATGACTTAAACTTTACCAAAATCTTTTGTTGAAGTTAGTGATCATCCTCATGAGTTAATAATTGGTGACATTTCACATGGTATGCAAACAAGATCTCATGTTAACATGATTTCTCATATGACTTTCTTGTCGGATTTTGAACCAAAGAATATACAAGAAACTTGTGAGAATGAATTTTGGATGAATGCCATGCAAGATGAGTTAAACCAATTTATAAGAAATGATGTATGAGATTTAGTTCCACGACCTCCTGACCATACTATAATTGGTACCAAATGGGTATTCAAAAACAAGTTAGATGAATCAGGACAATTCGTTAGGAACAAAACTAGATTAGTTGCTCAGGGATATAGTCAAGAAGAAGGCATAGATTTCGATGAAACATATGCTCCTGTTGCTACACTAGAATCAATTCGAATCTTACTATCTTTTGCATGTTTTATAAACTTTACATTTTTCCAAATGGATGTTAAAAGTGCTTTTCTTAATGGTTTTATAAAGGAAGATGTTTATATTAATTAACCATCCGGTTTTGAACATGAACAATTCCCAAACCACGTTTTTAAGTCGAAAAAGGCTTTATATGGTCTTAAACAAGCACCTCGTGCTTGGTATGATCGATTGAAGACTTTTCTTATAGAAACTGGTTTTGAAATAGGTAAAGTAGATACTACCTTGTTTATTAGGAGAATAGAGACCGATATTCTAATCATACAAATATATGTAGATGACATAATCTTTGGCTCTACTAACAGTAATCTCCGTCAAGAGTTTTTTAATACCATGAAAAATGAGTTTGAGATGAGTCACATGGGTGAACTCAATTATTTCCTTGGACTACAAATAAAGCAATCACATAATGACATATTTATTAATCAAGGAAAACATCCTAAGGAATTACTCAAACGGTTTGGCATGGATAGCACTAGTAGTAAGACCACACCTATGGCTACTACTACTACTACACTTGACAAAGATGAATTAGGTAAGATTGTCAATCAAAAACTCTATCGAGGGATGATTGGCTCACTCTTATATATAATTGCTAGTAGACCAGATATTATGTTTAGTATATGTTTGTGTGCTAGATATCAGTCAAGTTCTATAGAGTCTCACTTAAAAGCTGTGAAACGTATTTTAAGATACATTAAAGGCACATCTGAGTATGGTTTATTTTATCCCCGCACCGATAACTTTCAACTTTGGTCGTATAGTGATGCAGATTTTGTTGGCAGTAAAACTGACTGTAAAAGTACTAGTGGTACTTGTCACTTTTTGGAACATTCACTAGTATCTTGGTGTAGTAAAAAGCAAAATTTGGTTTTCCTATCTACTACAGAAGCTGAATATATTGCTGCAAGTTTGGCTTGTGCTCAAATTTTGTGGATGAAACAAACCCTATTAGATTATGGTATCTCATTTTCACAACTTGCTATAATGTGTGATAATACCAATGCCATTAATTTATCTAAAAATCCAATTCAACACTCACGTACGAAATACATTGATATTAGACATCATTTTCTACGTGATTATGTTTTAAAGAGAGATATATCTTTAGACTTAATTTCTACTGATAAACAAGTAGCAGATATCTTTACTAAACCACTAAAGGAAGACACTTTTATCTCCTTAAGAAGAGAACTAGGAATTTGCAGTTTTCATGATATTTCTTGAATTTTTTTTTGTATAAGTCGACTTAAACTTATGTTTCAGTCGACTAACCAAGGATTTTTCGTTGTTTATCTTTTGACTAAATTTTATGCTCTGGACAGTCGACTGTGTACAGTACCCAGTCAACTGACAGAAGTACTACTTGATATTTTCGTTTTGTTTTATTTGCTCTCAACTAAGTCGACTGTTCCTCAAAACCACTCGACTGTCGCGACATCAGTCTGTCTTTCTGATTCAAAACAATGCACTTTTTGAGGCATTCCTCTTTATCGTTTCTTACCCATTGATTGATCTCATCCTTTGATTAACCCCAGCCTAGATCTTAGCCCTTTATTATAAAGTAAAACCCTAGTTTTTACTTCTCTTTTTCACTTTCCCTTCTTTCACTGTCTCTCTCCAGAAATAGAAGAAGAAGTCGGCTGCTCCTCAACCTGGCAATTTCAGCGTTTTGAAGCTAAAAAATTGAGGACTTCGTTCAGTTTTTCAGTTCATTTCACTTGTTGAAGTCTTTTTGAGATCGCTTGAAGCTTGGTGCCTCTCTTTCAATCTCCATTGTTGGGTATAATTGCTTGTCCTTTTTTTTTTTTTTGAATTGAATCATGCCTCCAAAGAGAGCCCGTGGTTCTAATGTTGAGGAAGCACAATCCTCTAGCAATTACCTTCAATGTCTTAGGAACCCCAACCTTGTTGAGAAATTCTTTCTCATTTGTCAGATTGCTATCTTTCCAGGGAGATTTGTAAATTTTCTGATTTAGAAAGGTTCCCTTTAGCCCCATTGTTTGAACAATGTGGGTTATTTAACTTGCTTTCCTTTGTTAATCAACCTTTTTACTATCCACAACTTATATATTTGTTTTATACAAATATGAGAATTCACACTTCCGAGGATGGTAACGAAATATTTATCACTACTACGGTAAAATATATTCGTATGAGGTTGACTCCTGAAAAATTGGGAATCATTTTGGGTATTCCCTATGAAGGATTAGATTTAGGAGAGATTGATATGGATGACGACTCTATCCATTCAAAAATCTTCTTGCCAAATTGTGGTCCCCCAATGTCTAACAAAACAATTATACTGCTTGCTAAGCAATTTGCAAGAATTTTTTCGTATAATATTATCCCTAAAACGGGGAGTTATGATCAATTTTCCCACGAGTTGCAACAAGTTGTCTATGCGATTTTTGGCAACATCCAAATAAATTGGAGTCGAGTCATTTTTAATCGTCTTCATAAGGCTCACACTTCCTTTCTTCCTTTTGGTGCAATACTTACTAATGTTTTCAACTTCTATGAAGTTGATCTTACCGAGTCTAGTGTTGTCACTCATTATGAGTCTTTTGATCGTGCGAGTTTAGCTCGTATGAAGATTCTTCACTCTCCTCCTCGAAGAAATACCCCTCATATTCCTTTAGCTACTTCAGGTCGTAGGTAGTCTGCCTCTAGTTCATCTCGTCCTAGAGCTATCTTTTCTGATCCTGAGAGTCTTTATCATTCTGTCAACTATCTCATGGATCATCAGGATACCCTTGAAGCTAGTATCTCTCATCTTACCCACTTGTTCACCCAACAATTTCCACCTCCTGCCTCTCAAGATGCTGATGACGAAGACGAAAACTAACTTGATGAGTTTTCTATTTTTTTGTAATTTTTTTATTATGTTTTACGCCTTTCACTTTTATGCTGTATTTGAAACCATGTACTTCAATTTCATATATATAAATTTGTTATGGTTTTGCCATATGTTTGTTCTTTTTGTTTCCATGATGTTATTGTTTCTTTCCTCCTTTTTTTGTTGATGACAAAGGGGGAGAAAATGATGTATATGTTATGTGCATGTTATGCATGTTTTGTGGATTTGGTACACATTTTTGTGCATGTTTTTTTAACTTATGCATGTTGTACATTAGTTAGGGGGAGCATTTTTAAATTATTATTATTATAAGCTATTGTGTTGTCATCATAAAAAAAGGAGAGAATGTTGATTCTTGGTTTTGATGACTACAACACAATGCAAAGTTGTGCTATTACTTATACATATTGCAGGTATCAAGATCAATACCATGGTGCAATACACAAAGGCAAAGATGATCCAATGAAACTTTCACGAGAATTGATCAATCCACAAAGAACTTAGTTCAAGCCATTGATCAAGCAAGCTTCAAGCTATAAAGACAATGGCTCAAGTTCAACACAAGACTAGTGCTTCAAAATATTTTGTATTAAAGTGTCATGTAACAATTGTAATTTTTTATTTTTTGAGTCTTAGAAATGTTGTAATAGCCTTGTCACACACACACTCATACATATCTCTCAATATCTGAGTGTTTTACAAAAGTTAAAAGGTCGAAACAAGCTTGAATAAGATCAACTGTTGAGTACCAGTCGACCATTCTTCAGAACCAGTCAACTGTCTTAGTACGAAACCGTCTGAACTCATACAAGGTCTGACCAGTCGACTCATCATAGCTACCCAATCGACTGTTCAAGCCATTTCGATAGTTTTCTAATTCAAAACTTATTTTTCAAATTCAAAATAACTTCTATCCGTTTTAATTCAGTTTTAGGAACTGTTCTTCAACGTTCCTATGATTCCTCTCTATAAATAGAGCATAGGAATCACCATGAAAAAGTTCCAAGCATTTTGTTTCTTAAGTTTTCAAGCTTTTGGTTTTGAAAAGAACAAGCATTCTCATAATCTCTACGTCTTGGTTCTCTGAAAATCAGTCTAGTATAAAATTGAATTTGTTTTAGACTGATTTCAGAAGTTGACTTATTAGCCTCTATATAAAATCACAATCACAAACAAGGCTATAGGTTATTGTAACTCTTTTGTTGTTGTTCTTCACTCTCGGGTTGTAAGAGTGGTCTTCTCAGTTGGAGAGTAGGGCTCTAGGTTGTAGAGTCGGGTTTTTCACTTTAGGTTGTAGAGTGGTTGTGATGTCTCTAGTGGTGAGAGAGGTCTACGTGTTTGGCAAGGTTGTTGTCGAATGCCATGGGGGTATTCTTGTATTTTCTTCAAGAATAGTGGAAAATCTCAAGTGGGTTGCTTAGGGACTGGATGTAGGTTGGGAGGACCGAACCAGGATACATCGTTGTGTACTCTGTAATTGACTCTCTCTGTGGTTGTATTTTCTTCACATGCATTTCAATTTTTCTGTGTTTTATTTGAAAACTTGTCTGGTAAGTCGACTGCGTCTCCTCTATAATTCGACTGATCAAACTTGTATAAAATACTCTTCGAACACTTGTCTGATAAGTCGACTGAGTTTCCGCCATAAGTGGACTGGTCAGACTTGTATAAAATAATCTTCTTATCTGACGCCCCAATCGACTGTGTTCTCTTTTTAAGTCGACTGGACAGAATGAAAAGTTCATTTTCTTAATTAATTTTTATACAACATTATTCACCCCCCTCTAGTGTTATTTTGCCTTGTCTATAGGATCCAACAATATATACTGGAGTATGGCCTACTATCCGCCCGACTAATCATGATCCCGGAATCCACCGACTGATCAATAAAATTCCGGATTTAATTTATAAGGCTCGCTTCCACGCAAACAACCACAGCCCTGAAATCCACCGCCCGACTGGGTCTATAATCCCGGAATCCACCGCCCGAGTATATAAAGGCTCTCCACTCACGTTTGCCCAAGTTTACTACATCTTCACTTAGTGCCTAATTCTTAAGTTAGAACATGAATAAATTATACTACCTAGAGCTAGTTTACCCTCCTACCAGTTTTATACAAAAATACCGAGAACGACAGCCCATATTGGCCACTTCTCAAAAATCAATTATTCATTTCCATTACTTTTTCCGGTACCTGGATTACTAAGCCTCTAAAATCAACATTTTTCCATATTCAACAACTTGGGGTACTCATACCCTTATAACTCATGTTCATGTATTCATAATTCATTCAAATTCTTTCATTCATTCTTATTTATTCATCAATAAGTACAATCTCAACCTATTCATTTTCACAATACACTTTTCCTATTCATCAAAACCTTCTCAATACAAGTTAATTAAGATTAAAACATAATTTCTTAAAATTCATCATTGAAAACTCATCTCATCATTTTATTTATTTTAAAACAATTCCTAACGTTATTACCATATATATATTTTTCTTGAGTTGACATCTCATTTAATCATGAATATGACATTTATTTTTTCAAAATATAACTTAAAACAACGAGAATATATTTTCAATCACCTCGTTTAAGTATCATTTGCAAAACCGTAAATTCAAAGTCAGAAACTGTATTTCATGCTATTTGTAAAAATCATAGAAAATCATATACTTCACGAAACTTTGCGTTATTTATATCAAAATAAAGTTGTAAAGGTCTACTACAATTTCTTAGTTATGAGTTTCCTAAAAATATTGTATCTATAACCTTGAATTCTTCGAAATATACTGTAACCCCTGTTTTCCCAAAATGTATTTTTGTGTATGTTCTGTATTTAAAAAATTTCGTAAATTAATTTTTTTCGGTTTTCAAGTTCTTTTGTCAATTTGTGTTATCCGATATCCTATTAAAATCTATTTTGATTGATAATTTTATTTTTTTTCGATTAGTATTGTTATTATTATTTTTATTTTTACTACTACAGTTATTATTATTATTATTATTATTATTATTATTATTATTATTATTATTGTTGTTGTTGTTGTTGTTATTGTTGTTGTTGTTAATGGTACTGTTTTCATTATTATTATTAGTATTCTATAAAATCCAAACTTTATATTTTTATTTGTTATTTTAATTAATTATTTATTTTATATTTATTTATTTATTTAGTTAGTTAGTTATTTATTTATACCCAAACCCATTAATTAAATAAACCCAAAACCCCTACCCAATTCCCTATTTAAACTCATACCCATTTCTAACCCAAAACCCATTTAAAACTACCCTACCTGTTACCTCCTACCCGTTAACTAACTCCACCCGAAACCCATATACATCTCAACCCTAAATACCCCTTCACCTATTTAAACCCATGCAGACCCCCATTCCTGCCGCTTCGTCTCACCCATGCAGTCCCCTAGCGCCGCTTCGTCCTCTTCCACCATCCTCCCGCTCTTCGCGAACCCGTCCCCTGCTCCTCGCCGTTCCCAGTCATCCTCTTCGTCTCATCCCCTACTCCCGATCATTCGTCCTCCATCTGAGTCGCCGTCACATCCCCCCGCGACAGCAAACTGCGACAGCCCAGGCAGCCGCGATACAGCGCTCGCCCCTGTCCCTCCACTCCGGCACCGACAACAGCGCAGCCACCCAGGCCTGCACAACCCCGGCGCTGCCCTCCCCTGTACTCCTCCGGTGCACGCACTCCGCCGCGCCGCACGCCCGTCGACTGGTAGCCAGCCCTCGTCTTCATCCCGTCCACGCTGCAGTGCAGCCACACCTCGACGACAGCCAGCCAACTGTCGACAGCCATCCTGGGTGCGCCGCCACCGTTGCTGTCCCGACCAGTCGCGCAGCATGCCGGCATCCGCCGTCCTCCTGCAACCCCTTGGCCGCCGTCAGCCAAGCCTGGGGTGTACTGTTGTATTGGTTTGATGGATTGAATTTGAGCCATTGATCGCATCATGATCGTCATCATCTTGGTTTAACGGGAATCCAACTGAGATGTTCATGTATTCTCTTTCTCTCAGATGTGAACTTTTTGACTTGTATTTCGATACCATTACATAAAGATATTTTGAGTATTTCGATTATTATTTGTTATATTTTGGATCTTCTATAAAATTGTTTCTAAAACTAAAATATCTTTCTTTCGAATAATTGTGTATGTTTAATATCACAAATTTTAAAACGTAGCTCCGTACTTAAATTGAACAATCAAGATCTAAGTACGTGTGGAAGATTGCATCATTTCGTTCATCGTTTTATTGCAACTGGATGTCGAGATGGCAAACATGCAACTAGACGTCAATGGAGGCAAATTGCAACTGGATATCGGTGAGGCAAAATGTGCAACCGAATATCCAGATGGTAACCTATAACCTGTTGTCGTGGAGGCAAACCTGCAACTTGATGTCGAGAAGGCAACTCTACAGATGGATATAAATGAGACAAACCCACACAAAGAATTTCTACTACTACTATTATGATTGTTTTCCTTATTATTATTAGTATTATTATTGTTATTGTTATTACTATTACTATTATTATTATTGTATTTTTCTTACTATTTTATTTTTGATGTTGATATTGAATTACTTTCACCAAAATGATGAACCCCAAATTATTTTCTGTTTTGAATTATTATCCTTACCAGTATTGTTAATATTTTATTATTATTATTTTCACCAGTATGTTTATGATTATGATTATTATTATTATTATTATTATTATTATTATTATTATTATTATTATTATTATTTTTGTCATTATTATTTTATTATTATTATGTGTTGATTTTTATATTATTAATATTATTTTTGTTAACGCCCATTAGTTTTGATCTAATTATTTAAATTAAAGCCCTCCTTTAAAGCTCAATTTTATTCTGGTGTTTCATTCTTTTCTTCCTGCTCGGATCGTCGCTTGGTGTCACGTGGTCTACAACGACATGTCTGCAGCTTGGAACATCACTATCAGAGTGGCACAGCGGAAGCATGGTGGGCCCATAACCCACAGGTCTCAGAATCATATTGTTGCTTCTCCTTCCTTGCATTGTTTTTGGTTTTCCCAATCTCTTGCAATTGTTCTCATCCGTTGACTTATTGTTTGATTCAATTCTTCCCTGTCTTTTCCCCCTTCGATTCCAGTTCTGCCTACTCCCTGATTGCTTTGTTATCTGGTGTTGATTCTTTCCTTTTGGTATTGTTTATTCTTTTTCTTGCATTTCCATTTGACCTCATTGTTATCCTTCTTCATTCTTTTTTTTTTGTTTTGCCACTGCCTTGTTCCTTTCCCATTTAAAAATTCATTTTTGTGTATATTCTGTATTTTAAAAATTTTCGCAAATTAATTTTTTTTCCGGTTTTCAAGTTCTTTTGTTAATTTGTGTTATCCGATATCCTATTAAAATCTATTTTGATTGATAATTTTATTTGTTTTCGATTAGTATTGTTATTATTATTTTTATTATTACTACTACTGTTATTACTACTACTGTTGTTGTTGTTGTTGTTGTTGTTGTTGTTGATGGTACTGTTTTTAGGGGTGTCAAAAAGTACCATATTACCGTACCATACCGTACCATACCGTTACCATACCGTACCATACCGTACCATACCGTTACCATACCATATATTACCGAAATCTTGGTAATACCATACCGAAATCTTGGTACTGTACCATACCAAAATTATATGGTATGGTACTGGTACTCAATACTGATACCATGGTATACCGTACCATACCAAGTAATTAATATATATTTAATTTAATTTTTATATTTAAAAACCTAGGCCTAGACCTAGGTCCATGCCCATTTTTCTTATTTTATTTTTCAAATTTTTACCCCAGTTATACTACTACTTCAATTATTCTTCCTTTTTCCCTTCTTCCTTTTTTTCTTCTTTGAATCTAGGACACACGCACTGATTGACCGACGCACTACACTGCCGAAGCACCACGTTGTCGCGACGCCGCCTACCTTCTTCATCCCCTATCGGTATGGTATTTTTGGAGGATTTTTCGACTAATTAGGAAAACTTTAGAGTTTAGTTGGTGTATTAATATAAGATCCATCTTCTTCTTGTTCTTGTTGGGTTTTCTTGAGATGTTGGGTATTATTATTCACAAGTAATTAGGAATTTAGGATGTAAAAGATCTTCTGATTTGATTTATCAAATTAATTTTTGTGTTTTTTTAGGAGTTAATATAGGTGAAATCTTATTTATGTATTATATTTGTATCATAATCCTAAAATTGATTTATATGTGAATCTTGTAAATGAGATACATACTGAAAAAAGGAGTAGAACAATACACAAAAATGAAAGAATCATCAAATATCATGAATGTTATGAAAGGAAAATAACAATACTGTTGTCATTCTTTATATATGAATCTTCTTAATTTCGGGAATTGTTGTCATTCTTTCTCTATATGCTAATCTATCCAATTATATATAATCAAGCATATTGCAGAATGCTGAATCTAATAGAGTAGCATATTGAATCAATCATATTGCAGAATGTTGAAACTAATTTTCATACATAAAGATACATTATATTGAAACTTATACATCTCTGAAATTGTACAATAATAAAGTCTACAACCTTGATTTGTTGTTTGGCCTGGGTGGATTAAGGATTGGGCAGAAAAGGTCGTTAGTTAATTCTTTTATTAAGGGTTTAACTATTTAGAGGATGAGAAGGCGATGTTGATGTTTTTTTTATCCATGATCTTAATTTTTGTGTCGATTCTTTATTACTATATCAGGTGATGTATGTTTGTTTGTGAGGATAATTTTTTTCTGTGAATCTGTTTCCAGTTAATCAGTTGAACTGTATGTTTCTGTAATACTATTCGTGCTGGTGTTTCTCTGTTTCTGTATGTGTTTAATTTTTTTTAAGTGAGAATTCTAGAGCTTTTTGAAAGGAACATGCCTGCAGATATTAGTTATTTCAATGGAGTTTTATGATGATTTCTTCCTTCATTGTTAAACGGAAACTTATATTATTTGGTACTGCTAGTGATTGGGCTCTGGAAACACATATGTTAGACTAAATTATGGACCGTTAGTTGAGTCTTGTTTGAGAATTAACATTGGCTGATTATTGAAACTTCTTCATATATATATATATATATATATATATATATATATATATATATGTTGAAACTTCTTCAAATATATATTTATGTTGAGCTTATTTATCCTTCTTTTGCCATTTATATGAATGTTAATTTTTTAAGCTAATTGATGTCCGGTAGTACCATGGTATTACCAATACCGTACCGATATTCCGGTAGTACCGAACTCGGTAGTACCAAAATCTTGGCACAGTAATGGTAGAGAAATTTGTATACCAAGTATTCCGGTATGGTAGACGGTAGATTAATGATGATACGGTACGGTATGGTATACCACCCCTAACTGTTTTCATTATTATTATTAGTATTCTATAAAATCCAAACTTTATATTTTTATTTGTTATTTTAATTAATTAATTATTTATTTATTTTATTTATTTATTTATTTATTTAGTTATTAATTTATACCCAAACCCATTAATTAAATAAACCCAAAACCCCTACCCAATTCCCTATTTAAACTCATACCCATTTCTAACCCAAAACCCATTTAAAACTACCCTAACCGTTACCTCCTACCCATTAACCAACTCCACCCGAAACCCATATACATCTCAACCCTAAATACCCCTTCACCTATTTAAACCCATGCAGACCCCCGTTCCTGCCGCTTCGTCTCCCCCATGCAATCCCCTAGCGCCGTTTCGTCCTCTTCCTCCTTCCTCCCGCTCTTCGCGAACCCGTCCCCTGCTCCTCGCCGTTCCCAGTCATCCTCTTCGTCTCATCCCCAACTCCCGATCACCCGTCCTTCATCTCAGTTGCCGTCACACCCCCCGCGACAGCAAGCTGCGACAGCCCAGGCAGCCGCGATACAGCGCGCGCCCCTATCCCTCCACTTCAGCGTCGACAACGCCGCAGCCACCCAGGTCTGCACAACCCCGGAGCTACCCTCCCCTGTACTCCTCCGGTGCACGCACTCAGGGCCGGCCCTGATATGAAGGCAGGGAAGGCGGCCGCCTCGGGCCCCCACGGAATTCGCCATTTTTGGGGCCCCCGATTTCAAACTTCCCTTGTAAATATAGGCACGCGTTTCGCACGTAAATTTTTTATTTTTTTTTAATATGGGGCAGGGGGGGCCCCATTTCGGAAGTTCGCCTAGGGCCCCCCGGAACTCAGGGCCGGCCCTGCACGCCCTTTGCCGCACTGCACGCCCGTCGACTGGTAGCTAGCCCTCGTCTTCATCCCATCCATGCTGCAGTGCAGCCACACCTCGACGACAGCCAGCCAACTGTCGACAGCCATCCTGGGCGTGCCGCCACCGTTGCTGTCCTGACCAGTCGCGCAGCATGCCGGCATCCGCCGTCCGCCTACATCCCCTTGGCCGCCGTCAGCCAAGCCTGGGTGTACTGTTGTATTGGTTTGATGGATTGAATTTGAGCCGTTGATTGCATCATGATCGTCATCATCTTGGTTTTGATCTCTTTGATTGTGAGTCGTCTGTTGGATTCTTGATCATGTGAGTTTTGATCTAGTGGATCCAAGCCATTGGATTTCTTGATCATGGTTGTGATCTTGTTGATTGTGAGCCGTTCATTTGGACCGTTGGATCTTGATCCCATCATCTTGAAGTTTTTGATTATCTTTGATTGGTGGCCGTCCGATCGTCGATCTGACCCGATCATCATCATCATCATCAAGATACTGATCACATCTCGATCTTCGATCAGATTCGCCCGATCCGATCCGATCACCTTGATCTTTTGATCCCAGCCGTCCGATCGTGTTCGTGGGATATTTGTTCTTTGGATTTGTAATTTTGTTCGTGATCGTGGTTCGTGTTCGATTCTTTCGTTGGTTCGTTGCTGGGAATTCATTCCCGATAGTCTCTTTCTCTCAGTTGGATTCGTCATCTTTCAGGGAAGTAACTTAAACTACAATTTCTTTTATTGATACAAGTCAAAAAGTTCACATCTAGTATAGTTGGGTCTAGAGACAACCAAAATTTGTGTATTTCAGATCATGCCTATTTGAGATTAATATATTTATTTCAAGTATTCTTGTTAGTATTTGGTTCATATGTGCATGTGGTTGACTTTTCATGCTGCCGACTCTGATTTTATTGTGATATGTTGTAAAAAATTCCTGAACAGTTTATGAATGATGAAAATTATTCGCTGGGCTTTTGTTACGTACTCATATTCCGTATTTTGGGAAGCGAGGCGTGACAGAGTTTTTAGTGTTATCAGAGCTTAGGTTTGGGTAATGTATTAGTTGCCTAATATATTAGACAAGCTTGGCTCGATCTGGGATCTACCCAACATTTAACCAACCATGCATGCATAAATGAATTATTACCAACAATAATCTGGATACTAGTCTTATTCCATTCATTTGATCCCTTCTTATTCGATTCCGTGTTTTCTTATTTCTTCCGTCTCTTTTAGTCGTTCTCATTTGTTGATTCCTGATTGGGTATAGTTTCGTTCTTTTCGTACCCATATTCCTTTGATTTTTTTCATTAATCCTCATTTGTTGACTTATTCTGAGTATCATGCTAGTTATTCTTTCCCTGCCATATTCTCTTCAAATTTCGCTTGTCTCCCCTCGTTCCTCTTTTTTCATATTCAATTTTTTGATTTCTTATTTTCTTTCGTCCCTTGTAGTCGTCCTCCTTTGTTGACTCTTTATTGAGTATAAAATTCATTCTTCTCCTGCTTATATTTTTCTTTATATATATATATATATTCGAAATATTTTGAGTATTTTGATTATTATTTGTTATATTTTGGATTTTCTATAAAATTGTTTCTAAAATTAAAATATCGTTATTTCGAATAATTGTGTATTTTTAGTATCACAAATTTTAAAATGTAGCTTTGTACTTAAATTGAGCAATCAAGATCTAAGTACGTGTTGAAGATTGCATCATTTCGTTCATCGTTTTATTGCAACTGGATGTCAAGATGGCAAACATGCAACTAAACGTCTATGGAGGCAAGTTGCAACTGGATATCGGTGAGGCAAAATGTGCAACCGAATATCCAGATGATAACCTGTAACCTGTTATCGTGGAGGCAAACCTGCAACTTGATGTCGAGAAGGCAACTCTACAGATGGATATAAATGAGGCAAACCCACACAAAGAATTTCTACTATGATGATTGTTTTCCTTATTATTATTAGTATTATTATTGTTAAACATATAAATAATCAGAATATAAGATACGTATGACATTTATATAAAAATATGTTACGAATATTACTCTCAACAGTACAAAATATACACGTGCGTAACACACAAGGGCAAAATTATCACGACCCAATTTTGCGGGGTGTTACACTCGACCCAATTTTGCGGGGCCTTTAGATCAGTTCTTTCCTTAGAACTTACTAGGGTGGAAGTTGTATTTTGTACATGCCCAAAAAATATCATTTATTGTATACGAAAAACTGCAACTATTAAAAAAATTAATGTAGTATAAAAATATGTAACAAGATAAACTTATATAAGAAAACTATAAGTATAAAAAATTTATAAGAACGGAGAAAGAAAACTAGAAAAATAGCATAAGAAAATAAATGTGATGATAAAAGATATGATAGATTGAGAGAAATTTTCATAAAAATAACATTAGGTAAAGTATTAGATGAAAAAGAAAAATATAAATTAAGTCATTAATTGTGAAATAATTTGGAAAACATCGCAATTGGGAAGAATAAATAGAAATATAGTCAATGGATAATTTATTAATAGACTTAGTAATCAAAATTTGTCAAAGTAATAAGCGGGAGAATGATTAAAATCACAAACTGGACTAGTATTATATTTTACGAGATAAAATTGAACTATCAATTTAAGAGAAAAAGGTTTGAAAAATACATGTGCATGAAATTTAGTTAAGAGTATAGAAAATATAAAAAGTAATTATGTATAACAAGTTAATATTATAAAATAATTTGTAAAGTAAATACGATAATTATATATACGAATAAAAAGTATACAAAAGTGGGGGTTATTAAAGTAGAATAAATCAATTTTTGTTGTGGGTTTGCCTCATTGGTGTCCAACTACAGGCTTTCCAAGTTGCATAATTGCCTCTATGACATCTGATTGTAGTTTGCCTTCTGGACATTCGGTTGCAGACTTTTCCTTCCCGATATCCATTTGCAGTTTGCCTCCATTAATGTCTAGTTGCTGATTTACCATCTCGACACCAGGTTTCACCAAAACGGTAGATGGGAAGATATAATCTTCCATATTTACTTGGATATTGGGTGTTTAATAAATTATGAAAATAGAAGTTACGTTTTTTTGAAATTGGTGATATGAAAATAGAAGTAAAAGTTGAAATAGTAAGAGTAGAAAATTACAACGATAAAATATTCAAATAAAAGGATAGATTTTGAATATAAGCTATATCACAAAAATAGTAGGAAGATGATTTATAATGTGTGGAAGTATGTCATAACTATATAAGTAAAACATTACAAAAAGAAATATACTGAAATGAATAAGACGATGTAAAATAGAAGAAAATTATAGTATCGTGAAATCAAAGTATTTGTAAAGTGAATGTAAACATACAAAATTGAAATTCAAAAATCTAATAGAAATAGTAACAAGGAAAATGATAGTTTTAATAATAATTTAATAAGTAGTAGTTCAAAACTTAATAGAATACGTAAGAGTAATAGGTAACATGAAAGCGTATAAAAGAAACATCAGAAAGAAAACGAGTAAGTCAAACTTAAAAGATTTAAGACCAAGAGTTGTAGCGATCAAAGTGATTTTTTTTTTTTTTTTTTGTAAGGATGAAAAAGTATTACGATAAAAAATCCAGTCACGTGTAAGGCATCATGGATGTAGGTTCAAACCCACCACACTTCCACTGCGCTACTCTGATACTAAGGGAAAAACATGCTCGCATACAATATCACATCAGTTGTATACGAGGGTGTATCACGAATGCAAGTTCCATAACTTCATTGTTCATGACTCCAACCATCAAATAGAGAAAAGGAGGAGAAGACATCAGTGTATAGAGCAACGCAATTGTAAATCACCTTACATTTAAATCTTTATAACTGGACTAACACTTCTAATGTCCACCATAATGTGTCGTCCTTGTAATTTTGTACTACTTATTGAAGTTTGCTATGATACCATTTGTAACACCCTGAATTTCATTTACATGTAATTCGTAGTACAACATGATCTTTTACTTTAATTCGTACAAGTTTACAAGAAAATTAAAACTTTTCATTTATCACATAACAATGTTTATTACAGAATTACACGGTGGAAATCTATACAACAAGAAATACAACTATAATATCAGCAGCTTAAATATAATCTTTATCATCAACCGTCTTTACGTCCTTGCCAATCCAATCAAGCTCTGCACTGAAAATTTGTGAGCATGTCAGTTGCTTACAACCGACGCAATATTATAAACAATAATCCTCTCTATGCTGTATTATAACGAAATCTCTTACTTTAACAAATACAAACTTGAATGCATATAAAAGTGTAAAGAGTGACTATCCTAAATATGTCAGTGTATGATATGACTTAATGCCTAATGCAGATGTTATACTACAATGACACTAATCCATACTTGTTCGGATTCTATGTGTCTCATACTACATAGGTCTGAGGGCAAGCACCTATGTACTCCACATTAAAGGTTTTTATCCCTCGCCATGATAAATACCCAGTAATAAAACAAAGTTTAGACATTCTATGAGTACAAATTCCAGTCTCGGAGATCCATCGCCCGACTATACAGAATCCTCATCGTGCGAACATCCCGCAAATGTCCATGTAGCCTCGGTATACGCATATACACTGGAGTACGGCCTACTATCCGCCCGACTAATCATGATCCCGGAATCCACCACCCGATCAATCATAATTCCGGATTTAATTAAGGCTTTCCTCCATCGCAAGCAACCACAGCCCCGGAATCGACCGCCCGACTGGGTCTATAGTCCCGAAATCTACCGCCCGGTTATATAGAGGCTCTCCACTCATGTTTGTCCAAGTTTACTACATCTTCACTTAGTACCTAATTCTTAAGTTTGAACATGAATAAATTATACTAGCTAGAGCTAGTTTACCTCCTACCGGTTTTACACAAAAATACAGAGAACGACAGCCTATATTGGCCACTTCTCAAAAATCAATTATTCATTTCCATTACTTTTGCCAGTACCTGGGTATGACTAAGCCTCTAGAATCAACATCTTTCCATGTTCAACAACTTGGGTTACTCATACCCTTATAACTCATGTTCATGTATTCATAATTCATTTAAATTCTTTCATTCATTCTTATTTATTCATCAATAAGTACAATATCAACCTATTCATTTTCACAATAAACTTTTCATATTCATCAAAAACTTCTCAATACAAGTTAATTAAGATTAAAACATAATTTCTTAAAATTCATCATTGAAAACTCATCTCATCATTTTATTTATTTTAAACCAATTCCTAACGTTATTAACCATATATTTTTTTTTTCTTGAGTTCACATCTCATATAAGCATGAATATGATCTTTATTTTCCCAAAATATAACTTAAAACAGCGAGAATATATTTTCAGTCACCTCGTTTAAGTATCATTTGCAAAACAGTAAATTCAAAGTCAGAAACTGCATTTCATGCTATTTGTAAAAATCATAGAAAATCATATACTTCACGAAAATTTGCATTATTTATATAAAAATAAATGTGTATAAGTCTACTACAATTTCTTAGTTATAAGTTTTCTCAAAATATTGTATCTATAACCCTGAATTCTTCGAAATATACAGTAGGCTTGAAATACTAAAATACTGCCACTATACAGTCTTGTAAAATTCATATAAAATTCAATTATATATTCTTTATGAAAGTTTGATTTCATGGACTTTTCAGAAAGTTTAACGAGTCTACTACAACTTCTTACTTCTGAGTTTTCTCAAATTATTTCATTTACAATGCTAAATTGATCAAAAACCAAAATGGGTACAAATTTCCAGCAACCAGTCAACTACTAACCAGTTATGAATTTATATTTTATTAAAATAGTAAACGACCTCCAAATCTTATGAAATTTTAAAAGGATGTTCCTGACACACACTAGATGTTCTCAAAAAAGTTTTAGCTCTAGATTATGACTATTTTATTAAATACAATTTTCTGATGGGCAAACAAAACTCATACAGTAACTTTTCTTGGCATGAATTAGCAACTTTGAATACAAACTTATATCCAATTCATTCAATACAATCATAATATATTACCATGCACCCAAAAAACATCATTTCAACTTATCTATAAGATAATCTCTTAATTATCATGCATTTTATTTAAATATCATTATCCTAAATTAACCACTACTCATATGTATAAATAATTTTAAATATTAATTTTCGTACACATGCAAGATACTAAAATTTTTGAAAGTTCAAGAAGACACCCACTTTAATTGAAGAAAGAAAATGAACTCCTAGTAGATGGCTCCTAGCACCAAGAATGAGACTCCTTTCTCCTGCTAGCATTCCTTCCTCCAAGTAAGAACTCAAATAACTCTCTTTTTCTTTTCTTATATTTTCTTTTCTTATCTTTCTTATCTTTTGTTTCTTTTGATTTTTGGTCCAAGAATTATTTAAGAAAGGGGGTGGTATTTCTAGGGTTAAATGGGTGAATGAAGAGACACCCATTACCCAAAAGTAAATAGCCATTAATAAAATTTATCACCCATTCACCATTACTACACAAACTCCCAACTCTTCTTCTTCATTCATGAATTGGCCAACCCATGGATTTCCCACATCTGCACACTTCTCATTCATTTGTTTAATTATTTTTTTATAGCCTAAATGTATATACTTGTTACATGGCAAGTGTAGGATTAAAAGTATTTATTAAAAAAAGGTAGATTAAATAATGGGCTTTTCTTTTAATTAGTTGCTTCTCTTTTAATTAACTTAGTGGGCTTTAAAATAAATTTTCGGCATATGGGGTTTTAATAAGAAAATAAATAATACAATTTGTGACAAATAAAATGAGAATAAAAATGTTCTTGTCATCTTAGAAAATTTTATAAGTAAAAATGCACATAAAAATTTACGTGCGATGCACGTGCTAAATATTAAAAATTAATTTGCAAGAACGAAAATCAGTCAAAATACACAACATGTATATTTAATAATATTACGGATATTTTACGTAACAGAAAATATACGTAATCGACACGTGTATTGAAAACACGTGCAATGTACGTAAAACACAACGATTAAAATAAATATTTGAGTTGGCTAAAAATATGATTGAAATGAGTTTTGAGAAAATGAAAAACTTATAAATAATCAGAATATAAGATACGTATGACATTTATGTAGCGCCCCGAATCCCTACACTGGTGATTCGTGACACAAACCAGAATCTTTCCTTCACACAGTCACAATTATAGGAAAAAGCAGAAAAATTTAAACAATTTTATTCCATGATGTACAAGTTAGAGTGTTACAATTTTACACTGTCTTAGAATTTACAAATCAGATTTTTACAAAAATAATAAAAAATGTAAAGGACGAACACTCGATACTGTCACTTGGGCACACCATCTGCCTTGGCTTCCTGGGCTCCCTGGGTCGGCAATCTAGCACCTAAAAGAGTGGGCACGTCAGTGATTCTACTGATGCGAGGCTGATAAAAACAGCGATCTCCAAACTGGACAATCAAGATTAAATAGAAAAGTGACAATGAAGGAAGGTGGAGAGATGGGTCTAGGGTGTTCGTGTATGACAAAGCCCTAGTACTCTAATGCACAAGCAAAAATGTACTTAATCTAATGCAAGCGATACTTTGGAAATGTATGCATCCCATACTACATACTTTCCAAATCAAGTCGTTGTCTCCAAACCCAGGGTTTCGAACCCTCGCCATGCATCTTACTCTTGTACTCATCCTGTTCCTGATAAATAGAATGTGGTTGATGGGGTTGCAGATTAATCGATCACATCCGTTTCTGCAGTCACTTAGTGGTGTCTTGGTTTGCCACTAGTGCCCGACTCTCGGACCCCGCTAAAAAACCGTGACGAACTTAAAGATATACCGCAGCATACCTATGGTACCGAAGATTCACAGGACCGTAGCCCATATGACCCGTTCGAGTCCACCAGTATAGAACTTGACAGCCTCGAAGGTCTAATTCCCCCCTATCCACCAGGAAATTCCATACCGTTCTTACCACGGTACTTCCTGAATCAACAGTGCAAGATACACACCGCAAACACGTATCCCTAATGACAGGAGAGTACATCACCCGATTACTAGTTTGCTAGAAACTAATGTAGTTATAGGTGACCGCAAATCTAACTAACATTAAATCTGCGTGAACGTGTTAAGGCAGGGTTACAGTTGATCCACAGTCTAGGTTGCACCTAGTCTCAATGGTTTCCCTAACGAAACCCTAGTCCCTATGTACCAACCGACTGCTCTGGCGATGCGATCACCTTGTCCGCCACTTCCCCCTTTGAATCTCACCCTCAAAACTCGGCCCGCGAACATCACTAATGATTCTGTCGGCGCCCGAGTCGGACATCTTCAATCGCTAAGGTGGAAGTCCCAAAGTTGGCCTTATGGTTGATAGGTGTAGGCAAATCCTAAACAAGGCCGACAACTCAGTAGTCGTCAAGTCACGAACCTAGGTCTTAATCAACAGAAGACATAAAAATGACCAAGTAATGGGGTATATAACTACCCCTAACTCTCCAATCAACACTTGAGAGTTGAGAAAAGCCATACATATGCAAATAATCGACTTCTTAAGAGTGGCTGGATCTGTCTAGCACTCTGAAAAATCGTATCAATTACTACACAACTCGGAATTACAAGTTCCTAGGTTTTTTGGAAATCTTTGCGTCTCTACTCTAAATTCCTAGTTCACCACTTTGGAAAATTCCGAACACATACATCCAGAAAATCACAATTATACAGGTCATGCAATCAGCACTGGGTATCAAACCCAGACTAGTCTAAAATCTATATAAAATCAACCCCTTGTCCAATGCTTATGAAATTTAAGGATATATAACTAGACATATACCCCCACATTGTGTCCAGAAATTGTATCTAAACTCCTACACGCCGAGAGTTATGACTCTACAAATATGACACAAAATCTCCACTGCTTTTCAGACGAGGTTTTTGCTTCTACTAACGATTTATTTTTGAAACCTTGTCAAAAGTCATCTAAAAATTCTAGAATTTTGGGATCATAAAATATACTCATAACAAAAGTTACTTGCGAAATTTCATAGCAATGTAAATTACACATAGGTAGATCTGCATATGTGAACTTCAGTCCCTAGGCAGGAATCTTCAGCTTGGTCTGCTCAGACTAGTGGGGCTTAATAATTTTTTTGAGGCATCAAATCACTTCAAAAAAATGTAAAACTTGGTATTAAGATTGTAGACACATATAAGAACATCCAAGAAAAATTTCAGCCAAAAATACCCAACCAATTTTTTAGTTATGAATTTTGGAAGTTGTGACAGAATTTTCCAAAACAACAGTTTCTGCCTGGGTTGCTGTTCGAATTTTGAGCTAGTGTTCGGGCTATCAAACGACTTCCAAATATTTTAAAATATTCATGCAAGCTGTAGACATATGGAAAAACAAACCCCCAAAATTTGAGTTCAAAATTTCAAACCGTTTATGAGTTAAAAATTTCCAAACCCCCCAAAGTCATACATGTTTCTTTGTCAAGATATCATGAAAAGAGAGTCCTACCATACCTATTATCTTTTCTTAGAATGTCCATCTTCATCTATGGCAAGCAAGATTTCCTTAGCTACTTTTACAAGCTAATATCACATACAAAATAAAAGACTAAATCTTTTTAAAGTTTTAGAGTATCACCCACTTTTGTAGTTGTATGAAACTTCTTGTAGCTTTTGCTCTTTGCTCCTTGAGATGCTCCTTGCTTTCCTCTTCACTTCTTCTACTTCACTCCTACTAAAAGATCCCCCCCTCCCCCTCTTTTTTTTTCTCTTTCTAACTCCTTCTCTACTTTTTTTTTGAACACAAGAACAAGAACAATGAAAAGATGAAAGAATGTGAGAATGAGTAGAAGTAGGTATTTATAAAAATGCAGTGGAGGCTAGGGTTTCCTATCCTTGGCCGGTTTTGAGTGAATGGTGAGGAATGAGTAAGCTTGAGTTAGTGGAAGGGAGTGGATGAGATGGTGCCAACACACAAGCCCTAGAAACTACAAGACTTATCTTGGAGTCTTCATGAAGACTTCTTCATGTGAATTTCCCACCCTTATATCTTCATCAAGATGTGTGCTAGGGTTTGATTAGGATGAGGGTTAGCCTTAACCCTAGGTTACCATAGCCTAACCATAACCCTAGTGTATACACATGCATGGTTATTTAATTCAATAATCATGCACCAATCCATTCAAATCTTAACTTAGTTTAGAATAAGTAATATATATAAAATATTTCACTTCATTCTGGGGCATTACAATTTATATAAAAATATGTTACGAATATTACTCATAATGGTACAAAACATACACGTGCGTAACACACGAGGACAAAATTGTCATTACCCAATTTTGCGTGGTGTTACAGGGACGACACTCATGGGATATTTGTGTGATGATGTACCATTGGCAGACGGTGTGAGTTTCAATTTCCGGAATTATCAGGGTGTGAGGGGGTGTACCCAAAATCACGGACGATGGTAAGTTGATTCTCAAGGATTACCGGGGCATGGCACTAGATACTCACAACATACTCTAAATCTTAATGTAATCACTGTAGTAGGTTAATTGCCTAACGAGAGATTGAACCCTATAAAGTGGAGAACGATAAGGGCTTACACCTGACCTATGTAGAATGGGATGCATAGAATCTGACAAGTATGCATCAGAAATTATCATATGCATTTGTGTTTCTTGACTCGTTTTATGCATGTTTGTTTTTTTTGTTTTCATCTTATACACTTGACACTTAGCCTAGCTTCACTTGTTGTTTTACGTTTCATTCATCGTTGTTCCATGTTCCATCTGTTATTTCCATGTTAATATGTTTCACTTGTTGTTCTATTTATTATTGTTTATGCATCATCTATTACAGCTATACCAATATGCATCAAGTTTGTGATTGTGAGATCTAGAAGTATCACTATTACTAAAGTTGACGTCAGTTGCCTTATACTGACGTGCCCACTCTTCAGTTTATTTCGAAGGATTTGCGAGTGAGTTGCCCAAGTAAAGTGGGAAGCCTGGATTTAAGATGATTAAAGTTTAAGTGTTGGGTTGTGTTGTAATAAATGTATTAAATTTTCGTTGTGCAAATGTAAGAAGAACAATTGTAGTAAAAGTCTTAATTTTCCCTGTATTTGATACTGTGTTTATGATTACATTGAAGTTGATTCTGAAAATTGTGCCACTTATTTCAAATTTTATTTATTGAAAATTCGAGGTGCTACAGGTAGAGTATTTGTCAAGTAGAATATTCTAGAATCATAGGCAATCTAATATACTTGATGAGTTTTACCAGACCAAACATAGCCTATTCGGTTAGTAAACTAAGTAGATATACGAGTAATCCTCGAAGCAAGCATTGGAAAGCGATTACAAGAGTACTGAAGTACTTACATTTTACTCATAACTATGGACTGCATTATACAAGATATCTCACTGTACTTGAAGGATATAATGATGCGAACTGGATATTCAGTGATAATTCAAAATCTACTAGTGTCTATATATTTAAACTAGATGGTGTAGCAGCTTCTTGGAAATTCTCGAAACAAACAGTGATCGCTAAATCCATGATGTAATCTGAATTTATCGCACTGGACAAATGTTTAGAAGATGTTGAATGGTTACGTCATTTCCTTGAGGATATTCCAAGGTGGACAAAATATGTGCCTCCAATATGTATACATTCAGATAGTTAATCTGTAATTTGCAGTGCACAGAGCAATATGTATAATGATAAATCTAGACATATTCGTTGAAGACGTAATACAGTTAGACAACTATTCTTTACTGGGTTATCTTTGTGGACTATGTAAAGTCAAAGGATAATATTGCAGATTCGCTAACCAAAGGGTTAAACAGAGAGTTAGTTGATAAGTAATCAAGGAGAATGAGACTAAAGCCCATGAAAGAATAAGTCGATACAATGGATACCCAACCTAGCTGACTGGAGAACCCAAGATCTAGGTTCAAAGAGACAACTAAATTGTAAAAATCATATTGGATCACTATGAGGATTTTCCCATGTCCATTCCCATGACAAAACAGTGATGCCCGTAAGGTAAGAGGTTAAGTTAGGCTTTTAATGATTATTATGCATCAGAAATCAAAAAAAAGTAATGCGGGTTACTCTTAACTAAGATATCACCTATGTGAGAGGGGAGAATGGCCGCTTCCAAAGGAATAGAGTAGGACAATATTTTTGTTAAACTCTTGCAGAAACCAGGCATATGTTCACGGACAAAATGAATATAATAGTGAGCACTGAAATGCGTTAGGAAGACACTCGTGTGAGATATGTTATCGTTTACACAAATGACAGAACAGTTCAAGAACATCACGTCTACAGTTCATTTAGTAAAGTAAATATATTTTCATAACAGAAGGTTCAAAGGGTAACACATAACTATATTATGCAGGTTTCAACCGTTAAATTCTATCACCAATTCTATCGTGTCTGTGGTCGTCAAATTTCATTCATGTGAGGAATATTAGAAAATGGGTGTATTAACACCATTTTACGAACCATTTTGAGGCAATTTTTTGAGTAAGATCCACTATGAATTAGTGAAAGATCTTTATTGATTTGTGTTCTCTCCTTCATGAGAAGATCAAAATCATATATTTACTTGCTCAAAACGGTTAAGGGGTGAATGAGAAAGTGTCTCCCTAAGTGGGACAGTTTCATTTCTTAAAATGAGTTGAGGGATCTTAGTCCCACATTGGGAATATAAAAGAAATTAGAAGATGATATATAATAACCTCTTTCTTGGCATTGTAAGATAGCAAGCAAAGATGCTCTCTCGCGCACGCAGAGAAGGGGAGGTGCAAATCTCGGACCGGATTATATGTGGCTTGTATGCGCCCGCACGTCAAGGTCGGACCAACTTGAAACCCACCCCGCGTATAGCCTCTTTTTGCTACAGTTTGGATTTTTCTAATTTGTAACGGCTGAAATAAATGCAAAAATATTTTTGTCTGCCAATTATTCACATTTTAAACTGTAGAAATGGTTTTTTCCGCCGTTGCAGTGGTGCATTCAAACTTCTGTCTGTTGTTACAGTCGGTGCATTAAAGGAGTTGTCTGCCGTTATAGTGGATGTAGTCAATGAGTTGTCTGTCGTTATGGTTTTCATCATGGCCCTATAAATAGAGCCCCCCTCTCTCCTGAATCTACACACCAGAACTCTTCTCTTTACCCCCTGTTCTGTGCTGCAAGTCCAGTTCCATTCTTCGGTTGTTTGGTGATAGATTTCAAATGTTGTCCAGTTCGAAAGCGTGATGTGGTACATGCATCAACTCTTCGGTCGTAGCATCCTGGGAGACAGATGCCTACGCAAATTTCAGCACTCGGACTAGGCAAAATCTGTTTTAAGGAGATTGTGTGGTACACAAGCCTCGAGACAAATTATTTGGTTTGTAATTTTGTTATTTTTTTTTCTTTTTGTTTGTTGGTTCTTCTTCTTTCTTTTTGCTACAATTTGGATTTTTCTGATATGTAATGGCTAAAATAAATACAGAAACATTTTTATCTACTATTTATTCACGTTTTAAACTATAAAAACGGTTTTGTCCGCCGTTACAGTGGTGCATTCAAACTTTTGTCTGCCGGTACAGTCGGTGCATTAAAGGAGTTGTCTGTCGTTATAGTGAACGCAGTCAATGAGTTGTTTGCCTTTATGATTTTCACCCTGGCCCTATAAATAGAGGCCCCCGCTCACCTGAATCTACTCACCAGAAAATCTTCTCTTTCCCCTGTTCTGTGCTTCAAGTCTAGTTCCATTCTTCGGTCGTTCGGTGATAGATTTCAAACATTGTCCAGTTCGAGAGCGTGACATGGTGCCTGCGTCAACTCTTCTGTCGTTGCATTATAGGAGAGACGCCCACGCAAATTTTAGCACCCGGATTAGGCGAAATATGTTTTAAGGAGATTGTGTGGTACACAAGCCTTGACACAAATTGTCTGGTTTGTAATTTTTTTTTCTTTTTATTTTTGTTTTTTCCCTTCTTCTTCTTCTTCTTCTCCCATTTTGTGCCACTCAATCATATTTGGTTTTCTTGCAAACGATATTTGTAAACAATATTTTGTACAAATTATATCTCTTTCTTGATGAATATATGTTGCATTGAGGAGTATCGTTCAGGAAGTTCATGATCGTTATGGTATACGCTTAAGTTGCAGGTTTTTTTCATTTGATTGCATGCAGCAGTTACTCTATCTCGATTGAAAACAAGATTCAAGTGGTAGTCAAGATTAATAATGATGGTTCAACTTGAGTTTTTTGAAGGAGAATTAACTCTATAATATTTATAAGTGCGGAATGTAAATTTTATATATTTATAAATGGGGAATGCTGATGGTAAAAGTCGTAGCAGATCAGAGTCGTACGATCCCAGCACGAATCTCAAAGCGTCTACAGGCAGATTAGCCATCACAGGCCTATTTTATAGGCCTAGGCCCACTCCGAGACATGGGCTTCTCTCAAGCCCATAAAAAGTGACAAGCTATGCCCACTAAGAGAGATACCCAGCCCATGTTGGCTAGGAGTCAAATCTCTTATCTCCTAACAGGAATGTCTTATCTCTTCAGGGGGGACATGAAAGATCCAACGGTCACGATTCGATCTCTAGAATGTCTCTCAGACCTATAAATACCCTTGCCCCTCTTCAGTTGCCAGGTAATCAACAGTTCACCAGTTTTCATTCTCATACTTTCTCTCTTTCTGGTTCTGACTTGAACGTCGGAGGGTCTGTCGCCAGGGGCCACCCTCCAGTGTTTCAGGCGTTTTGCAGGTCCGTCGGCCGCATCATCCACCGTCGAATTCATATCACAAGAGGTCAATCAACGATCTGGATTCAATCTCCGGATCTCTAACCTCTTTTAACGGTCAAGGCATAGGTTTGAATTTTAGTAGTTTCCATCCATTATTAACTCACTATTTGTTTGCTCCCACACCGAAATAAGCAGCAAAAGATTGGCGCCGTCTGTGGGAAACTACACAAGTAAGATTTATCGCCATGCCACAAAGACTAAGAGGTAAAGGGGCGACCTCCAGCCGTTGCACTACCACTCTTCGTCAACCAGCTCCTCCTATGGAAGATCAGGTTCCTCTTCAACAGTCACCCCAACAGCCTAATCACGCTCCTTCCAACGGAGAGGCATCGGGGGGAGGGGGGATCCTGACAAAACCGTCCTTAACAACATCCTCAGTACGACCGCATCTCAGTCCACAATGCTTCAACTGGATCCCAAAAGAAGGACGAACAAGTCCTTCGCTGTATCCAAGAAGTAGAAAATCGTCTAGTGGAGAATGAGAGAAACTTCTCTAACAGGGCCTACCCTCCAAATAAACTTTCCTTCAGCAAAACCATCCTCGATGCACCCGTTCCAAGGAACTTCAAACTCCTCAATTCGAATCCTACAACGGGGAATCAAACCCGATGGACCACATCGAAAGCATTAAAACACTTATGATGTTTTATAATGCCACCGATGCACTCATGTATCGGACATTTCCGCTACACTAAAATGATCAGCTAGGGAACAGTATTCACGTCTGACTCAAATCCACATTTTCTTTCGATCAGCTCGAGGAACTCTTTATTACACACTTCGTTACTAGCCAGAGAAATGAAAAAACCAGTGTCTCCCTGCTACAATTGAAGCAAGAAGATGGAGAACTACCAAAGGACTTCGTCGAGCATTTAACAACTGAAGCAAGGTTAATTTATGTGTTGAATACTTCAGTCACAAACTGCAGCTCTTTCTCCACAATGTCACTAACAAAGACCTAAAAGCCTCCCTCACCTAAAAGTCACCCAAAAGTTTCACTGCGTTCCTGAAAAGGAGGGACAAGTATATCAGGGTCGAGGAAGTTCATTATCCTCAAGGCAAGAACGATTCATCTTCCGGTAACAAACAGAAGAACACAAGCGAGCAAGAACTCAGGAAGTTTCAGAAAAATAGTGCAAGTTCACGCCGTCCAACTCTAGCGCCATGCTTCGACAAATTCACTCATTTCAATGCAAGTGTATCAGCCAACCACATGGAAGTAGAGAAGGACAGAATAATCTGCCTTCCCCCCACAATCTCTATGTCTAGTAGAAGAAGAGACAAAAAAGAAGTGGTGCACAATTTACAGAGATCATAGACACACTACTGACAACTGTTGAACCATTAAAGAAGAACTGGAAGCCCTGATTCGCAGGGGCTATCTCTCCATTCAGAAAGACAACGACGCCGAAAATCCTCCGTCCCGGAGGGCTAAAAAGCGTCAGCAGAGGTCATGCGAGTTGCAAGACTCTGAACACATGACCATCCTCCACTCCATTCATGAAGACCCGATGGGGGGAGATTCCAACTCCTCCCGCAAAGCTTTCGTCAAGGAAGTCAAATAACATTCCGCTTGCCAAACGCACCGGGATCCCGATATCTTTCTCCGACAAGGACTTAGAAGGCGTCCAAACACCTCATTGCAATGCATTGGTCATAAACCTTTACATGCTAAATCATAAGGTATGCCACATCCTGGTGGAGAATGGAAGCTCAGTAAACATTCTCTTCATGGCCACATTTCAGGCTCTCAAGCTCTCTCAAGACCGACTCAAGCCAGCCAGTTATAAACTTCATGACTCCTCTGGTGCACCTGTCCAAGTCGAGGGAATTGTCGCACTCGACGTAACAATAGGGAAAGTCCCTGCTTTTCAAACAGAAGCACTGAACTTTATGGTAATCGATGTTAAAGTTGCATACAATACTATATTCGACCGTCCCGGCCTAACGGCATTCCATGCAGTTGCCTCTGCATTTCCCATGAAAATAAAGTTTCCAACAATAGCTGGCGTAGGCCAAGCTGTAGGAAGCCGACAGGCAGCACGAGCATGCTACACCGCTACAATGGGGGGCTCTATTCTCCCCCTCGATGCCATAAAGCTACCACCAGAAAGCAGTCACGATAATTCAAAACTGTAAACGAGTTTGAAGTCACTGACATAGCAAACTTTACCAAGAACTTCCAAACCTGCCACATCATCTTTCACCAGGTCCAAACAAGTTCTCATCATGACACAGTAATAAACCTGAATCCCTCGCCCGAAGCCACTCCACTTATTCAACAGAGACAAATAGTCATGCCTAAAACACATTGGTGCATCGAAAGATTTCTCTTTCTCTATGTAAAACAATGGGGGGATCCCTCCAAAGAAGGCAAGTCCGCGCAAGGTCTACCAAGTTACTCGCCTGACCGCTCATCAACTTGAAGACCCGGGAGGCAAGGAGATATCAGCAGGAACTTGGAAAGTAAAACATCTTGTGAAGTACAATGAGATGGGTGCCAAACTTGTACACAAAAATGGCACCAAAAAATCATTAAAAACTTTCTACGAGACGGGTTCGGAGCCCACATCCATAGTGCGAAGTTACTACAATAATTTACAATGAAACAAGTTCAGAGTGCGCTTCGCCAATCGATCTGCTCCTACAACCTGTTAATTCATCAAAGCAAACAACGAGCTAAACGCCCAACCTACGCATAAAGCGGTGCTAAACACTCGTTACAAGCTTTCCTCAACACCAGTTCGGAATCCAGAACTCGGGAGTTGCAGCGTGCAAACATGCACGTTTATAACACAACTCACCGATCAATCTGTTCCTGCAACTAGTTGAACTTCTTTGTGGCTCTGAAACAACGAGTTCAGTGCCACACTTATACACTTAAGAAGCACTAAACACTCGTTGCGAGTCTCCCCGTAAGAAGGATTCAGAGTCCATACCCATGGCTCGATAGAGACTCTAACAATTTGCAATAATGCAAATTCACAGTGCACTTTGCTATTTGATCTGCTCCTGTAATCTGTTAACGCCTCGACGATCGGTTCGGAGTCCATGTTCATGGTTCAAAAGAGACTCTGTCAATTTCAAAGAAGCAAGTTCAGAGTGCGCTTTGCCATTCGAGTTGCTCCTGCAACCTGTTAATACTTAAACTAACAAGTTCGGAATCCATGTTCATGGTTCAGAGTTACTCTCGCAACCTATAATGACACACGTTCAGAGTTTAATGTACTATTCGATATGTTCCTGCAACTAGTTAAACTTCCTCAACAACAGATTAATAGGTCCAAAATTATGGATCGAAGTTACCCTAGCAACACTTGTAAAAAGCAGCACTTGTGGTTCAACACTCCATTCGATATGACTTACAATCTGTCAGTGGCCACACACAGCAAGTTTGGAAAACAACTCTCCTTCAGAGTTTTCCCTACAACTAGCTGGGTTCAAGATGGAGCAATGCTAAACTCCGTCATACACCATCGACAGTTCTTTAAGCTATATGCAATAGAATTGATGCCCTGTTATTTAGCGACAAAGAAACCGTCGATGGCACATCAACCATGACAGCAAGGGTCAAGCATATGAAATGAATCCGGCCAATCACAGAACTTTCACCAACTCATATGTTCAGATCCAGTAGCACTACAGACGTCTGCAAATACAAAACGGCTAGCCCAAAGTCTAACTCTCCCAAGAGTAGCTCATACGATGATGTGAATATTTACAAGTGTACAAAATCGCAACAAGTAGGATAGTTAAGTGAATAGAGTGTCGAACCCACAGGGATTAATTATTTTATTGAGTACCGAAATTACTAAATGAATCACTATTTGGAAGATCGAAATTAATAAAGGATAAAACAACTAAATTAAATTAATCTAAAGACAACTAACTAAATTACTGAAGAGGGAGCGGGCTTCGAAATTTTTGTAATTTGTTAATGGAAAATTTAATTTTAGGGCTTTTGACTTCACCTAGTTTATCTCACACAATTTATTACTCCATATGAATAAAAAATTTATTTTTCCAAGTTGTAGACCAAAATCTCCAAATTATTTAATGCTTTCTCTCGAACAACACCAAAAATATCTCCAACTAACAGTTTGTCATATCTCTATGCAAACTTAATTAATCGAAGACTCATTACGTTCAGTGGATTTCTTAATGGTCACATCAATCGCAGTAAATCATCTCTAATTTCGCTCAATCAATGGTGTTTAATTTTATAGTTCTAAATCACAAATTATCTCTCGGTCTCTCCATGATCCAATAAATCATACAAATGTATGTCCACCAATTGTACGCATTAAGAATAAAAATCAAACACACAACCATGGAAAAATAGATAAATAATATGGAATTAAAATTGTGTTCTCAAAACTAGGCTACATCAAAATCCTAGAAAAATAAATTTAGTTCATAATGAATTTGCAACTAACAATTACTGTCTGGGATTGCATTATAAAAAATTAGAGAGAGAAAAGAGATACAAAATGGCTAATTTTTAAAAGAAATTGCAAATCGAAATGTCTCGTAAAGCGTGTCCAAACAATAACCCCAGTCGTCTCTCTCTCCTGTCGTTCTCTGAATTCTGAGCCGCTGTTTCTCGATCCACGCGCTTCGAAATGCGCTGTGCCACGTCAGCAAGCACTGATTTCGTCCTCGAGCTGCTGTCGCCGTGACGTGCACCAGGAGCCACATCACGTCCCGTCATGTCGCTGTCGCCTGGGGAACCACGCCGCCACTCAGCAAAATGCGTCGCCAACTCAACGAAAGCCTTTTCGATGTGCACGTGCGCTGCTTCTCTCGTTGTTTCTTCATGTGAAAACAGAGAGCTCTCTCTCTAATTCTTTTTTTTCTCTGCTACTTTTTATTATTATTTTATTTAATAATATGGAGATTAGCCGTGGCTCTCTCCTCGTTAAGCGCTCAATTCTTCTCTTGTTTGCTCTTCTTCTTATAGGCACGGATAGGAGAATTAGGGTTTTCTTTTGCAAAAAACCCCTATTCTTTCTTTAATTTGATCTTTTCTTTTGTTTTGCTTCTTTTTCTTCTCTCCTTCACGTGCTGCACACACAAAATAAAATAAAAAATTAGGATTTAACAATAAAAATAAAAATAATTAGTTTAAATTAATTAAACTAACTAAAAATCATATTATTTCATTTAAACCCTTTTAAAATTATTTATTGCACTTTTAGTTCAATTAGCAAATTAAGATTCAACAAATCAATAGTTTTGCTTTGTTTGTTGATTTTTTACCGAAAATCTTTACATTTTGCATCAAAAACCTTATTTCTTCAAAAATAATTAATTAATTGAAATCTTATGGAAATATGATGAATTAAACACAAGATAGAAGAAAACAAGCAATTTTAGGGGGTAAATGAGTACAAATATTTGTATAAAAGTTATACACATCAAATACCCCCAAACTTAAGATTTTGCTTGTCCTCGAGCAAAAAGTAAAATCATCAACAAAGGATCAATATTCAATAGTAGGCTCAACTCATCACACCAAGAGATCTCATCATGCAAGCAGCAAAATTTTAATCAAAAATATAAATAATAGCAAATAAAGTAAAACTAAGCATACCCACTTTCTCCAGTGCAATTATTTATTTATAATTCCAAACCCAATCATTTTTGTCATGCAATTAATATAATTATAGTATGTAACAACTCCATCTGTGATTACCCCTTCTCACTACTACAAACCGAGTAGCAAACTAGAGGGTTTTTTTCCCTTTATTTTTAAGTTTTCACTTGCCTTTTTACGCGAATGCAGACACTTGTGATGAATTCATCCGGTTACTCAACAAGTCACAAACTTAGAGTGCTTTGCATACTCATATTTCAAGTTGCCGTTTGACGTAAAAGTAAACATTGGTGATGAATACAACTAGTTACTAAGCAACTCAAAACATTGGAGTAGATAGACTTTATTCATTATTATTTTTTCATTATTAATCTATTTACTTAAACTCTGTTTAGGACTAGATCAAAGGGGATAATCACAAGAAAAATCATCACATTTTTCTTTTATGTATAATCACATGACGGTCATAATTGTGCAAGAAATTATTGAAATTCAATAATCCTAAAGTAAATAAGTATGCTTAATCTTACTTTATAAGAAATTGTATATCCTAATTTTTTTTCAATGCTTATCACAATAAAGAACTCAAAAGTGTAATGGTAAGCCTAATTGAAATCCATTTTATTTTGTTTTTTTAAAAAATAAATAATAAATTTGTAAACCTTCTCCCCAAACGTGAATATCACATTTTCCTCAATGGGAAAGAAAAAAAATAAAAAGAATGCAAAAAGTTCTGAATTTCTCCCCTGATTCGTCTTAAAAATTCTGCACGTGCGGCGTTCAGTATATTTGTGATATCTGGAGCTGTAGATGTCCAAATTGGCTGATTTATTTTTCCTGGAAAGCTAAGACAATTGTCTACAATTTCTCTTTGAATCATTTTTCCAGATTCTGACTCCATACTGCTAAAAAAACAGCCATTAATGTAGGTGTATAAAACAGCTCCGCCCGGCGACTTAAAAATTATGCAATCCTACAACATAAAATCAAAAATTAAAATTATAATAAACTAAAAAAAAATCAAATCTAAATGCAGGAAAAGAAAACGTGGGTTGCCTCCCAAGAAACGCTAAGTTTAAAGTCTTCAGCCAGACATGGAGGTGAGATGGTTATGTAACGCCAAGATCCAACAACATCAAAACATCTTTTCTAATTCTTCTCTTTAGGTGTGGATCATGTTCAAGCTCTAGTTTGAGGCATTTCCTTCGTGATGATGACGTCTTTTATATCCCCACCTCTTTTTGCTTAAAAAATGAATGAATAGATGGTGCAACATCCAAATACATAACATGTTCAAAAATGTTTTCTTTCTCAGCTTCAAGAGTTTCTGAATTTGTTGGACATACTTCGATTGGCAACTTTTCAATTTCAACACTATGTTTCTTGCCCACAATTAAATCAGTTTTACTTACTTGAAAACACGATTGTTCTTCAGTAGAGAACTTTATGGGTTTTACTTGCTCATGCTGCGTTTGTTCCTCAACAATTTGTTTGTACTCTTCTTCCTTTTCAACCACATTTTGTTCGTCATTTTCTTCTTGTGGTTGCACAATTATCCTCCCGCTTCCTAGTGTTATTTCTTTGGCATGCTCCGTGGGAGTGACAATTGTGTTGCTTGGTAATGTTCCTGCAGTTCTTTCGATATGAATATTTGAAATTTGACTAATTTGTACCTCAAAATTTTGAATGGAAGCCAAAGTTGAATTTGCAACATTTTGGATTGCCAAATCTATCTTTTGTATGTATTGCTCTATCTTCTGCATGTAGTGCATGAGCATATCTTCAAGTGTTGGCTTCTTTTCTTGTTGTGGAAAATTTTGAGGTGGTCTAATTACTCCTTGATTATTGTTCCATGAAAAATTGGGAGTGTTTCTCCATTCCTGATGATACGTGTTTGCATAATGATTGTTTTAATGTTGAAAATTTGACACGTAATTTGCATGATTTAAATTTGATTGAGAAAAAGGGTTCCGCACTTGGCAATTTGCACTTGAATGATTTCCTGCACAAAGATCACAAATCATATTAGATTGAATTGCATTAAAATTTGTATTACCTAATTGTTTAAATATAATATCAATTTGTGCAGTTAAAGTAGAAATAGGATCATGTTCAAAACTCCAGCCACTTTTTTTGGTATTGTTCTCTCCGAAGACCACTGGTAATTATTTAATGCCATATGCTCTAAAAGTTCATAGGCTGCTTCATGAGTTTTGCTCATAAGTGCACCTCCACCCGCTGCGTCAACCATAGATCGATGTGTAACTCCCAAACCATTATATTATATTTGAATTTGCAGCCATTTCGGTAGTTCATGATGAGGACACTTTCTTAATAACTCTTTATACCTCTCCCATGCATCATACAAAGACTCGGTCTCAAATTGAGTAAATGTGGCAATATCATTCCTTAGTTTTGCTGTCTTTACTGGCGGAAAATACTTAACCAAATTTTTTTGTGCAAGTCCCTCCCAAGTAGTAATACTACTGGGTGGTAGATAATGTAGCCAAGCCTTCGCCTTATCTCGTAGTGAAAAAGGAAAAAGTCTCAATCAGATTGCATCATCTGATAATCCGTTGTGCTTGAAAGTGTCACAAATTTTTAGAAAGTTTGCAATACGAATATAAGGATCCTCGTGCGGTAGTCCCCAAAATTGAACAGTCTGTTGAATCATTAGAATAATCGCCGGTTTAATCTCAAAATCGTTAGCTTCAATAATCGGCCTCTTTATGCTTGATATTGTTCCATGAATTGAGAGCATAGCATAGTCTCTCAAAGGCCTGTTTTCATCGTTCGCCATGATAATGCACTTGTATGTCCTGAAATATAAGTATTGAAAAAAATAGAAAAACTAAAAAAAATAAAATAAGAAAAATAAATAAAAGTAAAGGTAAGTCAAAAGATAATAAAGAGGTAAAATAATAATAAAACAAAAGAAATAAAAAAAAAATCCAAACTAGTAATAATCTAGCAATTTTCAATATCAATAAAAGAATAATTAGTCCCCGGCAACGACGCCAAAAACTTGATGTGAATATTTGCAAGTGTACAAAATCGCAACAAGTATTATAGTTAAGTGAATAGAGTGTCAAACCCACATGGACTAACTATTTTATTGAGTACCGAAATTACTAGATGAATCACTATTTGGAAGACCGAAATTAATAAAGGATAAAACAACTAAATTAAATTAATCTAAAGACAACTAACTAAATTAATGAAGATGGAGCGGGCTGTGAAATTTTCGTAATTTGTTAATGGCAAAATTAATTTTAGGGCTTTTGACTTTACCTAGTTTATCCAACACAATTTATAACTCCATATGAATAATGAATTTATTTTTTCCAAGTTGTAGACCAAAATCCTCAAATTATTTAATGCTTTCTCTCGAACAACACCAAAAATATCTCCAACTAACAGTTTTTCATATCTCTATGCGAATTTAATTAATCGAAGACTCATTACGTTCTGTGGATTTCTTAATGGTCACATCAATCGCAGTAAATCATCTTTAATTTCGCTCAATCAATGGTGTTTAATTTTATAGTTCTAAATCACAAATTACCTCTCGGTCTCTCCATGATCTAATAAATCATACAAATGTCTGTCCACCAATTGTACACATTAAGAATAAAAATCGAACACACAACCATGGAAAAAAAAGAAAAATAATGTGGAATTAAAATTGTGTTCTCAAAACTAGGCTACATTGAAGCCCCAGAAAAATAAATTTAGTTCATAATGAATTTGCAACTAACAAATACTGTATGGGATTGCATTAAAAAAAATTAGAGAGAGAAAAAAGATACAAAATAGCTAATTTTTAAAAGAAATTGCAAACCGAGATGTCTCATAAAGCGTGCCCAAACAATAACCCCAGTTTTCTCTCTCTCCTGTCGTTCTCCGAATTCCGAGCCACTGTTTCTCGATCACGTGCTTCGAGACGCGCCGTGCCACGTCAGCGAGCACTGATTTCGTCCTCGAACTGCTGTCGCCGTCATGTGCACCAGAAGCCACGTCACGTCCCGTCCTGTCGCTGTCGCCTGGGGAACCGCGCCGCCACTCAACAAAATGCATCAGCAACTCAGCGAAAGCCTTCTCGATGTTCATGCGCGCTGCTTCTCTCTTTGTTTGTTCACGTGAAAACAGAGAGATCTCTCTCTAATCCTTTTTTTTTCTTTGTTACTTTTTTTATTATTATTATTTTATTTAATAATATAGAGATCAGCCGTGGCTCTCTCCTCGTTAAGCGCTCAATTCTTCTCTTGTTTGCGCTTCTATTTATAGGCACAGATAGGAGAATTAGGGTTTTCTTTTGCAGAAAAACCTTTATTCTTTCTTTAATTTGCTCTTTTCTTTTGTTTTGCTTCTTTTTCTTCTCTCCTTCACGTGCTGCACACACAAATAAAATAAAAAATTAGAATTTAACAATAAAAATAAAATTAATTAGTTTAAATTAATTAAACTAACTAATAATCATATTAGTTCATTTAAACCCTTTTAAAATTATTTATTGAACTTTTAGCTCAATTAGCAAATTAAGATTCAACAAAACAATAATAATAATAAAAATCAATAGTTTTCCTTTGTTTGTTGATTTTTTACCGAAAATCTTCACATTTTGCATCAAAAATCTTATTTCTTCAAAAATAATTAATTAATTGAAATCTTATGGAAATAAGATGAATTAAATGCAAGATAGACGAAAACAAGCGATTTTAGGGGGTAAATGAGTACAAATATTTATATAAAAATTAGACACATCATACGGCTAGCCAACCCCCAAGACGATGTATCACAGGATAAGACACCGACATGTAGAAGACTTCTCATTCCAAAAATTACAAGTTTCATTACAACAACAAAGTTACAATGACTCCACGATTCACGTCTAAGAATCGCTACCGAAAGTCCTGCGAACACTGTACAGCAAACTGTCATGAAAGCTGTTCTTCCAACTATACACACTGGAGAGATGCTCTACCTAAGAAAAACCAAACTCCTTGCCGGCCTCCTACCAGCTAATAACTCCAGAGGGCCGCCTCAACTCTTGATGATAATATTCAAGACAAGTCTTCCTTAGACGAGCAAACTCCAGATGTATCCGACCACCTTCACTTGAGCAAGCTCCAACTCTGCCTCGCTTGAAGCACCGTGCAAATGGGAGAGTTCCAACTTCGTCAAGCACAGCGTACCACGAAGGAGAGCAAGCTCAGAGTCCCAGAGAACCTCGTTCGATCCACGTAACTACTTGTCAGTGAAGAGAAGAATGGAATCATCTCAACGCTGAATAAACACAAGTGACTTCACTTCCACACTAAGAAGATTCAGAATACCCACAACTCATCCGCTCTAACAATGAGTTCGACGCTATGCACGGCACTTGGGTTCCTCCGGTCAACTATTCGTCAATATCGAGCAACAGGTCAATGTTCCGTTTACAGTTTGAGCTCCATCAACAACTCGTTGGTCCCAAACAACGAGTTCAGCGCTCTGCTCGCCGCTTGAGCTCCATAAAAAAATCGTTGGTCCCAAACAACGAGTTCAGTGTTCTGCTCGCCGCTTGAGCTCCATCAACAACTCGTTGGTCCCAAACAATGAGTTCAGCGCTCTGCTCGCCGCTTGAGCTCCATCAACAACTCGTTGATCCCAAACAACGAGTTTAGCACTCTGCTCGCCGCTTAAGCTCCATCAACAACTCGTTGGTCCCAAACAACGAGTTCAGCTCTGCTCGCCGCTTGAGCTCCATCAACAACTCGTTGGTCCCAAACAACGATTTCAGCGCTCTGCTCGCCGCTTGAGCTCCATCAACAACTCATTGGTTCTAAACAACGAGTTCATTGCTCTGCTTGCTGCTTGAGCTTAATCAACAACTCGTTGGTCTCAAACAACGAGTTCAGTGCTCAGCTCACCGCTTGAGCTCCATCAACAACTCGTTGATCCCAAACAACGAGTTCAGCGCTTTACTCGCCGCTTGAGCTCCATCAACAACTCGTTGGTCCCAAATAACGAGTTCAGTGCTCTGCTTGCCGTTTGAGCTCCATCAACAACGTGTTGATTTCAAAGAACGAGTTCTGCACTCGGCTCGCCGCTTGATCTCCATCAACAACTCGTTGGTCCCAAACAACGAGTTCAGCACTTTGCTCGCAGCTTGAGCTCCATCAACAACTCGTTGGTCCTAAACAACGAGTTCAGCGCTCTGCTCACCGCTTGAGCTCCATTTATAGCTCGTTGGCCTCAAACAACAAGTTCGACATCTTGCTCTATGCTTGAGCTCCGTCCATAACTCGTTGGATCCAAACAACGAGTTCAGTGCTCTGCACTCTACTTAGGCTCCATCAATGACTTGTCGGCTCCACACAACGAGTCCAATGCCTTGGTCTTCACTCAAGCTTCACCAAATAGATTGTTGGGTCTAAACAAAGAGTTCAACACTTTGGTCTTCGCTCAAGCTCCACCAAATAGCTCATTGGCTCCAAACAATGGGTTCAATGTTCTACTCTTCACTTGAGCTCCATCAACGACTCGTTGGTCCCAAACAATGAGTTCAGCACTCTGCTCGCCGCTTGAGCTCCATCAACAACTTGTTGTCTCCCAACAACGAGTTCAATGCCTTGGTCTTCGCTCAAGCTTCGCCAAATAGCTCGTTGACTCCAAACGGCGCGTTCTATGCCATGATTGCCACTTGAGCTCCATCTATAGCTCGTTGGCCCAAAACAATGAGTTCGACGCCTTGCTCTATGCTTGAGCTTCGTCCATAACTCGTTGGTTCCAAAAAATGAGTTCAGTGCTCTGCACTCTGCTTGGGCTCTATCAATGATTTGTTGGCTCCACACAACGAGTCCAATGCCTTGGTCTTCGCTCAAGCTTCACCAAATAGCTCGTTGACTCCAAACGGTGAGTTCTATGCTCTGATTGCCACTTAGCACTGTCAAAAACTCATTGGTGCTAAACAACAAGTTCAAGCTTAAGTTCATCTCATAGCTTTCCACAAACTCGCCAGGATCAAATGACAGTTTCGACTTCAACTCTCTTTCAGAGTTGTCTCTAAACTTGCCAGGACCAAAGGGCGGTTTCTACATCGATTCTACAACATAATTGTCTCTCCACACTCTCTAGGATCAAACAGCGAGCACTACGCCAACTCAGCCACGAGTTGCCCCTACAAATCTCGTCGGGATCAAACGGCAGTTTCTACATAAACTCCATCATGGAGTCTCCTCTACAAACTCACCGGGATCAAACGACAGTTTCTGCATCAGCTTTATCTCAGAGTTGTCTCTAAACTCGCCGAAGTCAAATGGCAGTTTTTGGACTAACTCAATCAAGGAGTTGTCTCTACATGCTTGCTGGGCGCAAATAGCAGGTGCAACATCCAACTTCGTCATAGAGCCATCTCTAAGCTTGTTGGGAACAAACAATAAGTTCAACACACAGCTCCACCACGAGTTACTTCTACAAACTTGCCGGGATCAAATGCCAGTTTCTATATCAGCTCTATCTCAGAGTTGTCTCTAAATGGCAGTTTCTGGACCACCTCAATCAAAGAGTTATCTCTACACGCTTGCTGGGCGCAAACAGCAGGTACAATGTCCAACCCCGTCATAGAGTCCTCTACATGCTTGCTGGGTGCAAACAGCAAGTTCAACACTCAATTCTGCCATCGAGTTCTCTCCAAACTTGCTGGGAACAAATAGCAGGCTCTACGTCAACTTAGTCAAAGAGTTGTCTTTCTAAACTTGCCGGGCGCAAACGGAAAGCTTGAATGTTCAACTCTATCTCAGAGTTCTCTCCAAACTTGCTGGGATCAAACAGCAAGCTCTACATTAACTCGGTCAAAAAGTTGTCCCTCTAAACTTGCCGGGCGCAAACGGCAAGCTTGAATGTTGAACTCTATCTCTGAGTTATCTCCAAATTCGTCGGGATCAAACGACAAGTTATACATCCGCTTTATCTTAGAGTTGTCTCGAAACTCGCCGGGGTCAAATGGCAGTTTCTACGTCAACCCTATCTCAGAGTTGTCTCTACATGCTTGCTGGGCGCAAACAGCAGGCGCAACGTCCAACTCCGTCGCCGAGTTCTCTACATGCTTGCCGGGCGCAAACGGCAAGCTCAAAATGTTCAACTCTGTTTCGGATATTCCACAACAACTTGTTGAGATCAAACAACAAGTCTATAACAACTCTCCTAACACAGCTATTGATATATGTACAAGATCCACCAATCCACGGTGATGGAGTAAAAAACTGGGTATACACATACACATATAAGTAATTACACACACACACACACACACACACACACACACATATATATATATATGAGTTGTTGCATATACACGACAATAAATTTATGTATAAAAATTTATATGCACACCCAAGCCTAAAAACTTCAAAAATCTCCACAAATCTCCAAAAGCTCAAAAAGTCACAAAAAAGCAAAAGCGCATGTACAAAAACACTTACTGTATCATGAACAAAGGAGGTTGGATATTGGATAAGTTCGGAACGAGTTGGGTTCGCAACCCAAACCCGAAAGAAAATCAAGAAGAACTCAAAAGAAAAGCAAAAGGGTATTAACGGGTCGGATCCAATCCCGTTATCCAAAACCGCAACCCTCCTACTACTCTCCTTCTTCTTCCTCTTCGTCCAACAGATCTTCCCACCAAAAAGTTCCAAAAGCTGTGCTCGACTAAAACACCCAAACTTGACTGAACAATGGCCAAGCTCCGATTCCAAGCGCCGCTTCGTCAAGAGCCTCGTTGAAGGTCCTGGTCGATAACTCGCCGTGAAATAGAGCTCGACCGAAAACATAGCTCGAACACAAAAAATTCTAACTCCATAGCTCGGCGAGGTGGCTTTCCCCATAGCTCAACGAACTCGCAGCTCGGCGAGAGCACGCAATCTCCGTAGCTCGGCGAAGTTCTCAAAGGCCATAGGGCGGCGAGAGCTCGAGCTCCGTAGCTCGGCAAGACCCAAACGGCCATAGCTCGGCGAAACGGTGATAGCTCGGCGAGGTGGCTATTCCTATAGCTCAGCGAACTCGTAGCTCGACGAGAGCGTTGACAATCTCTGTAGCTCGGCGAAGTGCTCAATGGCCATAGGTCGGCGAGAGCTCGAGCTTCATAGCTTGGCAAGACCCAAACGGACATATCAAGGCGAAACGGTGATAGCTCGGAGAAAGCTCGAGCTCCATAGCTCAGCGAAGCCACGACGACAGCCAAATGCGAGAGCTCAATAGCTCGGCCATGCCACGCTACCATAGCTCGCCAGTAGCGAGTTATCGCCATAGCTTGGCGAAACAGGAGCTCAATAGCTCGTTCGAAGCTCCAATTCCTCGTAGCTTGCCGAGAATAGCTCCCCTAGCTCAGCGAAATGTCGTCTCCATAGCTCGGCCAAAGTCTCCACCACCAATCTCTGAGCTTTCACTTCGTCAAAACCCACGGCGCCTAAAAAACAGAGCTCAACCAACTCGACCGACACCTCAATGCTCTGTAGCTTGACAGAGTGTGGGGAGTAGCTCGATGCTCCCGAAGGGCGACGGAGCTCTGATGACTAGAAGCCCCTGCAGCTCAGCAAGCCTTCGATATCTCGGAGAGTTGGTCCGCCGAGCTGGGGGGGGATGAAGACAAGCTACAGCCGCGGGATCTTCTAGAAATCGACGCTGGCTCGTGATCAACACTCAAGGTTTTTTGGCCCTTGATCAAAATCTCTCAGCCGTCAGATCTACTCAGTGTGCGAGCCAGGCATTGAGGGGTGATGCAGTTTATTTCTGGGAGACGTGTGGATGCACCAGGTGTGAGTTCGGACTCGATTTGTAATGACGGAGAAAGATGCTTGTCAGACGACCTTCGATTGACCGGGTGGTTCCTGCGTCGGGCTCGGAACGGGGTGGATGCCTCGGCTCGGATCAGAGGGTTCGAATCCGAGGTCTTGTGTACCTGCAGATGGCCCTGAAACACCGGGGTTTATCCCGGTGGCGGACCCTCCGACGGTCTAGTCAGTCTCAGTGAGAGAGTAGCAGTAACTAGATGAATTTAAGTGGCAAAAGATTGGTTACCTAGAAAAGGTGGGTGAGGGTCTAGTATTTATAGAGAATTCCAATCGGGTTTGGATCCGCTTGGGGGCCGGGTCTGAACCCGAAAGCCCATGGGCCTGACGTGGCAGAAGGCCCAGGGGGTTTAGGGCTGACGTGGCAGTACCAGGAGTGGTATATGGCTGACGTGGCAAAGCCCTTGGTGGTATTTGGAGCTGACATGGCAGATCATGGGGCTTCTGTGCTTCTGGAAGAATCTGGTGGCCTAGGTTGTGTCAGGTCATCTTCATTCTACACCAGGATGGGCGGACGGCCCGGAGGGCTGTCGTGGATCGGAGGCCAAGGGCCATCGATGCTCATCGGATACGAGGAGACCAGATCTGTGGGGGTGAACTTGAGGTTCGGCGCCGACCCTGTCTGGCTCGAAGCCGAGCCAGATTGTTGTTTTCCCCATTTTTGGAGTGAGAGCTGTACTGGGCCCTGGTTGGGCCCCAAGCCATTTTTACCCTACCACACAAGCCCCCCACTCCTGCGGGGGTGCAGGAGCTAGCCGTGGAGGAGTGTTCATGGTTGTAGAAATGGGATGGCGAATCGCTGGTCCTTCATGAGGGGGTTGCCCTGATGTTAGAGCGAGCCTCGAGATGGCGAGGGTTTGTCGGCCGGCAAGGGTGATGGCGAGCCGGTGTTTCTTCCTGAGAAGAGTGCCCTGGTGCTCGACCGAACCTCGAGATGACGAGGGATTACGTGTCGGCAAGGGTGATGGCGAGCCGTTGTTTCTTCCTGAGAAGAGTACCCTGGTGCTCGACCGAACCTCGATATGACGAGGGATTATGTGTCGGTAAGGGTGATGGCAAGCCGGTGTTTCTTCCTGAGAAGAGTGCCCTGGTGCTCGACCGAACCTCGAGATGACGAGGGATTATGTGTCGGCAAGGGTGATGGCGAGCCGTTGTTTCTTCCTGAGAAGAGTACCCTGGTGCTCGACCGAACCTCGAGATGACGAGGGATTATGTGTCGGTAAGGGTGATGGCAAGCCGGTGTTTCTTCTTGAGAAGAGTGCCCTGGTGCTCGACCGAACCTCGAGATGACGAGGGATTATGTGTCGGCAAGGGTGATGGCGAGCCGTTGTTTCTTCCTGAGAAGAGTACCCTGGTGCTCGACCGAACCTCGAGATGACGAGGGATTACGTGTCGGCAAGGGTGATGGCGAGCCGGTGTTTCTTCCTGAGAAGAGTGCCCTGGTGCTCGACCAAACCTCGAGATGACGAGGGTTTACGTGTCGGCAAGGGTGATGGCGAGCCGTTGTTTCTTCCTGAGAAGAGTACCCTGGTGCTCGACCGAACCTCGAGATGACAAGGGATTATGTGTCGGCAAGGGTGATGGCGAGCCGGTGTTTCTTCCTGAGAAGGTTTGAGCAGAGTGGTCCGTCGTCTTTGCGGAGCATTGAAGGCGCTCCGGGATCTGTGCGATGTTCCAATTTCCTAGGGGCATTAATGGCGCCGCCTAATAAATGCAGGTGGCGCATGGGCTTCCGTCGATTGGCTTTCCCAATGTCATAAATGGCTGGTCCACGGGGGAGGCTATAAATACCTCTCCCCCCCAGCAGGTTTGATCACAGCAAGGGTGGTCCATTGGCCACCAGAGGTGTCTGCTTCGGCGGACGTCTCTGTCTTGAAAAATTTTGCAGTGCCAAGGAGCCTTGAATCGGTGGTGACTCGGCCGTCCGGATCCTTTTTCGGGTCAGATGGCCCTCACACGGTTGTTTGGCCCGAGAGAGATTAGGACGGGAGGGGTACCCACCGCATTCTGGACCTGAGGCTGAAGAGCCTCGGATATGCGGGTCGATCCGCTTTTTGTTAGGGTTCTAGGCGATAGTGGCTTTCCTCCCACCCTCGAACAATTTGGGGTTTCGGCTGACGAGGCCGTAAACCCCGAGCTGTTCGCGGGTGAGAGAGGAGCCGACCGAGCCCTGGAGCCCGGGGCACAGGCGATGGTGGCTTTCCTGCCACCCGGGAACAATTTGGGGTTTCAGCCGCCGAGGCTGTAAGCCCCAAGTTGTTCGCGGGTGAGAGGGGAGCCGACCGAGCCCGGTAGCCTTAAATATTTAAAAAGGAAATTTTTCCGCCGAGCACTTCATCCGACCCGACCCCAGTGTCTGGCTGCCAGCCTGGCACTGGATGACGTCAGCAGCCCACGTTTCGAGGACGTGGCACGGTTTTCCAGGCAGCTGTTACACGTCAATCGGTGAACAGTAATTGCGGAAATCGAGGAGTCGTTTTTGTCCTCTATAAATGTTCCCCCCTCTCCTCCTATCGCCCACTTCTTACTCGCTTCTTTCTTTTTCAAAAAATCTTCCAATACTTCAGCGCTCGTCCCTACCGTTTGCTGTACCAGGCTCGTTCTTCCGAAGCGACCCCAGGTTAGTTGGTAATTTTGTTTAGTTTAGGCACAGATGGACAGGGCTTAGTCTGGCTCGTCAGCGTCGACGTCTGGGGGGGACGTGAAACCCGCCTCCAAATCAACTTCGTGGGAGGAGCCTGATCTCGAGGGGGAGTCTGTAGGCGAGGAGCAGCCAGTGTATAATGTGAAGTCGCTGCGATCTCGGAGGCTTTTTGTTGTGGAGAGTAGCGATTCTGAGGAGGGGGCGGTAGTTCCGCCGAAGTCCAGATTCTAGGGTTGGCTTCTGAAGAGGAGGGTGGCCCCAAAGGGGGTGAAGCCGAAGGGGCTCAAATAGGAGGTCAGGGTGTGGGCTTGAGTTCCATGCCGACAGGTCTGGGGCGATTATCTACCCCCTCGCCGGAACGAGCCAAGAAGAAGAGGGCTCCGAAGAAGAAGGGGTCGAGGATTGGGGGCTCGAGCCAGGCGCCTGTTCATCGTAACTTGATGACAGGGTCGCCCGTACAGCCTAAGCCGTTCCGTCGGTACCCTGACGATCTTTCTGATAAGGAGGTGTTTGGGGTCCAACCGTCGTCGCCGAGCCGGAAGAGGGTGATAATGGACACACTTCCGACCGTTTTGGAGGCAGGTGACTTGGAGGCTTTGCGGCTGGCGTATCACATAGGGTCCTGTTACGAGCTCATGTTGCCGAGCTCTACTCTCCGACCGACCGACCCCCTACCGGATTGGTATTGCATCTTCCCCGTGGATGCCTTCATCTCCGGCCTGAGGCTGCCAGTTCACCCGTTTGTTCGTGAGGTGCTGAACTGGGCGTCCTTGGCGCCGATGCAGTACTGGCCTAACTCGTGGAAGCAGATCATCTGCTTCGTGTTGATGTGCGAGGAGCAGAGGGTACCTCTACGGCTGAATGTCTTCCGAGCGATGTTGATGATCAGCTCGGCGGCTGAGGGTGTCTACTACATTTCGCCCCGGAGCAAGGGGAAGGTCATCCACGGTCATCCGGACTCCATCAAGGATTGGAAGAAGAAATATCTGGTGATCCAGAGTGAGGAACCTTGGGACATTCCCACTCGATGGAACCACTCCAAGCCGAGCTATAAAACGCCGAGGCCGAGGGACCTGACGGCCGAGGAGTGGGGGTTTGTTGAGCGCCTCCGTCTGTCGTATAGTATCAACTGGGCAAAGGTGACCGAGGGTCACCTGGCGAGCGTCGGACTGAGCCCGGCCGATCTGTGTATGTAGTTGTTTCTTTCTTTTGACTTTGTTGTTCCTCTGTGCTCATTGTCCTTACTGGATCTTCTTGCAGATATGGATCCTGAGTCGATCAAGGCGAAGAGGCTCGCCATGAAGAAGGAGGAGGCCGAGAAGAAGGTGGGGGCGATGAAGACGAGGGGGTTGTCCCAGGTGGTTTTCGAGGCCCCTGTTCAGCCGAGGGCCAAAAGGACTCGCTCAGAGACGGTCAAGGACGCGGCGGTTCAGGGCGGTCCGGACCAGGGCAAGGTCACCGATCTCGATAAGGGGAAGGGCCCTCTGGTGGATCCGGAGGTAGAGGAGAGGCTTCGGCGACCGTGGGTGCCGAGTTGGTCGATCTGCGAGGGAGACTGTTTGACCCGAGGGCGGCAAGCCATCGAGGTGGCGAGTAAGTTGGCGACCCCCCGGGATCATTCGGAGATGAAGATCGAGACCCTGGATGAGGCGTACACTCACCTCGCACAGGCCAATGTGCTGGTAAGTCTGTCGACCTCTCTTGTCCTGTAATCACGTTGTAGAGGAGGCTTCCTTAGTTGTGCTCGGTAACTGCAGGCGACCGTGCAGGGGGCCCACGTGAGGGGCCTTTATGAGGCCGCTTTGAAGCGGGAGCGCGACCGGGCTGACAAGGCCGTGTAGGAGACGAAGGAGATGAAGATAGAGCTCGAAGGCTCTCAGAAGAGGGAGCAAGAGATGAAGACGGCCTTCGACAAGGAGAAGGAGGAATGGGCGAAGAAGATGGCAGCTCAGGAGAAGGAGTTTGCCAAGGAGAGGAAGAGCTGACAGAGACGGGTCAGCTCCTGGTGATCAAGGCTCAAGACGAGTGTTATGCGAAGGCCCTCAGCCACGTGAGGCACTTCTACCCGAACCTTGACCTGTCCAACTTCGAGTATGACATGGAGATCGAGGGGACACCGAAGACCCCTGGCGAAGAAGGGCCTGCTCTTGACCCGTCTGCCGACCCCCCTGTGGACCCGCCTGCTGATGCTGAAGTGGGAAAATAAGTTGTATAATTTTTGTCTTTCTTTTTCCTTCTCTCGATTGTATTTGCCTTCCGCGGACTGGCCACCGCATTTTTATAAGAAGCGACTCAATTTATAAAAAAGGATTTTTGACCGGCCAAGTGTTTTGACTTCGGGTGTTTCCGACCCTCCTTGCTTATGTGTTTTGAGTTGGTTGGTTTTCTTGTAGGTTGCGGCTCCCCTTCCCGAGGTGGACCCCCGTCGTTCCGATGTGGCGTGGCTCCGGAGCAAAGTTGAGGCCCTGGAGGCCACGTTGGTTCTCTACCGAAAGGGGGCTCGTGACACTGATGCGGCCTTTACTATTATCGGAATAAGTCTGAGGCCTTAAGTGAGGAGGCGAGCCGGCTGAGGAGGGCGATGGTGGACCGGGACCTCGGAGGTGTTGGACTTGGATATACCACGTCGAATGCCTCAGTACAGAGGCCCTCTTCTGAGAGGTTACTTCGCGATGTCATCGTGGAGATGGAGATGGAGATACACCGCTACAAGACGATGCTGGGTGTCTCGACATCTTCCTCAGTGGGTCGGCGAGCGGAGGGGGTTCCCTCTGCGCTGCTGCTGCTGGAGCGCATGCGACCAGTTGATGCCCAGAGCTCCGTGGCTTGAGAGTCGACCGTGGCTGAGCCCAAGGACCGTCATGACGAGGAGAGGGCTCCTAGCTGCTCGATCGGAGTCGTCCCGCCCTTCGTCGGACCCGAGGGGCCCTAAGATGGTGGCTTCCTCCAGTTTGAGATGAGTGGAGTGGTCCTGTAACGGTCTTTGTTTGTTTTCTCAGAACCAAATAAAGGAGTATGAATAAAGAATTCATTTCCTCCTTCGCTCTGTTTAGAAGTGCGGTGAATGACGGCGGAGGCGTGGTTCGGCTCTGTCGATCCGTGAGGGATCGACGCGGGGCCTTAGGAAGAGTCTCTGGCCTGAAGCTGGATTGGACCTACCGAGACGTTGGGGACGATACCGGAGTGAGGACTTGGGTGCCGATCCCATTGTTCGGTGTTAAGTCGGATCTGCCGAGGCATTTGGAGTTTGACAAAAAAGAGATTTCTTTCATACTAGGTAGGGAGGGTCATCGAAGCCGCCCTTTACACATGAAAGCTTACAAAAGATTTTATATACATTAGCCAAGTTAGAACCTATGTTCGCTCTTCCAGGAACTTCATTAGGTGCTCGGCGTTCCAGGGTCGGCTGATGAGCCGGCCGTCCATATCCGCCAGTCGGTACGTACCAGGGCGTACAACCTTGACTACACGGTATGGGCCTTCCCAGTTGGGGGCCAATTTTCTCTTCTTGGTTGGATCAGAGACGGACAGTTTTCGTAGCACGAGGTCTCCCGCCTTGATGTTAGTGGGGCGGACCTTCTTGTTGTAAAACTTCTCGATCCGTTGTTGGTAGATGCTTCTCCGGATTGAGGATTTCTCTCTGACTTCGGCGACGAGGTCCAGGTTGGCCCTTAAGCCGGATGAATTGTCATCTTCGTCGAAGGCCATGATACGGGGAGAAGGCAGGCCGACCTCGACGGGGATGACTGCCTCCGTCCCGTAGGTCAAGGCGAACGACGTCTCTCCCGTGGGGATCCTCTTGGTGGTTCGGTATGCCCATAGCACACTAGGCAGTTCTTTGACCCAAAGCCCTTTGGGGGAACTGTCGAGGCGCTTCTTGAGGCCGTCGAGGATTTGCCTGTTCGCGTTCTCCGCTTGGCCGTTGGACTGAGGGTGGCAAATAGCGGAGAAGCGTTGCTGGATACCGATGTCTGCGCAGAAAGTTTGGAAGTTCTGACCCTGGAATTGGGTTCCGTTGTCTGTAACGAGGACTCGGGGGATTCCGAACCGGCAAATGATGTTCTTCCAAAAGAATTGTTGTACTTGGTGCTCGGTGATGCTGGACAGAGGCTCGGCTTCGAGCCATTTGGTGAAGTAGTCGATGGCGACTATCAGGAATTTCTTTTGTCCTACTGCTGGGGGGAAGGGCCCCATAAGGTCCATACCCCACATGGCGAACAGCGCAGGGCTCGCCAGGGATCGGAGATTGGCTTGAGGAAGCCTTTTGATAGGGGAGAACCTTTGGCAGGGGCCACACCTTTTGACTAAGTCTTGTGAGTCCTGGAGCATGGTCGGCCAATAGTACCCCTGATTCAGGGCCTTTCGAGCAAGTGTCCTGCTCCCCATGTGGCATCCGCCGATCCCCTTGTGTAGGTCTTTGAGGGCGTAGCTGGCCTCGCCGCTGGTGAGACAGCGGAGGTATGGTTTGCCGTCGGCCAAGGTGTATGAGCGTTTGAAGAGGATGTCATCAATCATGACAAACCTTTCAGCTCGGACTCTGACTCGTCTGGCCTCGGCCCTGTCTTTAGGGAGCTCGGCACTGATTAAGAATCTTCGGATGGGAGTGGTCCAGTCGTCTGGGCTGGTATCATCTTGCACACACATCGCCTCCGGCTTTGGGTCGTTGATACTTGGCTTTAGGAGGATTTCTATGAGCACCGTCTGATCGAGACCCTCGAAGGAGGAAGAGGCGAGTTTGGACAATGCATCTGCTTGAGCGTTCTGTTTCCTGGGGACTCTGATAACTGTGGCGCAGCTGAAGGATGCCAGGAGTCGTCGGACTGCCGCCAAATATCTCATCATGCGATCATCGCGGGCCTCGTATTCTCCGGTGATCTGATTGACCACGAGCTGAGAATCGCTGAAGGCCCGGATTTGCTTGGCTCCGGCTCGGTGGGCGAGGGTCAATCCAGCGATCATGGCCTCGTACTCTACCTCGTTGTTGGAGGCCGGAAAGTTGAGGCAGAGGGAGTATTGAAGTAGGAATTGGTCGGGGTCATGAAGGATGATGCCTGCCCCACTTCCCGTTTCGCATGATGAGCCGTCGACAAAGTCCTCCCAGGTCGGATCCGAACCCTCGATGCTGGGCTGCTCGGAGACGGTGCACTCAGTTATAAATTCGGTGAGGGCCTGTCCTTTAATGGCCACCCTCGGCTGATAGCTGATGTCGAACTAACTCAGCTCAATTGACCACTTGACTAAGCGGACGGAGTTTTCAGGCTTGTGAAGGACAGTCTTTAGTGGCTGGTCGGTCCGTACTTGGATGGAGTGGGCCTGGAAGTAAGGGCGAAGCTTCCGGGCTGCCATGGCCAAGGCATAGGCCACCTTCTCTATCTTTGCGTACCTCGTCTCGGCTGGGAGTAGTACTTTGCTCACATAATACAATGGTCTTTGAATCCCTTCCTCTTCTCGGACGAGGACGGCGTTGAGGGTGCTATCCGAGGCGGATAGGTAGAGCCAAAGCGGCTCGCCTGGCTCGGGCTTGCTGAGGAGAGGCGGGTTGGCGAGGTATTGCTTCAGCTGTTCGAAGGCTTCTTGTTGATGGGTACCCCACTCGAAGCCCCCTTTTCCGCGTAAGGCCTTGAAGAAGGGGAGAGACTTCTCCCCTGACTTGGAGAGGAAACGGCCGATTGCCGCCAACCGGCCCGTAAGCCTCTGAACCTCCTTGACATTCCGAGGGGAGGACATGTCAATAATGGCTTGGATTTTCTCGGAGTTTGCCTCAATGCTGCGTTGGCTGACGATGAAACCCAGGAATTTCCCAGTGGAGACGCCGAAGGCGCATTTAGCCGGGTTGAGTCTCATGTTGTGATGTCGGAGGACACCGAAGGCTTCTTCGAGGTCGGCGACGTGGTCCGGCCCGGCCCGGCTCTTGAAGAGCATGTCGTCGACGTAGACTTCCATGTTGCGGCCGATCAGGCCTTTGAAGATTCTGTTGACGAGCCGCTGGTACATGGCTCCGGCGTTTTTCAGCCCGAAGGGCATAACGCGGTAACAATAAAGACCCTGGTCGGTGACGAACGAGGTTTTGGAGATGTCTGGTGGAAACATCCGGATCTGATTGTACCCCGAGAATGCGTCCATGAAGTACAGTAGCTCATGCCTCGAGGTTGTGTCGATTAAAGCGTCGATGCGGGGGAAGGGGAAAGGATCTTTTGGACATGCTTTATTAAGATCCGTGAAGTCGATGCAGATCTGCCAACCCCCTGTTGCCTTCTTCACCATGACGACATTGGCCAACCACTCGGGGTAGCTGACTTCCTGAATGAATCGAGCGGACAAGAGTTTGTCCACTTCTGTCTTCACAATTTGTTGCCTCTCCGGGGCGACTTTGCGCCTCTTTTGGATGACCGGCTTAGAGTCAGGGATGACGCTCAGCCGATGCATAATCAAGTCTTCCGAGATCCCGGGCATGTCGGAGGGCTTCCAAGCGAAGAGATCAATGCTGCGACGGACACAGGCGATGATGCATGTTTTCAAGTCCTGGGTGAGCGAGCGGCTCACCCGGAACCACTTTGATTCATCCTCGGCATCGAACAGGACCTCTTCCAGTTCGTCGACAGGCTCGGGAGCTGGGCCGTCCCTCTCGGGTTCGAGTTCAGCGGCGTCGAGGGGGAATACACCCCCTCCGACGGTGGTTATATAGCACGACCGCGCTGCTTCGTGGCTACCTCGGACGATGCTGACCCCTTGGGGGGTGGGAAATTTAAGTTTCAGATGGTAGGCCGAAGGTACCGCTTGGAGGGAGCTCAGTCCGGGTCGGCCGAGAATGGCGTTGTAAGCTGCCTTGATGTTGACAATCATGAAATCCATGGATTCGGTCCTCTTGACAGGAGCCGATCCTGCGGTGACGTCGAAGGTAACAATCCCTTCTATTACGACAGGGGCACCGGAGAATTCATGCAACGTGTATCCGGCGGGCTTGAGCTTCCCTCCGGGTAACTTGAGACTCTCGAAGGCTTTGAGGAAAAGAATATTTACTGAGCTGCCGTTGTCGACGAGGATTCGGCGAACCTCACAGTTAGCCATGTGGAGGCTAATGACGAGGGCATCGCAGTGGGGTAGGTGAACGCCTTCGAGGTCCTCTCCTGAGAAGGAGACTGGCCTTGGTTGTAGCTTGGGCGAGGGATTGTTTTGGACAGCATTCGCCTCTTGGATGAAGGCTTTTCGGGATGTATTTGATTCTCCTCCCATCGGCCCCCCGTGGACACAGTGTAAGATGAATGGCGTATCCGCGGTTCCCTCGGACTCGAGATCCTGACCCTGGATGCGGTTCGAAGTAGGGTTCGGAGGCGAAAGTCTCCGGTTCCTAGCATCTCGCCGATCCCGTCGGCCTTCTTGGGTGAATTCTCGGAGGAACCCTCGTGAGATGAGTTCCTCAATTTCGTCTTTCAGGGTCCGGCATTGGTCGGTTTCATGCCCACGATCTCTATGGAAGCGGCAGTAGAAGCGCTAATCTTGATTTTTGTTGTTATTAGGTCGGGGAGGTAGTCGGACGAGGCCTTTGTCTTCGATTTCTAAGAGGATGGCGGATACGCTATGTGTCAAGGGAGTGTACCTCTCGAAGCGGGGGACCGGCGGGACCTTCTTCATGGCCCCCGCATCCCTCGGAGCCTTCTTTGATGGTTCGACTTCTTCGGCCTTCCGTTTTCCCTTCCCGGTGGCCTCCCTGGCATCTTCGGGGTTAAGGGCCTCTTCTGCCCTAATGTATTTCTCGACCCTGTTGAGGAGGTCGAGAAAGTCGACGGGGGGTTTCTTCGCCAGAGAAGCCTTCAGCTGTCCGTGACGGACGTTGTGCCGAAATGCCGCGGAGGCGACGCCTGGATCAAGGGAGGAGATCGACCTTGCCTCTGCGGTAAACCTCCGGACGAACACTCTGAGTGATTCCCCCTCTATCTGCCTGAGCCCGAGTAAAGAGGCGCTGGTCTTTTCGGCTTTCCGGCTGGTGACAAAGTGGGCAAGAAAATTGCCCTCTAGTTGGTCGAAGGAGTAAATGGAGCCGGGGGTGAGCTTCGAGAACCATTCATGTGCCGGACCCCGAAGGGTGGTAGGGAAGGCTCGGTACAGCAGGGGATCCGAGGCGCTGTGAATCATCATGAGGGTTTTGAAACCCTCCATGTGATCAGCAGGATCTCCCTCGCCGTCGTAGGTCTCGAATTGAGGTGGTCGGAAATTCCTGGGTATTTCCGCTTGGAGGATGGGGGCGGAGAAGGGAGGACGGACAGGTCTGTACCCCTGAGCCGCTCGTTGGTCGCCGTCTCCTATGTGATCGAGGCGATCCTCCATTTCTTGGAGGTGCCTTAGGAGTACGCCATCGTCCTCTGGCTGGATTGTTGACGGGCGGGACACGCTGGCCTCGGCGTCCGACCCGGTTTGGGAGTGGAGAGCTTCCTCCCTGGGGGCCCGTCGGAGGGCCCCAAGAATTTCTCTCCGGAAGTCTTGGAACTCCTTGTGAGTGACGGGGGCTCCCTCGACCCTGTTTGGTCGGTCTGAAGGTTGCCTTCCGATGCGGCTGAGTGCTAGCCTCCGTCCCTCGGGCGGCGGTCTTGGATGGTTCGGGGCCGGGTTGGAAGCGGCCCTTCCCCTGCTGCGGCTAATCTGTCGGTTGAAGATTACCCCCCGTAGGTCGGGCTGGACTTGACGGGTGATGCTCCTTTGGGACCCCTGATGGGGAGCCCTGTGTTTTGAAATGTGTGGCCCGACGTTAGCAGTTGGTAGGGGTGAGTCCCGTCGGTTGACGGAGGAAGCAGCCCCCTTGCCCTTGGAGGCCATGAGAGTTCGGCTGTCGAGGTCCCTTGATGGTCGAGCTCGGATCGGCTTCTGAAGCAGTGTTCCCACAGACGGCGCCAACCTGATGCGGTTTATTTCTGGGAGACGTGTGGATGCACCAGGTGTGAGTTCGGACTCGATTTGTAATGAAGGAGAAAGCTGCTTGTCAGACGACCCTCGACTGACCGGGTGGTTCCTGCTTCGGGCTCAGAATGGGGTGGATGCCTCAGCTCGGATCAGAGGGTTCGGATCCGAGGTCTTGTGTACCTGCAGACGGCCCTGAAACACCGGGGTTTATCCCGGTGGCGGACCCTCCGACGGTCTAGTCAGTCTCTGTGAGAGAGTAGCAGTAACTAGATGAATTTAAGTGGCAAAAGATTGGTTACCTGAAAAGGTGGGTGAGGGTCTAGTATTTATAAAGAATTCCAACCGGGTTTGGATCTGCTTGGGGGCCGGGTCTGAACCCGAAAGCCCATGGGCCTGACGTGGCAGAAGGCCCAGGGGGTTTAGGGCTGACGTGGCAGTACCAGGAGTGGTATAGGGCTGCCGTGGCAAAGCCCTTGGTGGTATTTGGAGCTGACATGGCAGATCATGGGGCTTCTGTGCTTCTGGGGGAATCTGGTGGCCTAGGTTGTGCCAGGTCATCTTCATTCTACACCAGGATGGGCCGACGGCCCGGAGGGATGTCGTGGATCGGAGGCCGAGGGCCATTGATGCTCATCGGATACGAGGAGACCAGATCTGTGGGGGTGAACTTGAGGTTCGGCGCCGACCCTGTTTGGCTCGAAGCCGAGCCAGATTGTTGTTTTCCCCATTTTTGGAGTGAGAGCTATACTGGGCCCTGGTTGGGCCCCAAGCCATTTTTACCCTACCACAAGGGGCATCTCAGATCACTTCAAAATGCGAGCCAAGATATGATAAATCGAAAAATTGATTAAAATAATTTAAAACTAAAAAAAACAATTAAAAATTCAAAAATAATTATTTTAATTCCAAAAAGTAATTAAAAAAGCTTAAAAATAATTAAAATTGAATTTATTAAGTATAAAATTCGAAAGAGTGATTTTGAGATTGTAGAACATTCCATAAAATTTGGAGAAATTCGAAGAACTATGGAAAAATTCTCAGAAAATTTTAGCAAATTCGGAAAAATCCGAAAAAATATGAAAAAATCCAGGAAAATATTCACTGCTTTCAGAAGCCACAGATCAGTTCCAGGTATCTCCGAACACTCCGACTGCTAAGATTATTTGCCAGATTCTAAAAATAAGACCTACTACTTCCCAAAAGTCAAGAAAATTGTCTCCCGAGAGTGGAGGGCTTATGTTGATGGTAAAAATCGTAGTAGTCAATGTTGGCTAGGAGTCAAATCTCTTATCCCCTAACAGGGATATCTTATCTCTTCAGAGAGGGAGACATGAAAGATCCAACGGTCACGATTCGATCTCTAGAATGTCTCTCAGGCCTATAAATACCTCTCTCCCTCTTCAGTCGTCAGGTAATCAATAATTCACCAGTTTTCACTCTCATACTTTTTCACTTTCTGGTTCTGACTTGAATGTCGGAGGGTCTGTCGCCGGGGGCCACCCATCGGTGTTTCAGGCATTTTGCAGGTCCGTTGGATGCATCATTCACCGTCGAATTCATATCACAGAAGGTCAATTAACGATCCGGATTCAATCTCGAGAGCTCTAACCTCTTTTAACGGCCAAGACATATGTTCGATTTTTAATAGTTTCTATCCATTATTAACTTACTATCTGTTTGCTCCAACATTGAAATAAGCAGCAACAGGAAAATCTTTTTTGAGCCATTGTTGCTTCAGTATGATCATTGTCATGGAATTTAGTCTGACAATGTATGGGGTAACCTCATCATATTTGAGTGAGGTGTTTCTATCCCTACTTCTTTCGTTGTATATCTTGGTTCCAAGCTTGAAAGCAATCAGTGCTTGTTATTTTATTAATTTTGGTCCAAATCCTTTGCTTTATTACATATACTTTTACAAACAAATGTCACTTCCAAGTGGTGTTTCATACATCCATCCAAACAACTTTGAGGAAAGTGGATGTTTTCCGTTTCAATGGAAAGGATTTTAAATCCTTCACTTCCTTGAATTTAAATGCATCCAAACTGGCTATAATTAGTTGGTGAACTCTAACGTATAATTTTTTTTAACATATATATATATATATATATATATATATATATATATATATATTTGTTTCTTGAATAAAGGAAAAAAAAAACCTACCAACACGTGCGCTGCACGTGTTCACACATACAAAAAAAATAAAAAATTGTTTATTTGTTTGGAACCCCATCTCTCCCATTATAATAGTTACTAGTATCATGCACGTGCGATGCACGTGGAGGAAGAAGGAAAAAGACCAAAAAAAAAAAAAGGAAAATAATTTCCAACCTGATCCACTGTCGAACATATTTACCAAACTGGTCCACTTTCGCACGTGCACGCGGCGGAAGAAGGGAAAAGACAAAAAAAGGAAAATAATTTCCAAGCTGATCCACTTTCGAAAATATTTACCAAACTGGGCAACTTTCCAAAATATTTACCAAAGTGGGTCATTTTGCCAACACGTGCGCTGCACGTGTTGGCTTCAAAATGACAGTTGCTGACGGATGACACTAAGCCCTTCTCCCATTATAGTATATATATATATATATATATATATATATATATATATATATATATATATATATGAGCGTTGTTCGGTTGCAAACGGGCCGGAACGGGTCGGTTCGCACGGACCCGTGCGAACTTCGATCTGGACCGTTGGATCAAAGATCCAACGGTCCAGATTTTTTTAATAAAATCTTGCCTTAACCCGTTCTTGCCAACGACGGGTTAAGGCAAAATTTTATTAAAAAAGATGGCCTTAACCCGTTCTTGGGAATAACGGGTTAAGGCTATATTTTTTCATTTTCGTCGACATACAGTTCGTCTTCTTCTTCCGCTCTCTTCTTCTTTCTTCGACGAACCCAAACCCAAAACGACGAAAAAAACCCTAAAAAAATCCTAGCTCCGACCTCCGAACTCCCTCGAACTCCCTCTTCTCTCCCAACTCCGTAGATCGAAACCCTCGATCTCCGACGATCCAAACCCTAGATTCTCTTCCCCTCTTCGGTACGAAATCGGAACCCTAGTTCTCTTCCAAAACCCATTGCTTGGCTTGATTTCGACCTATTCCGTAAGGTATACACTATTTCTTTAACCCAATAATTTACATTTGTATTTTTTTTTGAATTTGTGTGTAGTAATTTATTTAGAAATTGGGAAAAAATTTAAATGCGTTAGTAGATTTTGGATGTAGATTCGGGTTGACCTTAAGTATATGCAATTGCCGAATTACGTTGCTTGCATTAGTAACTAGTAGAATTAAAATTGTATATACGAAATTAGTTATAAACTTTTCAGTGCGGTTATGGTTGAAAACCCTGCGAACGACCGTAAAAAAATATTAGATCTGTCCGAGTAGGTTCGTCTCACGTAGTACAAGCCAAACCCACTTGTAGAAGCGAGTTTCGACTCACGGTTCGAGAGTTACGGCCGCGTATTGCTTTCGGTTGGAAAAAACCAAGTATAGCGGTGCACGGCCGTATATCGCAAACCGTGACTCGAAACTCGCTTCTACAAGTTCAGGTGGCTTGCCCTACGTGAATTCGACCTAGTCGGAAAGATTTATAATTTTCGGGTACCGTTTGCGCGGTTTTCTCAACTTCCCTGCATGTGAATTTTTGACTTAGAATTTTGTAATTGCGGTTAGATTAGATTAGAAAACCCTTCGAACGACCTCCCAAAAATACGAAACTTTGCGGGCTGGTTGGTGTCCCCAAGGAGAAGCCACCCGAACTTGTAGAAGTGAGTTTCGACTCACGGTTCGAGAGATACGGTCGCGTATCGCTTTCGGTTTAAAAAAACTATTATAAAGCGGTATACGGTCGTATCTCGCAAACCGTGAGTCGAAACTCGCTTCTACAAGTTCCGGTGGCTTGCCCTACGTGAACCCGACCTAGACGGAAAAGTTTTAAAATTTTCGGATGCCGTTTGTGCGGTTTTCTCAACTTCCTCGCATTATAAGTTTTAGACTTAGAATTTTTTAAGTGCGGGTAGATTAGAAAACCCTCCAAACGGGCTCCAAAAAATATGAAACTTTGCGATTTGGTTGGTGACACGTACGAGAAGCCAAACCAACTTGTAGAAGTGAATTTCGACTCACGGTCCGAGAGATACGGCCGCGTATCGGTTTTGGTTGGAATAAAACAACTAAAGCCGGTACACGGCCGTATCTCCCGAACCGTGAGTCGAAACTCGCTTCTACAAGTTCGGGTGGCTTGCCCTACGTGAATCCGACCTAGTCGGAAAGATTTATAATTTTCGGGTGCCGTTTGCGCTGTTTTCTCAACTTCCCCGCACTACAAGTTTTAAACTTAGAAATTTCTAAGTGCGGGTAGATTAGAAAACACTTCAAACGGCCTCCGAAAAATACGAAACTTTGCGGGTAGGTTGGTGTCCCCTATGAGAAGCCACCCGAACTTGTAGAAGTAATTTTCGACTCCCGACTTGAGAGATACGGTCGCGTATCGCTTTCGGTTGAAAAAACTATTATAAAGCGGTATACGGTCGTATCTCGCAAACCGTGAGCCGAAACTCGCTTCTACAAGTTCGGGTGGCTTGCCCTACGTGAACCCGACCAACTCTGAAAGTTTTAAAATTTTCGGATGCCGTTTGTGCGGTTTTCTCAACTTCCTCGCATTACAAGTTTTAGCCTTAGAATTTTCTAAGTGCGGGTAGCTTCGAAAACCCTCCAAACGGCCTCCAAAAAATACGAAACTTTGCGATTTGGTTGGTGTCACCTACGAAAAGTGACCCGAAGTTGTAGAAGTGAATTTTGACTCACGGTCCGAGAGATACGGCCGTGTATCGGTTTTGGTTGGAAAAAAACAACTAAAGCCGGTACACGGCCGTATCTCGCAAACCGTGACTCGAAACTCGCTTCTACAAGTTCGGGTGGCTTGCCTTACGTGAATCCGACCTAGTCGGAAAGATTTATAATTTTCGGGTACCGTTTGCGCGGTTTTCTCAACTTTCTCGCACTACAAGTTTTAGACTTAGAATTTTGTAAGTGCGGGTAGATTAGAAAACCCTTCAAACGGCCTCCAAAAAATACGAAATATTGCGGGTAGGTTGTTGTCCCCTATGAGAAGCCACCCGAACTTGTAGAAGTGAGTTTCGACTTACGGTTCGAGAGATACGGTCGCGTATCGCTTTCGGTTGAAAAAAACTATTATAAAGCGGTATACGGCCGTATCTCGCAAACCGTGAGTCGAAACTCGCTTCTACAAGTTCGGGTGACTTGCCCTACGTGAACCCGACCAACTCTGAAAGTTTTAAAATTTTTGGATGCCGTTTGTGCGGTTTTCTCAACTTCCTCAAATGAGAAGTTTTAGACTTAGAAAACCCTTCAAACGACCTCCAAAAAATACGAAACTTTGCGATTTGGTTGGTGTCACCCACGAGAAGCCAAACCAACTTGTAGAAGTGAGTTTCGACTCACGGTTCGTGAGATACGGCCGCGTATCGCTTACGGTTGGGAAAAAAACCAAGTAAAGCGGTAGACAGCCGTATCTCGCGAACCGTGACTCGAAACTCGCTTCTACAAGTTCGGGTGGCTTGCCCTACGTGAATTCCACCTAGACGGAAAGTTTTAAAATTTTCGGATGCCGTTTGCGCGGTATTGCGTCAATTGCTCAAGTGAGAAGTTATTGACTTAGAATTTTTTTAAAACGGGCCAATTAGAAAGCGATACGAACCACCTCCAAAAAATACGAAACTTGGCGAGTTGTTTGTTGTTCCTTATGAGAAGTGACCCGAAGTTGTAGAAGTGAATTTCGACTCACGGTCCGAGACATACGACCGCGTATCGGTTGAAGGTTGGAAAAAAACCTAATAAAGCGGTATACGGTCGTATCTCGCACACCATGAGTCGAAACTCACTTGTACAAGTTGGTGTCGCTTGCCCTACGTGAATCCGACCTATTTACGAAAGTTTTATAGATTTATTTGTTTTCGTTCGTGCGTTTTCCAGTATAATCTCGGTATGTTTGCTTTGTTGTCATCTTTATCAACAACATTTTAATTTTTTTGTCAGGTAGCTAAATGGCTAGAACAAGGCAACCGAGAATCGAGTCCGGTAACACTAGTGGCGCACCAACTACTGAGGTAAGATCGATTACTATTATTGGTTTTAAATACAAACATGTAACATTATCTCAATAATAACATTTGTTGTATTTATTCGTGCAGGTTGGTGGCCGTCAATCCACATCGGCGGAGGCAGGTCCGTCGTCCTCGGTTACATCACCCGGACCCGTGGACACAAGCATACTCACCCTGCAACCCAAACACCGATCGGAAGCCGTGTGGAATGGGTCCGATAAAAAATTAAATTTCCGGAAGCACACAGTTCTTCCTTGGGATGACCGTATCACGCCGTATGTGGTAGAGGCCGGTTTCTACGGAGCAAGACTCATTCACTCTGTGAAGCTAGATCGGCCACTCCTTACAGCTCTAGTCGAGCAATGGAGACCGGAGACCCACACATTCCACCTGCCTGTGGGTGAGATGACTGTGACCCTACAGGATGTGGCAATGATAACAGGACTACCAGTCGATGGGGTTGCCGTGACGGGGAACATGGACTTCGATCGAGTTGAGGTTGTTCGGGACTTACTCGGTATCGACCTGCAGTTGGTAGTTCTCCAAATGCAAGAGGAGGCCGAAAAAAATATCCGCGAAAATGCCCCTGCAGATTCTGATGAAGATGTATTGAACGAACAAATAGAGGCTGCGAAAGATAAAGCGGAGGAAGAAGTGATGGATGACGCTTTCGAGGGTAAATCAATTTACATCACCTGGTTAAAATACCAGTTCGAGGATGGATATTTGAACCCCGAGTCGGGTGAGGATGACCTGATATACTATGCACGTGCATACATTTTTAGTTTGATAGGGGGACTTATCTTCCCGAACTCATCCGGATCTACCGTGCCGCTGATGTACCTACGGTTGTTGGAGGATTTCCGGTATGCGGGTTGCTATAGTTAGGGGAGTGCGGCACTGGCGCTACTATACAGGAGTTTGTGCACATGTTCTTTAGGTGGCGTACAGATGGGTGGCCCAATGGTGCTGATGCAGATATGGAGTTGGGAACGCATCCACATCGGACGTCCCCGTATTACTAAGCCTATACCGGAATTTTTGGCCGACCCAGGGGCAGCAGAGTTGTTACCTCCTGTAGAAGCATATTGGGCCGGCCGACACACGTGGACCGATAACCCACACCATTCGCTGACCTACTACAGAGATGAGTTGGACAACATGCGGGACGAGTTCGTCAACTGGGAACCGTACTCGGCCGACAGGTTGCAATGCGTTCCTCCAGTCTGCCTAGACAGATCCCTTTGGTTGACGGCTGCACCTCTTGTGAACTTTTCGGTTGTGGAGTTCCAGTATCCTGACAGGGTCTTGCGGCAATTCGGATATCAACAGAAGATTCCCGATGTCAGGTCGTACGATAAAAAGTTGCACGAGGTTAGGGGAACGGGACGGGTGCCCAACTTCGATTGGGCTGATTTTCATCGTTACCATGTAGCCAACTGGAACACCATGCGACATCAAATGACATTGAATTTGATGTTTGTCGCGATACCATACGATGGCTCCTTCCAGCAGGCATACATGATGTGGTACAAGCGAATAACCCGGTTGTTCGTTTCTCCAACGGCCGCCGTACCAGCTGGGGTGCAACTTCCGATTCCCGCTACCCAGGTAGAACCACCTCCAGCATATTCCTCCTCCCAGCCGATGTACCAACCAAGGGCTGAGGCACATCGAAAAGCGGTAAGTCAAATTTCATATAATTTGTACGCTTGTACTGTATTTAATTGATGTACACTAACTATGAATAATGTTTACATTGGAATTTTTCACCAACTGTAGATTGATAACGCATGGGAGGCTGTCCGAACAGCTGCTCGCCACCTGAAGACTAGGATACCCGACAGCCTAAAGACGGTAATCCGGGAGATCTTAGCCCCGTGCCGTCGTACTCTGGAGGACGCGAGTGAAGGTCCACAGGTTGAGGCCTATTTGAAGGCCAACGTGCCGACAATAAGTGTAAGGCGAAAACGAACTGTGAGTAGGGGAATTCGAATCGAAGAGCCAAATCCCGAAGGTACTGATGAGGATCAGTTGTCGGATGATTCTGATTCTCCCCAACCACATGGTGCACGGCGAAATCCTAAAAGGACGTGGCAACCTCCCAATCAATTCACACCAAGCGGTCGCAAGCGGGGTGGCCGTAGATAAACTGTGGTAGGTAAATTTTGGGGCGTGGGATGCAAGCCAAATTCGAGAACGGCTTCATTTGTGAATAATTGTCTTTTGGCCATGTGCAATCTTATATGTATAATTTTGTTGTAAATTTTTGGATTTTGTGAATATTGAATTTATTTCAAGTAATTAAGTGGTTGGTCGTTATTAGACTTTTGTACGCCTTCAAGTTTATTGTGAATATATCTGTTGTCTTATTGACTTTGATGTGCTTTCAATTGTGAATTTGTGAACAAAATTTGAAGTATTGAAGTTGTTTTTGTATAAGGAAAAATGTACACCACCCAAAACAGAGGCTAAGTGCTGCTAATATGGTTCTCCTTAATTGCTGCACAAATCTATATTCTTAACCCGTTATTCACGATAACGGGTTAATTAGCTTAACCCGTTATCAGGAATGACGGGTTAAGTAGAGAAATATTGATAGTGGTTTGGAAGCCAACAGACCAAGTCTTGGTATAGTTCTGCTAATATGGATATACTTAACCCGTCACGTCTAACAACGGGTTATATTGCCTTAACCCGTTCTTCACGACAACGGGTTAGGTATAGCGATATTGGCAGACATTTAGTTCCTATAGAGCAAAGTACTGCCAATATCACTGTACTTAACCCGTTCTTGGGAAGTACGGGTTAACTTAACTTAACCCGTCCTTCGCAAGAACGGTTTATGTAGAGTGTTATTGCCAGTGCCCTATCCAAGTTTTCAAATTATACTCCCAAAAATCGAAGTACTTGACCCGTTCTTGTGAATAACGGGTAAAGGTTAGTTAACCCGTTCTTGTGAATAACGGTTTAAGGTGTTGAATAAATTTTGGGTTTTCTAAAAATTTCGCTTAACTCTTTGCGAGAACTGTCTCCTGAACTGTGTAAGATGACATTCATATGTCCATAAATTGTTTATTATTTTTATAATTATCCATTTATTCTCCCCTAACTAACCACTCTAAATTTGTTACCATAATAAGTTTTGTGAAAGTAAAAAAATTAAATTACGCGTTTTTTCGTACCGAGGGTTAGGGTTAGGTTAAAGTAGGGTTAGTGTAGGGTTAGGGTTAGGGTTAGGTTAAAGTAGGGTTAGTGTAGGGTTAGGGTTAGGGTTAGGTTAAGATAGGGTTATTGGTCATTGCATGTGTTTTGTTTTGGTTAATTCGGTTCATATTTGTGGATCCCCACATCTATATTTGACTTCGTAACACGTGGAACCACATGTAAAACATGGTAAGTATCTTAATTTGGCCGACGAGTATCTAAATTCCCAGATTAATTAATCCGTTATTCCCTAACCAGTCATTCAATTCGAAGATGTAGATCAGGTCTAACCAAATATAAAATTTCTCTCAAGCTAGATACACAATTCTATCAACTTTGGCAAGCAGCCTCTTTCTCGCTGAAGGGAATTGTAAGATATATGGAACACTAACAGGTTTATCAGTCTTACAAACTGTAAGTTGTAGCAGAGATTCTACCGTTTCATGTCTCTCCATTAGGGATACCATCATCATCACAGTTGATCCAAATATGTTATGGTCTTTTTGTACATGCATGTGGGGATCTACATATGGTTTTCCCCATGTATAAGCTACATGTGTAATGTAATATATGGTTTATCCTCCATATAGGCTACATGTGAGATCTATACGTGATTTTTTCCCACATGTGGTTTCCAATATATAGGCTACATGTGGGATCTACATGTGTACTTTTTCCCCACATAGGCTACATGTGGGGATCTACATGTGGTTTTTTCCCCATGTATCTTAAAACGGAGATCTAAATGTTTTTTTACATGTGTAAAAGCCTACATGTGGCATCTAAATGTATTTTTTCCCCACAATTTTTACATATGGGGATGTACATTTGGTTTTCCCCCCATATAGGCTAAATGTGGGGATGTACGTGTGGTTTTTTCTCCATATAGGCAACGTTTATTTTGAACATACACCTTACTGGGAAAAAGCACCAAGCTAAACAAGCAGAACTCAACACCCGCCTACAAAATCACATGTACCTCCCGACATGTAGCTTTTCCATAACGGCTACATGTGTGAATCCAAATGTGGATTTTCCCCCATTTATTAAATAGGGGATCTTTTGCACAGACAGTGGAAAACATATTTGTATTGTCATTTCTGGTAAAAGATGGCAGTTTTTGTTAGCCATCTATATTAAACCTGCTGGCACTGCGCTCTAATAACACAGAGGGTCTACATGTGGTTTTCTGTCAGCTTTGGCAAGCTAGATACACAATTCTGTCAGCTTTGGCAAGCTAGATACACAATTCTGTCAGCTTTGGCAAGTAGCCTCTTTCTCCTGAAGGGAACTGTAAGATATATGGAACACTAACAGGTTTATCAGTCTTACAAACTGTAAGTTGTAGCAGAGATTCTACCGTTTCATGTCTCTTCATTAGGGATACCATCATCATCACATGTGATTTTCCCCATATAGGCTACATGTGGAGATCTACATGTGATCTATCCTCCATATAGGCTTCATGTGAGATCTATATGTGGTTTTTTACCACATGTGGTTTCCAATATATAGGCTACATGTGGGATCTACATGTGTACTTTTTCCCCACATAGGCTACATGTGGGGATCTACATGTGGTTTTTTCCCCATGTAGGCTACATGTGGAGATCTAAATGCTTTTTTATACATGTAAAAGCCTACATGTGGCATCTAAAAGTTTTTTTACCTCCCCACATGTAGCTTTTCCATAACGGCTACATGTGGGAATCCACATGTGGATTTTCCCCCATTTATTAAACAGGGGATCTTTTGCACAGACAGTGGAAAACATATTTGTATTGTCATTTCTGGTAAAAGATGGCAGAGTTGAAAGTGCCTGCTACGAAAGAAGTCGTTGAGTGGAGACTCCAACCCTAACCCTAACCCCTAACCCCTAACCCTAACCCTATTAACCCTAGACTAACCCCTAACCCTAACCTACAACATTTTTTTATTGTTTTTTATGAACCAAAATACAAATTAATTTGTGTTATTTTTAATATTCATTTGATGATATTAATTTTATATTGGTTAGTTATGTGGATAGGAATGGAATTAAACAAATTATTAAAAAAAAAGAACATACATATGGTTGTCTATTTTGTAGAGTTCAGAAGGCAATGTACGTAAAGAGTGGAGAGACGTATACGATTAATGATAGAACTTAAATATCTATAAACTCCACAGTGGAGAGGCGTCTGGAATTATCTATCACCTCCCAGCTACGTATTTAATATTTGTACTTGTGAACAGAAGGCAAGTACAACTGATTTAGGTACACCTAACCCGTTACTAACGATCACGGGTTCAAGTACTTAACCCGTTATCATCATTAACGGGTTAAGTTAAAGTATATTGGCAGAAGTTCACAAGTACTTAACCCGTCGTTGACCAGAACGGGTTAGTTATATTTAACCCATTATCACCAATAACGGGTTAACCAGGGCTAATTTACAGACACTGTACAAGTTGAGATGTGTATCAATTTGGTGGGGACAATTGTTGTCCTTGCTGCTCGTTTTTCAAATAATGTATCAGAACTTCGTTGACTAATAGGTAATTTCATCTTGTGAACTTTTATTTATGTTTAATCCAACCATCATCATCCGTTTTGTGCTGATCCATTCTCTATTTAGCAACAGCCCTCTCTACAATCTTTGGTCCAATCATGCTCCCCACTTAATTTTGTTAGCCATCTATATGAGGGACCTTTGATCTTCTTCTCTTCATCAAGGAGTCTCCTCTCCTTCTATTCGGAGAACTCAAATGGAGTCTCCTCATTCTTCATAAGTGGTCTCCTCTTCTCTTCTAACTGTTTGCAACCAGGTGTAATCAATGTTCTCCTCTTCTCTTCGAGACCCATCTTTTCTTCCCAATAGGGAAGACAAAGCTGAAGCTGAAGCTGAAGTTGTAGAAGACAAAGCTCAAGATTAGAGAATGGCTACCGGCTCTACCCATTTTTCCACAGTATTTCTCTTAGTCTTCTAATTTGTTAGTTTTTACATGTGTTAGCATAAGTAGCATTTGTACGCCTTTCATACACATTCGTTCTCTATTGTTACACAGAATGTAAAAATTCTCTGCTTTCGCCGGACGGAGTAGTGGTGGGTGTCACGGTGTATTCATGGTACTTTTCGACTTCTTGGCATGCACACCTCACAATCGTGCCACAAATATCACGATTATGAGGAGTGCGTGTCAAGAAGTCGTTAAGTATTTTGAATATACGGTTACACCCACTACTACTCCGGCCGACGAAAGCAGAGGATTTTTACATTCTGTATAACAGTAGAGAACGGGTCTTGTATGCAGGGGGTACAAGTGCATGCTCGGTTTCTCTCATTCGGTAGGGAAGGCCGCTGGCTCTGCCTTTTTTTTCCCCACAGTGTTTTCTTTAGTCTTCTATTTTTTTAGCAAGACCGGGTGTGTTTGCATATGTAGCAACTGTACGCCTTTCATACACATTCGTTCCCTATTGTTACACAGAATGTAGAAATTCTCGGCTTTCGTCGGACGGAGTAGTGGTGGGTGTCACCGTGTATTCATGGTACTTTTCGACTTCTTGGCATGCACACCTCACAATCGTACCACAAATAGTACGAATATGAGGAGTGCGTGCCAAGAAGTCGTTAAGTACCTTTAATATACGGTTAAACCCACTACTACTAAGTTTCGAAGGAAGCCGAGGATTTTTACATTCTGTATAACAGTAGAGAACGAAATTGTATGCAGGGGGTACAACTGGCTACTTATGCAATCAAAAAAAGGCAGAGTCAACAGTCCTTCCTTCCACTCCCGAGAAGAAAGCGAGCATGCACTTGTATACTAAATTAATTTCAACTTCAATTTTCTGTATCTTCAAACAATATGTCAGTGCCAGTTTGTAATGTTCCTTTATATGAATAAATTTTGGTTTTGCAAATGGCTTGTTGTGAATGCAATATCTTGTATATGTATCAACAAACGAAAATATGTCCAACACCCGTTAAAGTTATTCTGATAATATTTGTAAGCGGAGAATGCACAAATATGTATATGTATCAGGGCAAGAAGATAGCACGTAGTTGAAAGCAATGCAAGGAATTCTTAACCTAACCCGTTATTCCCAATAACGGGCTAAGGGGAGAGATATTGGCCGAGCTTCAGCCACTACATGTGAAAGTGTTGGAACCAAAGTACTGCGAATATCTATCTCTTTAAACCGTTAATACTGATCACGGATTAGGTTAGATTAACCGTTAACGTCAACAACGGATTAAGTAGAGAGACATTGTATCAACTAACACCCCTATATGTGAAGTATTGAACCAAAGTACTGCCAATACCTATCTCCTTAGCCCGTTATTGCTGATAACGGGTTAGATTGTATTAAACCGTTACCGCCAAGAACGGGTTAAGTAGCGAGATATTGGCTGAACTAAATCCCTATATGTGAAGTATTGAACCAAAGTACTGCCAATACCTATCTCCTTAGCCCGTTATTGCTGATAACGGGTTAGATTGTATTAAACCATTACCGCCAAGAACGGGTTAAGTAGCGAGATATTGGCTGAACTAAATCCCTATATGTGAAGTATTGAACCAAAGTACTGCCAATACCTATCTCCTTAGCCCGTTATTGCTAATAACGGGTTAGATTGTATTAAACCGTTACCGCCAAGAACGGGTTAAGTAGCGAGATATTGGCTGAACTAAAACCCCTGTATGTGAAGTATTGGACCAAAGTACTGCCAATATCTAGTTCCTTAGCCCGTTATTTCAGATAATGTATTAGATTGTTGTAAACCGTTAACGCCAAGAACGGGTTAAGTAGAGAGATATTGGCCGAACTAAAACCCCTGTATGTGAAGTATTGGACCAAAGTACTGCCAATATCTATCTCCGTAACCCGTTATGTCTGATAACGGGTTAGATTTTATTAAACCGTTAACGTCAAGAACGGGTTAAGAAAAGAAATATTGGCCGAACTTACATGTGAAGTATTGATTATGCACAAAATATTGCATTCACCAACACAAATAAAAAAACTGTTCACATCGGCATGCAGACAATTTTCGTTAACACAAAATTTGCAAACAGAACGAATTCCCCAAATTGTATACATCTACCAATTTCACATTTTCCGACAGCAATAAGCATTCACAACCAAAATGCCTGGTCAAAATCCATAGTAACATAACTTTGTTCACAAATACACAAAATAAACTTACGTACAGAAATTACATTATAATTAAAAACAACATTAATTTACTTGTACCAAACAAGCATACGGCAATTATCCACACATATATAAAAAACAAAAATAACACAATTTTGCAACGCATTGCGTCTTTCCATTTGGGCGCGTTATACTTGTTTCATTCCAGACCTATACCAGGAAAAAAAAAAGTTAACAATCCAGTCGAAATTTAATAAAATACTGCACGAATCAATATAAAATTTGGCAATTATTCGGTGATTATTTTGAAATTTTGATATGACATACATATTAATAAATTTCTTAAAGCCCCCTTAGCACGAACCTTCGCCTTCGTCATCATCACTCTCTACAGCGTTTGGAGCTTCTTCATTGCCCACCGATCCACTAAAAAAAGAAAGAAGAATGAGTTAGTACTGACCAAAATAACAAAGTTTGAGTCGAATTAACAAATACAAAATCTCTGATATAATACCTTGCTAAATTTTTTGGGCAATTCCGTGAATCGTGACCTACGACACGAAGACATGTCCTGCAAAGTCTTGGCCTCTTCGTTTTTTGACCTTCTCTTACCGACTTCAACCGTTTCCCTTTAGGCCTCCCCTTTGTGGTGCACTGTACAGGATCACCTACATGTGCATGTGCATGTGCTTCTCCACCACTCTCAGGTTGTGCGCTACCTTCGTGTGGTGTGCTGTTCACTGACTCAATCTTAGCAAAGCCTTCAATTTCCTTCAGCATGTGGTCGAGCATGTACTTGTATCCTCGCTCTGAAGAACAATCAAGATCGACCATATGTCTTGAGTGCATACTCAGTTCACAATAACGCGAAGCAAAATTGTCGCCCATATTATTGGGTACCGGTATACTGCTTCTCCTCAATTGATCCCTGGTCCATCGCCTACAAATATATTGATCGGGTAGTGCGGTGTGATTTGTGAACCGAATAACTGCAAGTAGATGTTTGCATGGAATGCCTACGAAGTAGTACATGGAACAAGGGCATTCCGCAGTTTCAGTGATTTTGCAATAAGAAATCACCCTCCCCGGTTCTGAATTTCCACAAACTGTTACAGAATAAGCTGCACTATCCGGTGTATCCATACTCGCAATTAAACTCACATTAAGTAATAAGCTTTTGACAACTTCTTGTTGAAATTTGTAGAAAATCTTCAAAGTGTATGTCCCTGCCATTTGTGACTCCAATGCCCACTCGGTCTTCAATTTTGGCCGCTCCTCGCGATTACGATGTGTTTCTTTAAGTTCATCGTATCTTTGTTTTACTAAGAGTCGGTCAAAGATGATGGCAAATTCATGTAGTGAGTACTTTTTATGAGTATGGTGCTTCAAGGATGAATGTAGCGATTCGCTACGTTGGGTACTCAACATCCCCCCTCCAAAATGACTCTCTTGCGTACACAGGGGCCCATTTTTCGTGGATCTCATATTTTTCCTTCAACCATTTGTTATTTTCTAGTTTGTACTGAGAGATCAAATTTTTCCACTTCTGTTCGAATTCTGTTTTAAATTCCGCCGTGTAAATGATAGTCTTCAAAGCATCCCTGAACTCATCAATATTATTCGACATTCGAACTTCATGTGGTAGCTTATCCAAAATATGCCAAATGCAATATCTATGTGACGTGGCTGGGAAAACTTTGGAAACTGCAAAAGATATTCCACGATCCTCATCTGTCACGATGTTCATCGGATCGAATGTCATTGCTTCTCGCCACTTTTCAAAGAACCACTCAAATGAGGATGACGTCTCATTGGGGATGAACCCACAACCTAGGAATATTGATTGCCAATGATGGTTGAATCCGACAAATGGTACGAACAACATCCCGTATCGGTTTGTGTTGTAGGTGGCGTCAAAGCAGAGAACATCTCCAAATACTTTGTAATTATTTTTAGCGATACTGTCCACCCAGACACAATGTGTCAATCGCCCTTCGGAGTCACATTGGTAATCAAAATAGAATAAGGGATCGGTCGTCTTTTTGGATTCAAAAAACTCAAGTAGCATTTGTCCGTCATGTCCTTTTAAACCCTCCATCTCGTCTCTCCTGAGATTTCTTACATCGGTTTCGGTGAACCCAATTTTCTCATTACCTCCACTTGCACCTTCAAAGAATAGCATTTGCTTGCATACAGGGACATTAGCTTCGGTAAGTTGACCAATTACTTTTTTATCTGTCTGAGTCAATTCACGGTTTCGAGGTAGCAAGTGACGTCTACCGGGTGAAGTAAATTCGTGATTGTGTGCTTCATTTAACGAATAAAGAATCCACGAATTACTTTGTGAATTACTATGTGGGTTTAGTTTGACACGGACGAAAGCTTTGCAACCCGTTTTAGAGGTTGTACCTCGTCTAGTTTTATTATGGCTAATCGGTGACTCCCCGGCTTTATTACAAACGTATGATTTATCCACTACATCGTTTCCCTTATATTTATTTCCACCCTTACGCATAGAGAATCCCGCACATTTGCAGTATGATGAATAAAATTTTTCCGCATCCTCAAGGGTGGGAAATGTCATACCAATCTTCGGTTGTAGGTGCTCGTCAACATGAGGAATATACTCGCCAAGTTGTTGTGCACGAACAAATTTATCCCCGGCAACAGAACTTCCTTCGAAACTGTCCATACCTAAGAAACCGTGAAAAGGAGAATAGTTAGGGGTACTAAACCGTTGTATTTGGTGTTTTTATGAGTGCGCAAACCACCACAACTTGAAAAGGAGAAAAGTTTCGTATTTTTTTGGAGGTGGTTTGAAGTGTTTTATAATCGCCTCTAAAACTTATAATGCGAGGAAAAATTGAGGTGGTTTGTGGGACACCAACCAACTCGGAAAGTTTCGTATTTTTTGGAGGTCGTTTGAAGAGTTTTCTAATCTACTCGCACTTAGAAAAATCTAAGTCTAAAACTTAAAATGCGAGGACGTTGAGAAAACCGCACAAACGGCATCCGAAAATTTTAAAACTTCCCGACTTGGTCGAATTCACGTAGGGCAAGCTACCCGAACTTGTAGAAGGGAGTTTCGTCTCCCGGTTTGCGAGATACGACCGCATACCGCTTTATAATAGTTTTTTTCAACCGAAAGCGATACGCAGCCGTATCTCTCGAATCGGGAGTCGAAACTCACTTCTACAAGTTCGGGGGCTTCTCATAGGGGACACCAACCTAATCGCAAAGTTTCGTATTTTTTGGAGGTCGTTTGAAGGGTTTTCTAACCTACCCGTACTTAGAAAATTCTAAGTCTAAAACATGTAGTGCGAGGAAGTTGAGAATACCGCGCAAACGGCACTCGAAAATTATAAATCTTGCCGACTAGGTCGGATCCACGTAGGGCAAGCCACCCGAACTTGTACAAGCGTGTTTCGACTCACGGTTTGTGATATACAGCCGTGTAGCGGCTTTAGTTGTTTTTTTCCAACCAAAACCGATACGCGGCCGTATCTCTCCGACCGTGAGTCGAAATTCACTTCCACAACTTCGGGTCACTTCTCGTAGGTGACACCAATCAACTCGCACGGTTTCGTATTTTTTGGAGGTCATTTGAAGGGTTTTCTAATCTAATTGAACCGCACTTACAAAATTCTAACTCTAAAACTTGTAATGCGAGGAAGTTGAGAAAACCGCACAAACGGCATCCGACAATTATAAAACTTTCCATCTAGGTAGAATTCACGTAGGGCAAGCCACCCGAACTTGTAGAAGCGAGTTTCGAGTTACGGTTTGCGAGATACGGCCGTTTACCGCTTTACTTGGTTTTTCCCAACCGTAAGCGATACGCGGCCGTATCTCCCGAACCGTGAGTCGAAACTCACTTCTACAACTTGGTTTGGCTTCTCCTAGGGGACACCAACCAACTCGGAAAGTTTCGTATTTTTTGGAGGTCGTTTGAAGAGTTTTCTAATCTACCCGCACTTAGAAAAATCTAAGACTAAAACTTAAAATGCAAGGACGTTGAGAAAACCGCACAAACGGCATCTGAAAATTTTAAAACTTCCCGACTTGGTCGTATTCACGTAGGGCAAGCTACCCGAACTTGTAGAAGTGAGTTTCGGCTCCCGGTATGCGAGATACGACCGCATACCGCTTTATAATAGTTTTTTTCAACCGAAAGCGATACGCGGCCGTATCTCTCGAATCGGGAGTCGAAACTCACTTCTACAAGTTCGGGGGCTTCTCATAGGGGACACCAACCTAATCGCAAAGTTTCGTATTTTTTTGGAGGTCGTTTGAAGGGTTTTCTAACCTACCCGTACTTAGAAAATTCTAAGTCTAAAACGTGTAGTGCGAGGAAGTTGAGAATACCGCGCAAACGGCACCCGAAAATTATAAATCTTGCCGACTAGGTCGGATCCACGTAGGGCAAGCCACCCGAACTTGTACAAGCGAGTTTCGACTCACGGTTTTTGATATACGGCCGTGTAGCGGCTTTAGTTGTTTTTTTCCAACCAAAACCGATACGCGGCTGTATCTCTCCGACCGTGAGTCGAAATTCACTTCCACAACTTCGGGTCACTTCTCGTAGGTGACACCAATCAACTCGCACGGTTTCGTATTTTTTGGAGGTCATTTGAAGGGTTTTCTAATCTAATCTAACCGCACTTACAAAATTCTAACTCTAAAACTTGTAATGCGAGGAAGTTGAGAAAACTGCACAAACGGCATCCGAAAATTATAAAACTTTCCGTCTAGGTAGAATTCACGTAGGGCAATCCACCCGAACTTGTAGAAGCGAGTTTCGAGTTACGGTTTGCGAGATACGGCCGTCTACCGCTTTACTTGGTTTTTCCCAACCGTAAGCGATACGCGGCCGTATCTCCCGTACCGTGAGTCGAAACTCACTTCTACAACTTGGTTTGGCTTCTCCAAGGGGACACCAACCAACTAGGAAAGTTTCGTATTTTTTGGAGGTCGTTTGAAGAATTTTCTAATCTACCCGCACTTAGAAAAATCTAAGTCTAAAACTTAAAATGCGAGGACGTTGAAAAAACCGCACAAACGGCATCCGAAAATTTTAAAACTTCCCGACTTAGTCGAATTCACGTAGGGCAAGCTACCCGAACTTGTAGAAGTGAGTTTCGTCTCCCGGTTTGCGAGATACGACCGTATACCGCTTTCTAATGATTTTTTTCAAACAAAAGCGATACACGGCCATTTCTCTCGTACCGTGAGTCGAAACTCACTTCTACAAGTTGGATTGGCTTCTCCTAGTGGAAACCAACCAACTCACAAAGTTTCGTAATTTTTGGAGGTGATTTGAAGTTTTTTAAACTCTAAACGCAGTGTCAAAATTCTAAGTCGAAAATTCACATGCAGGGAAGTTGAGAAAACCGCGCAAACGGCATCCACAAAATTATAAAACTTACCGACTTGGTCGGTTTCACGTAGGGCAAGCCACCCGAACTTGTATAAGCGAGTTTCGAGTCACGGTTTGCGATATACGGCCGTGCACCGCTATACTTGGTTTTTTCCAACCGAAAGCGATACGCGGCCGTATCTCTCGAACCGTGAGTCGAAACTCGCTTCTACAAGTTGGTGTGGCTTGTACTACGTGAGGCGAACCTACTCGGAAAGTTTCGTATTTTTTTACAGTCGTTCGCAGGGTTTTCAACCATAACCGCACTGAAAATTCTAACTAATTTCGTATATACAATTCTAATTCTACAAGATACTAATGCAAGCAACGTAAATCGGCAATTGAATATACTTGAAGTCAACCCGATTCTACATCTAAAACCTACTAACGCATTTAAATTTTTTCCCAATTTCTAAATAAATTACTACACACAAATTCAAAAAAAAAATTACAAATGTAGATTATTGGGGTAAAGAAATAGTTTATACCTTACGGGATAGGTCCAAATCAAGCAAGCGATCGGTTTGGAATAGAAATGTAGTGCTCCAATGTCGAACTTCGAATTGGGGAAGAGAATCTAGGGTTTCGATCGTCGGAGTTTGAGGGTTTCGATCTTCGGAGTTGGGAGAGAAGCGGGAGTTCGAGGGAGTTCGGAGGTCGGAGCTAGGGTTTTTTTCTTTTTTCCGTCGTTTGGGTTTATTTTCGTCGAAGAAAGAAGAAGAGAGCAGAAGAAGAAGACGAACTCTAAGTCGACGAAAATGAAAAAATATAGCCTTAACCCGTTCTTGGGAATAACGGGTTAAGGCCATCTTTTTAAATAAAATTTTGCCTTAACCCGTTCTTGCCAACGACGGGTTAAGGCAAGATTTTATTAAAAAAAATCTGGACCGTTGGATCTTTGATCCAACGGTCCAGATCGAAGTTCGCACGGGTCCGTGCGAACCGACCCGTTCCGGTCCGTTTGCAACCGAACAAGCCTTTCTCTCTCTCTCTCTATATATATATATATATATATATATATATATATTTATGGTCATAAAGCATCTGCATTGTTGTATCGTTATGTTAGATAGAATATTCTATTAATTTTAAACAGTTCACAACAGAAAAACTATTCAACTTCAGTTTTATTTATTTCTTAAATAAAGGTATAATGGCCTCCAACTTGAGACTTTTCTTAACCTATCTTAACTCTTTGCCATCTGAGTTAAGCTTAGTTGTACCCCCACGTAGTTGAATAATTTTCCGTACTGCCTCCTTTTTTTAAAAATATCTAACGATTTGTCCTACTTTCCAAAATAATTAGCGATATGCTCTTATTTAAGACACGTCAGCAACAAACGTTATTAGAAAAAACAGCATAGGTTATTTCGATGTCGTTCTTTCCAATAACGGCATCTCTTTTGAAAAAAAGTTTCATGCCATTATTTGGAATAACGGCATCTGTTATTTTTGTCTAAAGATCGAACAGTCTCAATTGTGAGCTGAGAGAGAATTGCAAAATGAAAACAACTAATGCCGTTCTCTCAGAGAATGACATCGATTATACTGATGCCGTTATTTTGAATAACGGCATCAGTTATATTCGTTTTGCACAATTTTCTATAATAAAAAATCTCCTTCTCCTTTCTTTTGCCTTACGATATATTCTCTCCTTCTCTCCGACTCCCAAAACCCTAAACCCAAAAAAAAAATTCCGAAAATCCGAAGTGTTTGAGTGATTTGTAAGTTGCCAATCATAAATTAGACTTACACTCTACTCTTCAATCTCTCTTTGAGAATTCCAAATCAGTCGGAATCGAAAATTGTGGTAAGTTTCGAAAATCCCTAAATTTTTTTTTGTAATGTTGATTTTGATCTATGAGAGATGTATGCATTGGTAGTATAGTACAAGTGATGTAGATTTGTGTTATTTAAGTAGTAATTTTGGAAAAATAGTTATGGTTTGTTGGTGATCTAGGATATGTGAAATTTGGATTGTTGAAAAAGATGCAATTGTTCAAGTTGTTAGGGATTTTCAAAGAATATAGGGAGATACTTTGTGGGGGTGTTTTCGTTGTCATTATTATGATTGCAAGTAGTTGAAATATGTTGAAGATCTATGTAT